>AZIM01000010.1:725455-738867 GCA_000516915.1 Ophiophagus hannah
TCCCATTGTTCTAATTCAATATTGTTGCCACAATTTTTAGCCCAGATTTCTAAGAGTGCTATTCCATGAAGGTTTTTGCATTTTAAATGCAGCAACCTGTCTAGAAAGTGGGATGAGCCCCCTGAGATTTCAGATCTGCATATGCTGACTCTACTTCTGGCTCAAGTTTTATTTTTCTATTGATTCCTTGGCCACCATGATCCTTCTACAGCTTTTGCTACTTTCTGGAAAACTAAAATTCAGACTGATCCATGCCTCTTGTGCCAAGTCTTCTGGCCATGGGACCTGTCAAAAACTAGAGCTGCCATCTGGCAATGGGTGTTACACCAGGTACAACAGGGTGTTCCAGGCAATTACTACCGACAGGTTATAAATAGAAACCCTTTTTTTGCCAACAAATTACCCATTCAGTACTACTTGCTAAAAGCATTGTAAAGTTCTTTCTTTAGCCCATTTTATGGCCTTACTCCTTATGATACAGGAGGGAAGTTATAACAATACACTTTTTGCAGAGTGAACCAGCTTATGACATGAACAAAACTGAGACTGCAGACTACATATTTCTTCGATGTCCTTTCTACCATAATTTTTACCCTAGCTTTGCTTGTCATAGAAGTCCAACCTGTTCTGAGAATGATTTCAAGTGGGTTTTTTTTAAACTGTCTGACTGAGATCTTAACATCTCTTAGTGAAGTCACAAAATTTATTTCAGCTGCCAGTGCTTTATAAAGGAAACCATTTTTCTCCTTTTAGGACTATATGGATATAGAAAGTGCCCTTCTGCTTCTTATCCAGTTTTATGGACTGAATCTATATCTTCTTATAAGTTTCATAATTTGGCATTTTTAGCATTTCAGTATTTTACTTACAAAGCTATTTTATCATTCAAATAATTTAAAATATGTTAGTATTCTACTTTCAGACACCAATTTACTGTGTATTTTAGTTTGATCCATTTTATTTCCATCAATTATTTAGTAAATGTTTATGTATCTTAATTTGAGCTCAATCCTTTCACAACATTGTATAAAATGCTGGTTAGTGACTGCAATAAAAGTACTACTGTTATTATAAATAATTGAATCCATATGTTATTGGTCAATTTTAATTATATTAGGTAGGCATGAAAAATGAGCAAAAGATGATTGCAAATTACATTTCAAAGCCTTAATAAAAACAGGGATATATGGCTACTATCAAAGCAATTGCTGGACACATTTCTGGGCACACCATGCTCGTACAATGATGTGATTTTAATAAGACTGAAACTGGTGAATAAAATTGATGATATTTAAGTACTTATTTTCTCATAATCTGAGCATTTGCCAAGATGGCCCATTTTGTTGACACAGTTCATTGTAACTGCTATGTTTGGAAATGTTTGAATATTTTCTTTATAACCCTTTATACCAAGAATGATCATTTTCCTAGCAATACAGTGAATAAATATATATGCTATATTTATATATATAATTTACTAGTTTAAATTTTCTTCCATAAAATGGACAGAATCCTATTCAAGTTAAATACCCCAACACTGAGAAACGAGAGAGAATCAGATGCTTGAACCAGTGTTAAAAACTGTTGGAAGTCAGCTAGATTTGATTCAGTGATTTGCCATTGGAATTCTTAGTATGAATCTGTTGAAATCAGCAAAAATAAATAAATATTTCATGAAATTTTAAGAACATTCAAACCAATCATGTTTTTTAAATTCTTATGGTAAATTCTCAGATGAACAATTAAAAAAAGCTCAGAATGTTTGAAAGCAGTACAATTATTACAAGTAATTTAGAATGTCAGAAAAATGTCCCAGATGTGATTTTCAGCTTAGGCTGAAAACCCTAATATGCTATATCCAGAGAATAATTTTCATTACTGTATATATTAAATATCCCTTCCCTAAAAATATTCATTTTATATCAGTCTGTCTATATAAAGGTACTGTATTTGCCAGTTTCTTGAGAAAATCATGGGTCAGTTTTGATTTGAAATGGAAAATTGTCTGCTGTCTTTAATGAGCTGATATTGATCTCTTGGTGGTTTTATAAGTGCTCGTAGCAATAATGAGCCAAGTAAAGTTATTCATTTGCAGAACTATGCAAACTTTGTTCTAATTCTCTTTTACATTCTGTATTCTCTGCCCATGAATATAGTGCTGATTTTTACACTAGAGATCTGGATTCAAATGTCACTAATTTCTTTATGCAATAAGAACTTTGTAAAGTAGCTTTCTAGTATAGATGTTAGAATTTGTACTGAGAAAGTATGTTTTATGCCATGGATGGGTGACAATGGAAAAACCGAGTCATTTTGCTTAAAATTTTGGCAAATTAGGGAGAAGTAGATCTTGGAAGCAATTGCCTACAAGTCAATATTTTTTTTATAGATATTCTTGAGAAAGTCTTTACATATTAATCTACTTCATGGGTTTTAAAGTTCTTAAACATTGCCTGAAAATGTACATTGTCTAGGATAGAAGAAGTATGTTGTTTAGCAAGTTAGGAGCTTCAGCTTAAAGCAATGGTTTATTCATGCAGTCATGAAGGAAAAGTCAATGGGAATATCTATGTAGGTTTCTCTGGTTTCCATCAATTCAGATACTCCAATGTGCACAGAATATAACAGCCTCATTGGTAAATGCAATACAGGTGAGCACTGTTTATATTCAAGCAGTTTATAATTGGGGAAGTTGCTGAAAACTCACAATAAGGTTGGTAAATGGGTTATGGACAAGGAAACATCAAAAAACAAAGCCAGCTAACACTCACTCCACTGTTCACCAGAATGATTGCAAGCAGATCATGTGCGGAGATTTTTTTGCTAATGAACCAGTAGGCCCATATGGAAGGACCCATGGCAACAAGTCATTTGATTCACAAAATCCAATTTTGCACAAGCCTTTAAATGTTATGTCTTTTTATTCCATATAAAAGGAAATGCAGCACTATTCCCTACGATCAGTGAAGCAGAATTGAGCAAATGCTGTGAAACTGGGAGCCATATGAGCACAATAATGTGCCATTTTCCTGGTAGCAATGCATGAGTGATTGTCACTGTCACTGTAATTGTCTTTAATCTCAAGGTGATTAAAAACCTAGTTCAGCTTATCATCCTGAGATTTCTTGGTTGATTTCCCATTTGCCCCGCCCTGCTCAGTTTTGGAGGGAACATTTAAGGAAAGCCACATGTTGCCACTCCGTTGATTTACAAAAGATAAATAAAAACGAATAGCTTCATTCAATTAAAGAAAACAATGATATAAGTTTCCTTCAAGTTCAGCTCCCTTCCTGGTGGTTTCATGAACAGTCTTTTTAGTTTTCTTGGTGCTAGAATGGAAATTGTTTTGGTTCCTTTACTTTGGGATTTGTGATCATATTAAGAGGGATATGTAGGCCTAGAAACAGTTATTCACCACAACAGCTAAACTGAAGGGCAGGGTATTCTATCAAGTGTTGGCATGTGGTTTGGTTTACATTTGACTTGTGTAATTCTGAGAAATATCCAGTTTGCCAATGAGAAAAAGGGGTTGAACTAAATGGAAGTTGTGTCTGGCATGGTGTGTACCAAGTGCATCTCTCAATTGCCAGGGCCCTGGGAAAGGCTTGAAAACAATTTTGCATGGCAAAATATAGCTGCGGCCCCCCTCCCCACCCAGCGTTGTGTAATCCAGGTGGTGACTAGCCGCCTGTGTGCGTGAGTGAGCTGGGGAGAAGATGCAAAGGAGGAGGAAGGCAGCCAACTCGGAGACAAACCCGCTCGCCTGATCTTCTCCTCCACCAGCCTTCGCTCCGTTGCAGCGCCTTGGAGACAAAGAGCCTCCCACAGTCCGCCCCTTTCCTGATTGCATTGCAACTGCAAGCCCCTTTCTGGACCAGGGATCTTCTTCCCCGCCCCCTCGGCCGGCTCCTCTGTGCCTGCAAGGCGAGGCGGATCAGGCGCAAGATGGCTTTAGCTGGCGTTTGCATCTGGCTTTCTTGCTGTTNGGCTGCCGGGCCGGCTGAAGCAGGCGGGGACCCTTCCAAGGAGATGGAGTGCAAACTGAAGAGCATCACCGTGTCAGCGTTGCCCTTCTTGAGGGAGAACGACCTAAGCATCATGCACAGCCCCTCGGCCTCTGAGCCCAAGCTGCTCTTCTCGGTCCGCAATGATTTTCCCGGCGAGATGGTGGTGGTCGATGACTTGGAGAACACCGAGCTGCCCTACTTCGTGCTGGGTGAGTCCCCCCCCTTCACCCCTCCCTCCGGCCTAGTTGCCCCTTCTCTTAATCACAGGCCCAGTCCCCAAACTCTTCCGTTTCTTCGCTGGATTCCGACGCTCCGAGATCCTAAGCTATGGCCACTCTTTAAGTTGGCAACCAGGTTAATTCTTTGCCCCCAAAGGCCTTTTGTGCCAATGAGGGCACGCCGTCTCCTGGCTGAGAGGCCCTCCGTGGCCCGCCCTCCCCAACCCAAGGAACCGGGGAGAGAAAGGGAAGCAGCGCTGGCTGCAGTTGCTAGAAACTGGCTCCATAGCTCACCCCGGCAGACTGCACACTCTCTGCCCTTTTTCTAGTCGCGCGGCGGCGGGAGTGAAAGAGGGAGCCAGTAGGTGGGCGCAGCGCACGCAGGTGGGTAGCTTGAATACTCAAGCGGGCGGTCTGGGCTCCCGAATACCCGCTGCCAACTGCCTCGGTTTTCCTGGAGTGGATAGCATTTGGGGAAGGCCACGCTAGGCCCAGCCTTCCTGCGCCGTTGCCTCGAGAAAGAAGGGATGAGCAAGCGGAGAGATGCTGCTCCTGCTCCTGGTGATCACCTTTATTACTCGCTTGTTGAACCGAGTGATAGGAAGCTGCGAGGGAGATTGCCCAGAGCAATCCTTGCCTCCGTGCGCACAGCAGGTGGAGCTGTGCCGGTGAGGACCTGGAGCAGAGATGGCACTGTTGCTGCTTGTTCATCAGAAGGGGCTCTGAAGAGGAGGACAAGGAGTCACCTGAGGCTGCTTTTGCATGCCCCACTCAAACATAAACTACTCAACTCCACTTGGCCTTGTTCTATTTTATGTGAACTGTGATTACTTTCTGGATCAGTGGGTCATGTAAAACCCAGAAATGGGTTATCTATGGATAACCACCTCATATGAATACAGCCACTATATCCATTTTCTCACTAAGTTGGCAGATAGGACTAAGCTTATCCAAGCAGTCTGAATACTGTAGGATGTGAAATGAATGGGAATAATCAAAATTTCAATATATTTCCATGTTCTGGAGCTTTGCTGTTATTAAGCTTTTGCTATATCAGTTAAACTTTTTGTTCATTAGTGGGACATTGTCTTGATGTCTTCTTGGGAGGGGATGCTGTTGGATAATGACAATCCAATAACATGTTTTCATGCATTTTGTTTTAAAGTGTAGGCGCTTCCCTTCAGAAATTATTACCAGTGATTGATCAAAGCTGGTATAGTCAGATTAAATTTATCCCCCAAGTTATGGGGTAGGGGTTAAAGAAGCATGTTTACAAATCATGGCTTGATGCTAGATTAAACATGAAGAATTGCTTATATTTTAGAAGAGAAGGAATTGGCATAAGGTTGTTTAAAATGAGAATTGGGGCTGAGATAAGCCCATCACTTGACATTTGTTGGGTTGCTAGGAAATTCTGATTTAGGACCATGAACTTATTCAAAGGGTCAAGTAGTGGTGAGTAATAAGAGCCATGTGGAATTGGGCCCATTTGGGTAATTAAATCCAATCTAGGTTTCAGTAGAGACACAAATCAAAGCATCCCATCAGTGTTCCTAACTAAATTGCTTTGAGGATAAACCTCAGTGAAAGAGGTAGGCTAAATGAGTATGAATGGCTCCACCATTGAAACTATACTGGCTTGTTTTTGGCAAAAGTGAAGCCAGCAAAAACACATATTGTTATTAAAATCATGATTATAGCAGCCAAGTATAGAGGTAGTATACACTAATCTAGAGGGTTAGTTGTGGCTCATTTTCTTCAGAAGCAGCTGGCATAAAGTTAGGGCTGGGGAATGATCCTGAGCTAACCTTTGATACTCAATTATTATTATATTATGTATTGATTTAACGAAGCATTTAGTATTCACACTTGTTCATTCAAAAAGTGGCTCACTCTCAGTACAGAATCTTAAAACCAGATAATTAAAATGTGATGATGAAATGTTAACAATCAAGTTAAACATAGATTTATAAAATAAAAAGGCTTCTATTTATGCCAGTGAAACAGATTTGGTACCAAGTAAATATCTTTTGGTAAAAGAGTTCCAGAGTCAAGGTTCCATCCTAGAAAAAGAGCCAGGTAGGTTCCCTTAAGTTTTATTTTCTTTGTGTTGTAGCAACATGCATGTGTCCTGATTCTAGATGACATCTCTTTTGGAAATAATTTATTTCTTGCAGTAGCAATGCATCCTGGTGAGCAAATCGATCAGATATGAACAAATTTATTAAGCTTCAGAGTTTAGGGTTGGGTGTTTTTTTGTTTTTTGTTTTGCCTTTTGGGTTTTTGGCTTTCCTAGAAATTTAGAGACGTGTTCTTGAGATTTAATAGAAAAGAAAGGCTCCACATCCACTATTTCCTCCAACGTCTTCATCCAAATTTGAATATGGGCTATGTTGATTGCACTGCTGGGAATTTTATTCAGGAAAATCTAGGGATCTGAAAGATTTTACCCTTCCTGTTCAGTGGCATACATTTCCACCCCAATTCTATGGGCTTTATCCATTTTTTACTTGTCAAAAGTAAAATTACTCTCTTTACCCTCAGGTCAGCAAAAAAAGTGGAAGGTGGTATTACACAGGAAATGTAAAAGAAGGGAAGACTGGACATAGTTGTCCTTTGCTATATTGTAGTCCCAAAGGAACAGCGTCCCTTCCATCCTGCTTATTTAAAATTAGCCTTGGAAGAGAAATCTCTTTCAGTGCTGCTGGATTGAAAAAAGCCTCCTGTATCCAAAATACTTTATGCAGTTGTGTGGCACCCATGGGCATATTTCTCCCTTTTCTTGGTTCACTCATTTGGGTGTATGATGGTGCTAGATATGGAGAAATGGTGAAGGCTGAAAAGGAATGATTGCATCAACCAAATTATGTCCTTTGCCACACTTTAGGATTTAGAAGAGATGGTAAATGAAAAACCGGGGGATGTATGTGTGGAAATCTCAGGTATTCTGACAGTGTTCTTTCTGCCTTTTCATACAAAAGAATAGATTTAAAGATGAACAAAACAAATATACTGTATATCATGTGTATTTTACCTTAGTAATCTATGTTGAGTGTCTTCTTACATCCTGTCAACAATGAGCCAGTGTAATGAAACTTGATACATAAAATGTGTGATGTGAATCCTTAATTATTACCTGACATCCTATACAGCTGCAAAACATTTTCATAGAAATTCTCCTGGGCAACCTTCCCTTCATTTAATATCTGGTTACCTAGCCCATCAGGTAGATGACATATGTTTTACACAGGAATGTTTCTTCGAAAATAGGGAATTGAAAACCATCAATGTTTTTTTGCAGTGCATACAAAATAAATAGTTCCAGATTTCTTTCCCATAATTTTTCTGTGTGACTCACTGTTAGGGTATCATAAAGAATTTACATTGTATTATTGATGTTGTGTTTGTTATGTTTTTGAAACTGGACTCCAAATGTTATTTCACATGGCACATAATGGTGAAGCAAGGCACCAATCTTCATGACAGATCTGGAACTGAAGCTAATTGCAACCTTCTTTGCAAATGCTATTTTTTACCACTGTACTGAAGAAAAAGAAGTGTTCTGTTTTAGAATCTTCTGCTTTAGATTATTGAGATAAGTAGCAGAAAAGTCAGGGTTTTTTTAATCTTCTCACTCTGCTAGAGAGAATGGTCTATATCAGTAGGCCTCCAACCTTAGGGGCACCAGGGATCGGTTCCATGGAGAAAGGTTTTTCCATGGACCAGAGGGGGCATGGTTTTGTGTGCTCCCTGCATCCTGCAGATGGGGCTTCACTTGTTTGCACAGCGTGGTTGCTGGCATGCCATGGCCAGGTGCTAGTCCATGGACCGGGGGTTGGGGACCCCTGGTCTATAAGTAATAGAACAACATCCAAACAAACAATAATATTATGTGTATGTTCTTTGCAATCTAGTAAAAATTTGAATAAACTATGCCACTCTTATTAATTTACAGAACTGATTATTTTCTTTTTAAAGGATAAAGTTGCCATTCAGTTACGTACATACCTGTTGGATATCTAAAAATCAGTCTATATGTGATGCTGAGATGTGTGCATGCTAAAAATAAAATGGAGCAGCTGAGGTAATAATAATAACAATAATAATAACAATAACAATAATAAAAAATAAAAATTCCCTGGTGATAAGATATTATTCTATTAACTTATCCCTTGTTTCCTTCAAGGAGGACAGAGCAGCATTTTAACCTGACATCAACTTTGAGGCTGTAAGTAAGAGAAAGAACCTTTTTCCTCAAAGTCACGATGGATATGAGCTTAGAGTTCCCATGTTAAAAGCTAGCCCTGTAGCATGCTAGATTGACTCATTGTTGTTTGAGTGGCATTAAAATGTACTGCCCAGTAGGGTAACTGTATAAGTGTGTAAGTGACCATCAAAATATATTGCATACCTAAATAAACAATTGCATTTTGTATAGTTTGAAAGTTTATGTATAGTTTGAAAGTTTATTAAATTCCACTGGTTGTTACATTATTTGTTTATGGTATCCATCCATTCTTCACACTCAGATGGTCAATAATTTAATTCTCCCACTCTGCAAACAATTACTAGCAATTCAGTAATTGACATGCAGCTCATCTTCAGCCTTCAAGACTTAAGCTGTCCATCAAAATTTCAGTACTGTCTGCATGAGTCTTGCCTTTTGCATGAAAATTATATAAAGATCTGTAGGATAGAATTTTATTTCTTTAGTGAGTGCAACCATGTATACTCCCTCTCTGCTTTACAGTTCTTCCTCTAAAATGCTATCAATTTGGATATATTCCCACTACTTTAAATTCACATGGCATACTTATTATGTTCATTTAATATTTTTCTGTTACCTATTTATCCATGCCAGGTTCTTACTGAAATAGTCTCTAGCACTGCAGGTTCTATGACTGAGTGATTTTTCACATGAAAGAATTCTCTGAATATAGAAAATTACTACACCATGGAAAAGTGTTCTACCTATTTGACAGGCATCTCCTTTATTTAAAGCCTTAATATGTCAATTGTTTTTTGGAGGAAGGATTTTTAAATCATATGGGCCACCACCCTTTACCATCTCAGTATAGCTTAGTTTAGTGAATACATAAAGCAGTGTTTTTGAAATGAGATGGAAAAAATAACCACTGAGATTATGGATAATAAATGAATTAACAAGGGATCTTTAACTTGATATCCAATCTACAACTGCTTCTCAACCAGCAGAACAACTGTCTGTGCAGAGATCTGCAGGCACATTTAGCAAAAAAACCAAAAATCCCAGAGCAGTAATTTACATAGCTGGAAAAAGATGGTATAAAAATGTTCTTCTGGCCATTAATTTTTGATATCTCATCCTTGAAAATAATAGACCTGTATTTTCTCATGATTTTTGAAACTCTTCTTAATGTGCTTATAGCTAAAGTATAACTGACATTATTAGTATTTTTGCCTTCTCTTCTTGGTTTCTGGAAGATAAATCAAGATTTGTGCCAAATGCATCACGAGTCTAGTGCACATTAGTATAAATGATTGGACAGAAAATATCAAGTTGTCACTGCATCATCCATTATTTCTAATTCAGATAGGCACATATCTGACTTGCTGTTAAACATTCTTATAGTTTATCTTTTTAAAAGGTATCATGGGTAGCTCATCTCTACATTAGAAAATTAATACAATAATAAACTCTATTGTGTTGAAATTAATACAGCATCCACTGGGAAGGAATAATCCTAGGAAGTGATGCTTACTACCACAAGTCCTATAAGTGGTTCAGCTTATTTCCAAGAATAGTAATTCTATTAATTAGGAATGATTAATTCAATGAATTAATCATTATTTTGAGAAGAAATGCTTAAATGTTATTTTCCTTTCTTAAATCAAGTGTGACTCATCTTGGTTGCTGCTGCATTCAAATATATAGGCCATTTCCTTGTTAGGTGTTTACTTATTATATTCATATTTCAAATTTTATCCAGGAGCTTAAATGGGAATACATAGTTCTGCATCCTCTTAAGTGGCCACCTTCTGATGTAAGTTGACTAATTTAGATTCAGCCACAGTTTCTATAGCTCAAAACTTAAGCAGGCTACTCTGCTTCTAGGCTAATATTTGAATCATTATACTATATTGGCTCTCAGAGAAGTTGGTTATTTACAGTAGTTGACAATTCAAGATATGTGTTGATGTAATAGAAATTAAATTGGGCTTCTGTCAGTGATAACTGTATAATGCTAGAAACAGCTATAAATCATTAGTAAGGCAATAGTTGTAAGAAGAAGAGGTTGTCTATCTGGGTTGTCCTTTTCATCAGTTTTATATATCCTTTTGAGCAGTGTCTGAAACTTACACTTCTTTTAATTCATAATTATGGTAGATAGTGTGCAGTTTGTATTTTTCTGTTTCAAAAAGCTGAAAGTCGCATTCATTTAAAATAAAATATACATACTAAATCAATACATTGCACACCAGATTAATCTTAACTTAATCATTATAATACATTTTCCCAAAGGAAAATGTATTTCATCTGTATTGAGGAATTCCCTAGACTATATTTCTCTACTTGCTGTTCATATATGCAGATTTGCTCAAAGGTAATAAATGATCTGAAATGAACTGAAANCTGAAATGAACTGAAAGACAGTACCTTCAGAGTTATGTTGATCAGTTGCCTAAAATGACTGTATTTACTTGACACCCCCTTCCCCCCATAGTTAGTATGTATTTGTTACTAATTCATTTGAATTAGTCTTTGAAATAGGCCTATCAGGTTGGTAGGGAAGGGGATGAAAGCTCTGAAATGTGCGTGGTAAACATGCACAGAGCAGATGGTGCCAGCAGTGGCCTGTATGATGCAAAGCTCCAGCAAACTCAGTTCTTTGCTTGGTCCCGTTTTTTCATTTCTACATGTAAATAGGTCTCTGGGCTGCCACAGAGAAACTTATGTCCATGGCTCAGTTGCAGCCACAGGAAGGTTGCAGAATCAGGCGTTTGGTGCACTTAAAACAGCCTGTGTTCAGCAAGCCTGGCACCGTTGCCATGGTAACTCATAGCAGGGGCCTATGCCACCCAGTTAAGCAAAGACGTATGAGGGATAAACAAGCAACAGTTTCTTCTTTGCTTTCCAAACTGTTTATATGTCTCGTAAACGTTCAGAGAAATAAATTGGAGTTCTGGAAAATCTACATCTGGTATTATGAATGGTTTGTTTGTTTGTTTGTTTGTTTGTTTGTTTGTTTGTTTGTTTGTTTGTGGTAATGGTATATTTTTGTGATGCATTGCTGCATAATGCTAGAACAAGATGTATTCGCTTAAGGAGTTGAGGAACCTATTTGAGGCATATACTTTATGTGTAATTGTTCCTTCCCTCTCTGGAAGAAGGAAGGAGTAAAGAAGATAGATATTAAATCAGCAGCAGAATAGCTTTGCATAATGGCCATCTATCAACCTAAGATTTACAAGCATTCTTCTATTACTGCCCAGACTTTTTATAATAATGTGAAATGTATATTTTTGTGAGGCTATTATTATTGCAGATCATGCATGTTGCCGATCTGTAACATTGAAACATTATGTGGACATTAATAGAGGGCAAACATTCATCATCACACTCCCCTTCTGTATATTTTTGTGAATGAAAGGGGCAATAGCATCCCTATATAGACTTCTTTCCATAATGGGATTCAACAAGTAGCCTCCTTGAGTGATTAATGAAGCTCATAAATATATTTATAATATAGATACTTTCTGCCTGTCTCTCTCTTTCTCTGTGTGTGTCTTTAATGACTGCACTGCCTGCAAAGATCATGCCAAAAAGTAGCATCCTGTGTGTTGTCAGGCAGTTGGCAGTACACCCATCTGACACTAATTCTGCAGGTCTTGTATTGGATGCCAGTGGGTTTCTGCATGGAATTCAAAGTGCTTGTTTTAATCTATAAAACCCAATTTGACTTGGCACCACTGTATTTTCAGGACTCCTCCAAATGAATTCACACATCTCTCCCAGGAGAAGAAGCTTTTAGTAGTATCACTGTTCTGAAATGTGTGCATGTGGGGGTGAAGCCCAGATACAGATAGTTCTAGTTTAGCTTCTGCCTTCTTTAGGATTGTTTGCAGTCACAACACTGATGGAAAAGTAACTTTCATTGTCACATTTATGACCTTCACAGGTACACAAAGCAAAGGAAAACTGAAGCAAGATCACAAGCACAATCATGATTTCACTTACTCACTTCTTAGGTCAATGACCAAATTGCTGTCCCAACTGTGGTTGCTAAATGAGGATTACTTATGCATTGTTTCTCTGTGTTGGACTTAATCCTCTGGAGTGGTTGTCCCTTAAAGGCAGGATGGATTCCATTGTTGATAGCTTTTCAGAATATAAGTTATTCCAGAGGACTTTGGGGTGAATTGTGACATCAGGATTGTTTTATTGTATTAACTTAACATGGACATTTATTATTGTATAGATATGATAATATATAAATAAAAGAAAAACGTTGCATTTAGAATACAACTAGAATTTCAAAAAGCAACAATGCTTCAGTGCAGTAATAAATGAACATTCCATATATTAGGGTATTTCCTGGGCAAATCCAATTACTCTTGCCAAGGAATCAAAAAGGAGGTAAATGCGTCTTGTTTTGAAAGTAACTAGAGCATCCTTCCCACCTCCGCATCTCCATCCTCTTCTTTCCATGTACATACTCCATCTGGTTGCTATTTGTGATTCCTCCTTCCATGTGCCTGCTTGCCTCCCCCCCCCAATTTCCTCCCCCAATTCCTGTTTTTTTTCTTTCCACCTACCTTAGTCCTGCTCTTTTTTCTATGCCCACTATTACACACTTGTGCAGTTTTCCTTATTATTTGCAGTCCTTCTTCTCTCATTCCTGGTACACAGGCACTCTAGACAATATCTGCTGTTTTATCTGCTGTATGAGATTTAGGATTAAGTTATGCGGTCTAGTCACTATCATTTTTTCTGCCTAGTGTAGAAAACATAACTTTTACTTTGCACTGTTTCTCTGTAATAAAGTTGGACCATCACTGTTAATGTTAATGTCATATACAAGTAGTTTTGACTTACAACTGGTTCAGAGGGTGGTATTCAGCAGGTTCTGACCAGTTCTGGAGAACCGGTAGCCGAAATTTTGAGTAGTTCGGAAAACTGGCAAATACCCCCTCTGACTGGAGATTT
>AZIM01000010.1:743334-754285 GCA_000516915.1 Ophiophagus hannah
AGTCTTCGGAGAAGGGCAGCATATAAATGCGAATTTTTAAAAAAAAAGTCAATGAGGAAGCCAGATTCACTTCACTTCAGCAACTGCAATGATTCACTTAACAACTGTGTTAAGAAAGATTGTAAAATGGGACAAAATTCACTTAACAATGGTCTTGCTTAGCAACAGGTCGTATGTCAAGATCTACCTGTATTATATCTTTTTCTTCAGGCAGGATCTATATAAATCTGATAAACTAAAGTTTGGTTTAGTCAACCTACCAATAATCCCTTTTACATGATTAGTTTGACCTCTTTCCACAGTGTTTCCTTCTGATAATTAACTCTTTGGAAGTGATCATATATAAATGGTACAAAATGGCCAATCCATTCAGCAATGGATTGCGGCCATCACTCAAGATTTTTAGATCACTTGGTTGAATAAGTAATTAAAAGATTGGAAGGATCAGGTTAGGAAAGTGAGCAAACTTGTGTTACCTCTGAATCACAAGAGTATCATATGAAACTTTTTTAAAATGGAAATTATATTTCAGCTTTAATTACTCCCAAGCCAGTTGGTTTCTCTGCAGTCATGACAATATTTTGTCTTTTAATGCCGTATTGAGATAATCAGCTTCGAGGATATGGAGGTTGCAGGCATTAATCCTTTTGATGATTGGTTACAGAAGGGTGACAAGACCCTCTAAACTAAACAGTTGGCCAGGGACATCACCTTCTACCATATCTGTTGCTTCTATTTTGCTATGGCTGGTTGTATGCTCTTAGACAGCAATTAAACATTTAATAGTATGCAACTGGAATGCTGCCAGATTTAAATTGGCAACTCATTTTAAACTAGGAAAATTTTCCAACCAAATGAATTCATGCTGAAAATTTAAAGATGATTGGATTTTATTTCTCCTTTATTTAAAGCCTTATTTTTATATTAAAAAATATACCTAAAACATTACACAACCCAGAGTCACTGAAAGTCAGGCAGTGTATAAAGTTAATTAATTATTATTACATTATGGTTGGTAACATGGTCATCCAGATGTTTAGACTAGATTTGACATTTTTATCCATTTAGCCTGGGATAGGCAGAAGTTTTTGTTTGATGGTGTTTAAAGGTACTGTTGCAGCATGTAAAAAATTTCCAAGTAAAGCTGCCTTTTGCAATTGACTGATGGTAATTCAGTCAATTTTTTTCAATGCTGATGGTGTTCAAGTTGTGCTTCACATTGCATGCAAGGTGTTTATTAGTATTAGGGAAAAAAGTTAACACAAAAGTTAACAGCAATAAATATATGAAAAGCAATAATAGTTCATAACCATTTACATATTATATTAAAATATGTAATAAAGTGTGTTTTCACAATTTATGTGGTTAAATAATAGATGTGGTGAGTTTCTTCAAGAGCAGTTCATCTAGGGCTGCAATACCAATAGGATAGCAGCTGTCAAGCCCCATACTTGAGGACATAATCCAGAAAGCAAAAATTATAGAGTTTTAACACAAGAATTAGTAATACAGAATCTGGAAAACTGCAATAGGAACCTCAAGTCCTTGTTAATGAATTAAGTTCAAGCCCCTTTGAATATTTTGGCCCTCTGCTTTCTCTACTTTTTGCAGCCAGGAGTCATTTGCCTATTATGAAATAGCAAACTCTTCTATCTGTTAGTTACTTATATCTAACATTGCTCCAGGGATGGGATCTGACTGGTATAACTACCGGTTCTATCGCTCTGTGTTGCACACGTTGCGTGAGTGCAATTTACGACCTGCTGAAATGCCCAGACAGCTGAGCAGCGCTGCGTGCAAGTGCGCAGCGGTTGAAAAAGCACTTTTTTCTGCTTTTTCAACCACAGCTGTGTCGCGCAAAGCATGGGAAATTGATTGTAAATCAGTGTTGCTACCTAAGTGGACAGTTTGATTTCACAGAAGCATGATTGACTTGGAGTTACATTGTGTTGTTNTCCCTTTATTTTTTTGAGCAGTGTACATTAAATAAATTGAAAAATTGTAGAGGTTCAGGGTTATGAACAGATGCTTCCCTTTTTCCACTACATGTGCACTGGTAGAATATAATTGGCTGATAGGATATCAGTGACTCTCAAAATTGGCTTTGTGAGGAACAACTGCATTTCAGTTTAATTTCAACATATTTGGGGATGATGACTTGTAAGAAAACTGCTCAAAAAAAACAAAACAACAACCAAAAAAACCAAATTCAGGAAACTACAAACCAATTAGCCTTATTAGAAGCAACTTAGAATTAGAGAGAAACCTCATAATAGTGAGAACAATTAATCATTGGAACCGCTTGCCTTCAGAAGTTGTGGGTTGCTCCATTACTGGAGGGCTTTTTTAAAAAACCAGGCAGTCATTTGCCTAAAATGGCATAGGATCTTCTGCTTGAGCAGAAGACCTCCAAGGTCCCTTCCAATTCTGTTATTTTGTTAAAACATTGTCCCTCAATTTCATGGAAATAGATTGGATCATATTTTGGCCTTCAACCAGAAATAATTTTAAAAATATAGCCCTTGGCCACAAAAACATTGCTTACTGCTACTCTAAACATAGAATAAGTTTTTTTTTTTTAAACCACCTTTATTAAAAACTCAAGGCGGCAAACATACCCAACACACTCCTTCCTTCTATTTTCCCCACAGCAACAACAACCCTGTGAGCTTGGTTGAGCTGAGGGAAAGTGACTGGTCCAAAGACACCTAACTGGTTTCCGTGTCTAAGGTGGGACTAGAACTGAAAGTCTCCTGGTTTCTAGAATGGGGTCTTAAGGTTTTTGAGTAAATTTGCATAGGATATTTATAAATAACCCTTTTCTAAAAAAAAACACCTAGGTTTGTTTTAGTTTTATTTTCCTTTGCTGACATATAAAAGAGCAAACAGGAGATTAAAAGAAAGGGTTTTGCAGGTGGGGGGGGTGGCATTGTAAATTGACCTGTAAGAATCCAAAAATAGGAGGGGAAAGAAGAAAGAGATGAAAAACATATTTTTTTGAGTGGGGCCTGTCATAGAGTACAATGACATATTTTAAAGATAAGTTTTATGAGTTTTTGTAAGCATGAGATTCTATAATGACCCTTTGTTTGGGATTCAGGAACAAGACATTGGTTTAGAAATTCCTAATTCTAAGGAGGAAGAGGCTGGTTGAAAAGCAGTAATTCAGTTCCCATGGCTAGCACATTTGCTCTTAGCCACGCGAGTTTTCTGCATTGCCCCTGATATAAGTCTGGGCACTTTGTTCTGATAATGCTACTAATTAATCAGTTACACTGTTCTTTCTGCTAGACTTTCTTCTGAAATGACCAGGAAGGCCACTAAAGTCTGTTTAATAGCAACTGTTGTAATAAGGAGTGGGATTTAGGTTGTTGTATGAATAGGTTTTGTGGTGCAATCCCTGGATTTATGTTACTGTATTGTGATAGACTTTATTAATACTTCAGTCTTTTAATTGTTATTTATGTTTATTTTTTAGTATGTAATAGTTTTGGTTTTTAACCATAAATAAATAAATACATCTCAGCAAGGAGTCATTGGCATTTCTTTTTCCATATGTCTCTGAATTAAATAGTTATATCTTATAAATTTATATTATGGGAATAGATCAACTGCAGCACTACAGTAATAGGTAACAAACATCCAGCATTTTCCTAAAAGAGAGAAAGGGTGGGTCCATCTCGTTCCATCTCTGCTGCATCTCCAGTTTCTTTCGTATTCACTGGCTCCTTTTAATGACCACAGCTTGCTTATGCCATTGCTTGGTGGTGTTCTTCCTCAGGAGGTTTGGTTTCTGCAGTCCCAAAACCTTTCAGCTAAAGAACCACCGGCAGGGAGCATGACAATGAGCTGAATATACTTGACAAGGGTGACAAGGCTTGTCTGCACTTCTCTGATGGCAATGCAAGAAGGTGACATGAAGAATTAACCTGTTCTCAGAACATCCACTGAAGTGACAGTGACAGAGGAAAAAGGGAAAGAGTGCCTGCATATGTTCAGAGGAAGGTCTTTGGTATGACCTTGTAAAGTTAACAAGTGATATTTCAGATCTTGTTTGTAGTTACAGATTGCTTTTTAAAACATCTTTCGGGCTGCTCAGTTAATAGCAGGTAACGTTTAAGCATCAAGAAGGAGGAGGATTTTCTTAAAATCAAGCTAGATGAAGGAGGAAAGGTTTAATTTGTGATGCTTCTAATAAGACACCTAGGAATTAAGCTTACCTGTTTAATTTGCTATGCCCAGTGAGTTCAGAACTGGTGATAGCTACTGCATATAGCATTTCAGCACACAAGTGAAGTAATCTGTTCCTGTGCGGCAGAGGTCACCTTAACACTTGTAAGAAGTGAAAAAAAACTGTATTTATATGGAATTTATACGGAATAGTGCTGCTTCAGAGTTGATCTTACATGCTCTAAAATTTTGTTCTTGGTCTTTCATTGACTTATTGATCTAGAGACCTATTGACACTATGCTGTCATCTTTCCAATAACTTTCCGATACAGTGCAATCACAGAAATTCAAACAAACATGAACATGTCCTTTATTAGGTAGCTGTTCAAAATTGATAGCTGCTGATGCTTCCTCACAAGCTCTCATCTTTATATGGAAAGAATGGGTAGTAAGTGCTGATATATACCGCCTGCTTGATTTCTCATTATTTTTCTTTTTTTTTTTCTTGGGCAGAAAGACTTCTTTTGTTCTGCAAAGGAGCCTGTGGTACCTTATCATTTCCTATCCATATAATTTGTTTTTCTAAGGGAGTGAATTCAGCACATAAGCAATCAGCAAGCCTTATTACACTCTGCAGCTATGTAGCCCAGGGGGTCACAGATCAGAATCTGTGTTGGAGTTTGGCATGCAAGTACAGGGTAAATACCTGTTTGGTTGTAGTCAGCTTTGTAATTGTGATGAAGCTCAATGCGTTAGTGTTTTTGCTTATCTCTCTGGGAAAGCATACATTCAAGCAAATAGCAACCATGGAACTTACTTTGTAATATGTCTATACGGTATATAGATTTGGTAATATACTCAATGAGGGAAAAACAATCCCAACTATTTCTCAGATTTTGTAAGGAAAAAAAAAAAACTCCAATATTTTCTGGGTCAAAATACGTATTGGAAAAGACATAAAATATGTACACGCCTACTCCCTCCCCTCCAAAAGCACCACATCTTTGTTTGTAAGATGCTTGAAGGGACAGTTTCTTGCATAATTTCTGCTTGTGAACCTTGCACAGCATGTGGCTAGCCATTATTGGAGTCAGAGACTCCTATCTAGGTGAAGAGAAGCACACTTCAGACTCAGTTATATCAATGTGACACAATTCAGCTGAAATACCATGGAATTCCGTAATACAGAAATAAAACTACGGTATTGTTTCCTGAATAAAAGTTGGAGCAGTAAATGCAGTGGATTTATGATATGCTTGAGCCAGCTAATTCTGTATTATAAACTGGATTGAATTAAGCAGTATAAATCTGCAAAGGAGTAGATTCCTGAATATGATGGTTTTTGGGTTTGTTCTATATCTGTTCCTAGAGAAGGGAGAGACCGAGTAAGGTAACACATTGAATTACTTGTAAGCGTACTTAAATAGGCAACAGCAGCAGTAGAAGCCACTGTTGCTATGATGCATCCTCTGAATCACACCAGAGAAAAGGAAGAAACATTAAGGAGTAACCTTAGTTTGAATAAGCTGCACTCCTCCTTGCCCCTTCTCCTAATAGGTTTTCTGTCCTTATGTGTTTCTTTCAAGTGTTGACACCTAGCAAAAACTGCCAGTCTAATATATCCATTCTACTAGGACCTCTGAGATAACATGTTTTGCTCAGTCTCTTGAGATTACTTGTGATTTTAGCTGCTTCCAGAGGTGGGCACCCTGGTGTTTCTTTCTTTCCCTCCTTGTCTTCTGAATCACTTCTATTCATAGCGGTGATAAAGAGCATGCGTTTTCCCGGGAAAGGCAAATTTATTTCATCTCTTCTGTCTACATTAAAATGGAAGGTGTGCTCTGGAGGGGATGATGATTCCCTCTGGCAGCAGGCAGAGGGTGCCACAGGCTTCTGTGACAGTCAGTGGCCTCCTGAGGCAAGCCTCCCCCCCTCTTTTTTTTTTCCTTTGCGGAGGACAATGTGGGAGGTGGGGAGTCTGGATAATAACAATTCAGTTTCTATGTAGCTGCCACCATAGTTAAGAAAACAGGCAGCCTTGACACTGTGGGAGCTAAGCATTCAACTGCTACCCAGGGAACACAGAACATTCCTATAGATTCTGTTAGTGAGGGACACATTGTGATTTATAACCTGTAATTGCAGTAATAAAAGCAAGCACACATTAATGTCCCATTACAGGGAGAATACATTTTGCAGAAAGATGTACTAGAAAACAGGCTCACTGCTAAGTGCTGTTTGGTTTGTGCTAATATTTCTTTAGCTACTATAGGGAAGGAGTGTAGCTCCTATATGGAAGGTTTCCCCTGCAAGTGGAAAGAAAACAGATAAGAGAGAGAGAGAAAAGAATGAGCTTAAATTGCCCTTTTAAAGCATAGCTTAGACTGTGACATATTTTTAGAGTTTCAAAACCAACTCAGTAAATGCTTTATTGCCCCATTTGCTCAATTTTGTAGTTCTGTGCTGGTGCAACTAGAGTGGATGAATCTGTGTTATACTTCTTTCAAATGTTAAGTTCATTCATTGTGCTGCCACATTCATTTGCAAACAGTTTAGCTAAGTCCACATGAAAATTCATGTATGAAGATAAACGTGCATGTATTCTTTCCAATGCACTTTGCAAGCAATATATACTTTGATTGGAAAATCTTATAAAATTCAGATCAGTGCAAAAACTGGGGATAGTTAAGTTTCTTTATATATTTTTAGTAAGTTTATTTTCTTTCTGTTTCTTAGCACAACTTTTCTTTTTTCTTTTTCTTTTATAACTGGACCTTGTTTCCCAGAATATAATTCTCTGCCATTCTTTTCTCCTTCTCTCTACCTTCCCCATTTTGCAGGCAGTATGGTGTGGATGATTATTTTTTTCCACTGACTGATTTATTTACAAATTGTATTCTGTTCTTTTTATTGTTGCCATTGTTGTGCCATCTTTTTGTTCACCTACTTATGTTATTTCAAATTGCTGAGGTTTTGCTTCATATAAAAGCCTCAAAAGTTTAGAATGCATTTCATCAGAACAGAGAATTTTTTTAAAATAAATATATGGGCCATAGGAGTCCTACTTTTAGACTAGATATATATATCTTGTTTCCCTTGCTGTAATGACATTTTTTTTTACTATAGGTAGCCCTTGAATTATAACCATTAACAACTGTTTGAAGTTATAATGGCACTGAAAAAAGTAAGTTGTGATTCACACTTTACAACTGCTGCAGTGTCCCTGTGGTCACATGGTAACTAACCGGCATGGATTTAAGATGGTTGCATATCCCGGAGTCAAATGATCACCATCTGCATTTTTCCAGCTGGCTTCTGACAAAAGCAAAGTCAGTGGGGAAGCCGGATTCACTTAATGACTGTGTGCTTCACTTAACGACTATGGTAACTTATTTCATGACCACAGCAAAAGTTGTAAAATTGGGTATAACCCATTTAACAACAGCCTTGCTTAACAACAGAAGTTCCACTCCCAATTATGTCGTAAGTTGAGGACTACTGGTACGTCTTGCCAGAGTGACTGACCAGCTAGGAAAATTTACACCAACAGTATGTCCAGGATGTAAGGGGTCTGTAGCAGTAGTGGGATCCTACCTTAGTCGCTACTGGTTCAATGGGTGATCGCGCGTGTGGTGTGCCCCTAATACGTGCACCCCTAACAAGCCAATCAGCTGAAAGGATGAAGAAACGAAAAGCTAGGAGTGACCCTCCCACCCTTCCATGCGCTTTTCGGTCTTTTATCCTCTCAGCTGATTGTCGGAGGCTTCCCCCCCCTCCTCTCAGCTGATTGGAGGCTTTTTTTAAACTACCTGTTAGGCCCAACTGGTAGTGATTTTTACTACCGGTTTGGCCGAACTGGACCAAACTAGTAGCATACCACCACTGGTCTGTAGATATTTTCACAGCCCTCTTTCTGGCGTATGCAGTATAGAGATCCTCAGTGGAAGGCAGGTTGGTAACAATTGTTTTTTCTGCAGTTCTAATTATCTGTTGAAGTTTGTCTAAGGATGTCATCTAAGGATGACAAATGGGAGGCCTTGGACCGTCCCTTTGTCATAGGTGGTAGCACTGCTTCCCTGTCCACTTGCCTGTGAAATTTAATTTTTTTTGTAACTGCTAGAGAAAACCACAGTCAATGTTGCAATTTTTCAGCATTTCCCATTCTTACAATTTATTTAACAGACCCCAAGCTGATTGCAAGTATTGCTTCAGGCAAAATATTGTGGAACTCCTCTTTGTAAGGTAGAACAAAATTTCTTGGGTGTTGAACAAACAGCTGCTGATTTGTCAATTTCATGTTTTGATTCTGTTAAGACAAGAAGATACTATATTCTCACTTGAATACCCCTTTCAAACTTCTGGATAACTGTAGTCACTAGAGTGACCAAAAACTACAGTTGGAAGATGCTGGGCATCCTCAGTATGAGGATGTTATCATAGAATAGATACATTTGAGATCATGCTTTTTGGTTGGTTGGTTGGTTGGTTGGTTGGTTTAGTAGCAGTGAAAATACAAAACTGTTTTAATTAAATACAAAACTGATTTCAAGTGGATTTGTGACAGTCATGACTAGGAAATTTGCCAGAAAAGGACATTATCATTAATGTGAAAGAGCAGGTCTCTGCTAGAGGAGGGAAGGAATGAGTCATTTGGATGGGCTAAAATCACTCTCAAATCTTAAATCAGCATAACCATAAGTCAAGAATAAGCACAGTCAAATTCAGCATATTGAATACAGACACCAGGGACTTTAGTGAGAGACAATATAAGATATGCAACATATCTCACTTTGTAGGGACAGACTAGAGGTACTTCTCAACTTTCAACCATTTGCTTAATCAGCCCTGAAAAAAAATGACTTACAACTGGGTCCTTGCACTTATGACCATTGCAGCATCCCCATGGTCACATGGTCAAATTTCAAGCACTTGGCAACTTGCAAGTACTTACAACAGTTGTGGCATCCCAGGATCATGTGATCACCTTTTGTGACCTTCCCAGTTGGTTTCTGACAAGCAAAGTCAACAGGGGAAGCTAAAATTGCTTAACAATTGCATTATTCACTTAACAATTGCAGTGGTTTGTTTATCAATCTTGGCCAAAAAAAAGTTGTAAAATCAGGCACAAATCATTTAACTGTGTTGTTTACCCAAATAAATTCTAGTTCCAATTTTGGTCGTAAGTTGAAGACTACCTGTTTTATGGCCAGCTCATGATCCCTGAAGTGCTCATATAAAGAATAGTGGAAAGAAATAGAACTTCATAAATTGACGGAGACATGGATAATTATCTTGCTTTATTTATTTATATTTGTTCTTGGGTACTTATTTTTTGTGAGAACCAATAACTCTCAGAGCTTTTGTAAAAATGGTTTTAAGTGCTTGTAGAACAGAACATTATAAAATGTACTTATTTATTTTCCTTTCCTTTTTTGTTAAAATCTGATCTATAGACTCACATCCTTGCATTTATTAAACCTGTAATATGTAGGTTTCATCACCGCCATTAAATGCCATGATAGATATTATTAGTTTTGAAGAAAAGCTAAAGCAAATTAATAGAGAAATTATTACCTACATGCTACTGTATAATGATTCCAAGTTACTTGGACAAATGATACAGAAGACCTGCTGCCTTCAAGTGGTCCCAGAATGTTGAACTAGATGGACTTTTAGGCCCAATCAGGTTAAAGCTGCTGCTGTTTCTTTATAGATAATGTATATAGTTCATACTTTGTCAGGGTAGGATTTTTACTTTCTATAAATAGTGCTGTAGGGGAACTGTAACCTCCTTTGAGAATTTGTATAGGAACTGGTAATTACACAAAGTGAAAGATATTTGCTTGAGGAAAGTTGGTTTCAGAAAAGACATGAGGAATGACAGGAATGGGCCCCTGATCTATTGGATTGGCTAAACTGTCACTGCTTAAAAATTCCAGCTTTGCTTATTACTGCTAATCATTCTGACAGGCAGCAAAGACATTTACTTGCAGGATCTTTTGAGCTGCATAATGCTTTGCTCCTATGGGAAGCAGTAAGTATGCCACTCACCTGCTCTGGTCCATATCATCTCTCCAGGTTACCTCCCGCGATATTCCTTGTTAATTTTTNCGATATTCCTTGTTAATTTTTAGTGAGTTTGGAATCACTGGGGTAGCTTTTTTCCCCCACCTTTAATCTTCCAAAATAAATTGTGCTCTTTTTTTGTTAACTTTTTAATAAGAGAAATAACTATTTACATTCTTTTTATTGTTTCTTCTTTTTAAAACTGCTTCCCTATTCCTTTTCCTCTACTCAAGTCATTAAAGCAATATATTATTATGGGTTTTGGATTTTTTTGGTCATTGTTTCATGTAATCAACTACTATGCATTTTAAAATAAACTTTGCTACAAATCACACTAATCTTACTTTATTTCAGATCCCATTTGTATATTTTGCTTATTCAGATTCCGTTACTCCTTATACATTGTTTGGCAAATGCAAAGAAAACCTAATGATATTTCTTCAGAGAAAAACAGGTAAGAACAGGAAGCTTGTGGTGAACAGGAAACAGTGCTGTTGACATCTTGAGAATAATAATAATAATAATAGATGATCTGAAGCTGTATGGAAAAACACCATCTGAAATAGAATCGCTGCTCAACACTGTTCGTATATATAGCCAAGATATTGCAATGGAGTTTGGATTGGACAAATGTGCCACACTCACTATCAAACAAGGAAAAATAGTGAAAACTGAAGGAATCAAGATGCCCCATGAAAATAACATTAAGAGTCTG
>AZIM01000010.1:788574-801696 GCA_000516915.1 Ophiophagus hannah
ATTGGATGGTGCTCCAGAGATTGTAAGCCGGCCTGAGTCTCCGGAGAAGGGCGGCATATAAATGTGAATCAAAACAAAACAAAACAAAACAATTTGAATTGTAAAGATTACATACATAGGGACCCATCATGCTCATCTCTTTTGGAGTACGTAAAATTATGCAAAAAATAGAAAAATAGCAAAAATCAGTAAGCAAAATAAACTTGTAAAAGGAGAGGAATATCACTGCAATCTGGCTAAAGATAATTAATGACAACCCCATTCACTTTGCCATTCCACATCTTTTCTGTGCTTTCTGGATGATGACAATAATTGGAAGCTTTCTGATATCATACCATATCATGGAGATTAACCCATTCTAGTTCATAATTGCCTGAATAGTGACTAGGAGGTGATCCAAAGGTGTTTAGAGGAGATATTTGTCACAGATTAGATGAGGAATCCTCAATTTGCGAAGCATGTCTTATTTCATTGAACTACAGTTGCTTCCAAAGAATTATAGTGATTTGCTGTTCACAACTAAGAGCCAATGTAGTACAGGTAATCCTTGACCATGATTGAGTCCAAAATTTCCATTGCTAAGCAAGTCAGTTGTTAAGTGAGTTTCACCCCATTTTTATGACCTTTGTTGTTAAATGAATCATTGCAGTTGCTAAGTTAGTAACACGGCTGTAAGTGAATTTAATTTCCTCATTGCCTTTGCTTGTCAGAAGGTTGCAAAAGGTGATCACTTAACCCTGGAACACTGCAACCATCACTGCAACCAAATACATGCCAGTTGCCAAGAATCCAAATTTTGACCATAGGGATGCTGCAATGGTGGTAAGTGTAAAACATGGTCATGTCATCTCAGTGCCATTGTGACTTCAGATGGTCGCTAAATGAGTTGTCATAAGTCAAGGACTACCTGTAAACAAAGCAATTGGATTAGAACATGTATATGCTGTAGGGGAGATTTCCTGCATGCTGCTGTATGTTGAACTTCATATGTATTGCTTTATAATTCTTGGTAATAAAAATGTTTCTATAGTCCTGTAATGCTGTGATAATGCTTGGGAATGTAGACCAGATAGAGACAGAGAGTCTTAAAGGTACATTGGTACAAAATGATGGGAGAAAGTGGCTGTTCCTCTTTTCTTCTTGAGGTCAGGGAAGTGAAGGCAACTGACCATTTATCATAGGATGAAATATAATATTATTTATGTTGCACCACTATTATTTTTACAAACAACCCAAGGTGGTGAACATATCCAACACATCTTCCTCCTATTTTCTCTACAACAGCAACCCTGTGAGGTGTGTTGGACTAAGAGAGGGTGACTGGTCAAAGTCATCCAGTTGGCTTTCAAGATGGGATTTGAACTCACAGTGTCCAGCTTTGTAGCCTGGTACCTTAGCCACTAGACTAGACCAAAGTGGCTGTCTGAAATATAATTAATGTAATAGCATTGTTAAATTATATCAGTACTCTCAAATATAAAGATGCATGGGATCACCTAACAGCAGAAGTTGGAAGGGAACAGATTGGGATTAGGAATCTGAATAGTAAAGTCTGGTCTCCCTTAATCTGCAAATGAAGGAGAAGATTGAAAACCTGACAGAGTGAGAGTTGTATTTACCTTCTTATCAGTGGTTGTTATAGAGTCCATATTATCTATCCATAGGCCACTTTGGGCAATTCCTGCATGAATTTGTGTTGAGTATATAGATGAGCTATTGCAATTGAGGGCTTGGGATGTCGATTCAGAAGACTTCTCCATATCTCTGCACGCTGCTAACCTGATTCTACTTTTAGTGAAATAAGAGAACTTTTATTTTCTAACCCTTAAGACTTGAGAGCCAAAATGTATGCTGAGGGTAGGAAGAGGCATCACATTTTTACATGCCATACTATGCACAGTGCAGTTAGTAATGGCTGTACTGCATCTTAGAAGAGATCTTTTTGTTTCTGTCACAGTGTAAGAGATGGAACTTTCCATAGAGAGGCTGATAGAGTGTCAGATAACAATAATCAAAGCTGAATCTCTAAATTAAATGACTCACTGCTGAAGTTCTCTGCCATCCATTTGTGGAAAGGTGAAATACAAATCTCTCCCATTAAAAATAAAGTTGATGTAGTTGTATTTTCCTAGTTTCAATGAAGATATTCATTTCAAAGAAGCTCAAAATATTTTTGCAAATCAACATTCTTGTAAGCTTGCCAAAGGGGATTTTTTTTTGGTTCATCTGTTAGACTTTATAGGACAAAGACAATGAAAGAAGAAAAATACTCATATTGCAGTTCAGACGCCTAAACTCTGAAATCTTTATGCACATGTGGTTGCATATATTTAGTTATATTCATAATCAAGAGAGCTAGAAGCTCTTTTTAAAAGTAGGAAAAGAATCAAAGAAGGGTGTCATGGCATATTCTTCTGTGTTGCTCTGCTCCTCAGAGAGAATAATCGAACACAGAGGCAAATGCTGGATCAAACACCATGCCTCAGTTATGAATATGTTCACATTCTGTATGATGAACAACGAGCTTTCTTTGTTCCCTGCACCACGCCTTAATTTGCAAAAATTCTTTGTCCTCTTTGCTGTAATAAGCACTTAAAGAAATTAGTCTTCAGTCCGTCATCTGTATAATGCACTCTCTCCTCTTACCCCAAATGCACATTTTGCTTAGATTTCTTAAATATGCTTAGATGCCTTGCCAAGAGGGAATGGCCATTGCCTTGATAGTCAGCCTTGAATAGACATTATTTGTTTATAGGTTTTGTTCAATTAAGGTGGCCCTGGAAATTGCATCCCATGTTCCCTGAATAGTAAGAAGAAAGCGCAGTATGTTTTAACTAGCATGAATAGACTGTAAGAATGATTCAAATGTTTTGGCTCTGGAAATTTTTGGGCTTAAAATGCTTCCTTTACCTGCACAAAGATTGGTCTGTCATATCTTTTGCCCCAAGGCTGAAAAACTTGCAAAGAAGAAAAAACAAGGCATTTCTTTACACTAGCTCTTCCTCCTGTTACACTGGCTGTGTACTGTGGTTGCATTTATATTTTAGAAGGAACACAGAAGACTATGTGTGATACTCAAAGGAGCCTAGGACTCATCGTCCTTCTGCTTACCTGAAGAGGTGTGTTCACTGATCAGTCAATTGCAATTGAGGCTCAGTTTGAATGCAATCTCCATTCATTCTAAAAAGTTAATTCAACTCATGGTGGTTTCATTGTATGAACTATAAAGCTTAGTGTTTTATGGATGAATATTTATATGGATATTTAAATAAAATAATATCACTACTTAGATACTGCCAATTATTTTTATCAACATCAATATTGTGCTTTGTATCTTAAGCATTTTTAACAGTAGAAGATCAAATAATCTGCTGTTGAGTTTTCTAGGACTTGAATTGTAATTTACAATTTTTAACAAGGGAAATAAAATGAAACAAAGAACCAGATTATCATAGCATATTAGAATATGACAAATCAGTGTTCAACAATCATAAACAAAAATAGAATTTGTATTCTCAAATTGTTGCCCACCATCTATTTATTTTATTCACTTTACAGCCCTTTAAAACAGGAATCTCCAAACTTGGTAACTTTAAGATTTGGGAACTTCAACTCCTAAAATTCCTCAGCCAACCATGCTGGCTGGGGAATTCTAGGAGTTGAAGTCAACAAGTCTTAAAGTTGCCAATTTTGGAGAGCCCTGCTTTAAACCACTGCACTTAAAAATTGACTTTGGGTGCTATACAATTCCTTGTCCCCCAACACTTGTTAAAAGAAATAACATAAACAATAGGAATACAACAATCCATACAAAAATATGTAAACAATTGGAATATAAAAGTCAGTGGCCCAAAATTAAGATACCTTTTTTAATCAGAGGGATGAATCATAGCTGATGAAACAGCCATGTTATTATGGATTTTCCCAAAGTCAGGATGGAAGGGTTCATTTAAATACTTGGACACAAGCTATTCCAAATTTTAATTTTAAAAAGAGAAGTTAAGTACCATCAAATTTAGTATCCAAAAGTTTGCCAAATTCAAAATTCTGCCTGCTTTTTTCTCATACATACAGTTTTGTATTAACTGTTCCATCATTGTTTAGTGAACATTAGAAATTCAGCAACGTTTCATATTACTACATACAGAGTTTTACTGCGTTGAAATCACTTCTTTTTCCATAAGAATGTTGTCAGTGCTGGGATCACTATCAAGTTCCTTTGCACTAGATTTTGTACCTGACTCCGATCCATCTAAACTGAATCCATGATATATTGTGGTGGTCACCTTATATTATCTGATTAGGGTTGGTTGCCTGTAACAGTGAAGGCCTGCAAATATAGAAGGCCTTCAGGATCGACTCCTTGTTAATTTTGCAGCAGTTTTGCAGAATGACCTTTATTAAGGAATCTCCAGAAAGGAACTGCCTGTTTGTATCATGTTTAAAAAGGACTAGGGCTATATGCCCTTGGTATGCTAAATTACTGCATTTGTTAATGATGTCTTTTTAAGAATACAGCTCATGAATCTCTATGATGGGGTAGCATATTTAAATCCAGGGAGGGGAAAAAACTGGAAAGCACAGCTTTCAAGTTCAAAGTTTGAAAGATATTGATGGTAAGGCTGATTCCCCCAAGTGACTTCCATTAAGGCCTTAGATGAAAAGTCATTAACACTGGCATTAACATCCAACAAATAGATTAAAAAACAGCCATCTGGAGCCAAGGGTTAATAACTGTAAGGGAAAACATTTGTTACCTTTCAGTATACAGCGTATGGTAGCATCAGATGTGACCAGTGCCCTTAGCATCAATTCCAGGTTGACTTTCTCAAGCACTCAAATGGTGTGGAATGATAATGGTGACAGATGCTAACTGTAATGATCATCTGCACAGACATGATGGAGAGGAATGGGCAAAAATGATATTGATGGCACAAACATTTAAGTGCAATCCTCAGAGAGAAGAAGTACGGAATAATTCATGAAAACCCTGCTGTAGCCTTTCCATTGAACCCCATTAATGTCCTTTTCATTTGGAACACTGCTATTTTCCTGGGCACATTGTGATTCAATAGAATTGTTCATTTTCATAGAGGGATCTCCTCTATCTTATGGAGCTCTACCCATCACCCCTTTTGTAGTTAATTTTTCTGAAAGATTTTATTTTTGCTAAGTGGCCAAAGCTGGAGATGTGATGAGATCAAATTTAGTGGCTATTCTGAGTCATTAAATGCTGAAATAAATGACACTATGACTACATAGGGGCAATTGATAACAGAAAGAAGGATAAGATTATATAATAGGACCCAAAGGAATTTTTTATGAAGATAAGATCATACCCAATGGCTTTAAACTGTTATTTTAAACATCCAGTAACTCCCTGTACATTTTTAGCCTGGAGTTAGCCTTATAAGAACAGTTAATATTCTGGACACATAGTTGATTTATTAAATTAGTGTCTCCATGAATTGGCTCTTCAGCTTCTCTAGTTGTATTTAGACAAAATTTAATGTTCCCTGGGTATAAGAACATATGTAAACATGCTGGCTTTCTTAGCTGTGTCTATGCAGAGTTCACATTTTCTTTTAAAAATAATGGATGTGCTTAAGATTTGTTATCTAATCCTTCAAATACTGCTTTAATAATAATGGCAGCAGAATCAATGTGGAAAGAAGATTGGGGAGCTATTAAAACTGCAACTCTGAAAACAGAATTCAGAGAAGTTGTAAGGAGTCTTTCCTTACCAGAAATGTGATATAGATTATAGATATACATATGAATTTTAAAATACCATAAAAGTCCAGATAACATAGAAAAGAAAAAAAAGAAAAAATAATTAGTAAAAAAGAAACAGGATTTTGACTTCAGCCCTTTGTTCAGTCAAATAATGGTCACCTTACTCCTTACTCTGCCTCTTTAACCCTTTCTAATCCCCAAATCAATAAATCATCAGTTGTCTTTTCTTCTTGCTGCAGAAAGTCCATATAAGTCTTCCAGTTTTTTTAAAAGTCTTAATTAATGATCTGAGGCTTAGATAAATAATAATAACAATAAGCAACTGGAGCATTAGCTGAAATTACGATCAATACAAAATGAGAATGAAGGATTTTATGCCTAGGGATCAAGTTAAGAAGACCTTTTAAAACAATTGGAAGAGACAAATGAATGAAGCAGCGCGTGCACATGCACCAACCTGCCAAATGTAGTTGAAAAGTTCAAAAAGATTGACTGATACCTATCACTGAATTGGCACACTGGCAAAAAACTGATCTTTTGCTAGCCACTCATGGGCAAAAACCTGAAGAGGAAAAAGCTTAACAAAGTAGCAGACAAGTTGGAATGAATGAGTGAATCACATCATGTGAAGTTCCAGTACCATTTTACAAAGCCTTAGAAAGACCACACTTAGAAAACTTCATCCAGTTCTGGTCATCACAAGACAAAAAAGATGTTGAGACTCTGGAAAGAGTGTAGAGAAGAGCAGCAAATATGATTAGAGAACTGGAGGCTAAAATATACGAAGAACAGTTGCAGGAATTGAGTATGCCTAGTCTAATGAAAAGAAGGACTTGGAGAGACATAATAGCAATGTTCCAATATCTGAAGGGCTCCTACAAAGACAAAGGGGTCAAACTATTTTCCAAAACACCAAAAGGCAAGACAAGAAACAATAGTTGGAAACTAATTAAGGAGAGAAATAACCTAGAACTAAGGAGAAATTTCCCAACAGTGAGAGCAATCAACCAATGAAATAGCTTGCCTTCAGAAGTTATGAGTGCTCCATCACTGGAGGCTTTCAAAAAGAGGCTGGGCAACCATTTGTCTGAAATAGTATAGGGTACAGATTAGACTTGATTTCCCATATATATCTACCATTTTGTATCTTTGGTTTCCTCTTTAAACTTCAGAGCTGGAGTCAGCTATATCCATTCCTTTAAATCAAGATTGTACAACTGTTCTGTGGGAGGGGTCATAATTCTGCTTTAATTAATCTCCCAAAGACGATAGAGATTATTTTATGAATTAAATTTATATGATGCCTCACTTAAAATTTAAAACACGAAAAAATGTTTCCATGTTTAGATGTTGCAGTGATGGGAGGGGATGGCATCGCTGGAGGATGCAAGGAAATGTTTGTTCCTCCTTTTGCTTTTTGGAGATCAGGATTTTTGGGGGAGATTTTTTTTTTTAAAAAAGATAGCATATTCCACTCATCTGAATGTCCCTGTTTTTATTTTTATTTTGCTTCCATATATCTTACCCTAGCTGCTAGTCTTTTGTTTGCCAAATGGAAGTGGTAAAGTTAAAGAAGAGGGCTCTGGAGGCATCAATGCAAGAATGCTAGTTGGCACATACTGTTCCAGTTTTTTAAAGAAGCTATCTTGGTACATTCTAAAATTCTAGTACACTGTCTCTGACTAATAACTGTGTTGGCTTGGGTTAGTGAGAGAAACTTTATGCTAATTTGCATTTATTGTCCCCTCTTATCCACAGAGATTTCAGGCAATACAGAAGATATCCCGTTGGTGCGCTGGAGACAGCAGTGGCTGGAAAATGGCACCTTGCTCTTCCACATCCACCATCAAGATGGCACACCCGTCTCCCCTGGTTTAGAACCCACAGAAGAACCTCAGAGCGAATCAGCAGAAGAAGAGCTACGGATCCTTCACATCTCAGTAATGGTGAGTATCTATGTTGCCCTTAAGTCTAAATAAAATGCTATCACCTTTTACCCAGTAATCCAGGTAAGAATGTTATTGTGTAACAAAGTAGCTGATCATTTACCTTTAAAAATGTGGAAACTTTTTCTCAGGCAAATCATCTGAGCTATTTTACATGATTTTGAGAATAGTGAAGATAATAGCTTACAGCTCTAAAATGTAGTTCATTAGAGTAGTTTATCACTTAAAATGAAATTGGAAGCAAAGTTGAAGACTGCTTTGCAAGAAAGACATCTGTGGAATTTGAATTGAAACATAATTTTTGCAATAAGTATTTTAATCCATTACTACCTACCCTTCAGCTGTTTTACACATTTGGCTGATTTGGAACATTGTCTTGTAACAGACTAAATATGGTATATACTGTATTTGCTATACTAGGTGCCAGAGAAGAAGGCCATTTGTTATGTCATGTATCTTTTTATGGTGGTAAATTTATTTGTTGTCTTGGTTTACAGAAGTATTGATATGTGAAAAGTTTGTACTAAATTAAGTTCTTGTTCTTCATGACCCTGAACAGATGAGGTCAAATGCAGCTTGTCCCCAAGCATGGACAGAATATAACTTCAGTGGCAACAGTGCTTGTACCTTAAAAAAATGGTTGTCAACTCGCAAAGCATCCCTGAACTGCTCTCAAGTTGCCGTAGGCAAGGGGCATGGGAAAGTGAACTTCACAGTAGCAGCAAGGAGCTGGTATCTCAGTCAAAACAAGGCACATTCCAACTGATATGCAGAGGTCGTCTCCACGGAAACCCACAGTGGCCGGAGGGGGTGACTTTTACAACCGCAAAATCACTTCGTTGGGGAGTACGACTAATGACACATATTGGGGGGAGGGGGAAACAGGGTCAGAGGCAAAGCTCGAATTAACTGAATCAAGAAATATTTCTTGACTCTAATTTTGCACAGGAGAAATTATCTTGGCCATTGATAGGTTCAGGTGGCAGAGCTCGGGTAGTTACCCCCATTTAAATCATGAATCTCTAGCTGGATTTTCAAAACTTAAAGAAGATTTATTAGAAGTAAACATGCCAGCGCTGCCTGGGTGTAGCCCACTCTGAGACATATCATTCATTGTCACTCTTGACCCTGGCTTTTCCCTACCCCCTGGGTGTATCATAATTCATNATGCTCTCCAGTTAGGATTTTGCGTGGCAGAAACTTCAGTCACCTAGAAACTATCTTTGAAAACATTTATGGAATGCAAGTTGTCCACTGCTCCCCCCTCCCTTTCTGTTGGCAACTCTAAAAAGACCATAGACATATCTTATGAGTTGACATCAGGTTTCAGGTTTTATAGGAAGTGAACATTGATTACTTTTGTACATAGTGCACAGTATCTGAAGCGTATCCGTCAGAGCCTCCATCCTGCCCACACTATTTTTGTTTCTCTTATTTCAAGAAGGGAAGTACACCTTGTACATCTTGTATAGAATTGATTGGATACTAGCCAGTCCACTATTGTGGCTAAAGACTATTGTTATGCAACCACTATGAATATCTTTTGCAATAGATTGTTTAATCCAAACAACCAGCAGGAAGAGAGGAAAGAGACCAGTGGCTCAGAAAGGAGAATGAAAAAGACTGCTTACCTGTTGACTACTTTGGCCTCAAATCTTTTGGCAAATACAATATTTATTTTTAAAAATTTCTTCCTCACTATTAAACCAGAGTTAGGCTACTTCCAGCTTGTGAGCAGAATATTGTTCTAGATTCTAGAAGACAGAATGCTTGCAAGGTTAAAAAGAAAGTCAGTTTTAGAGCTTTAGTAAGAAATATAATTGCAGAATTTCTTACTCTGTACATGTATTGCTTTGCATTTTTCCCATCTTCCTTATTGACGTATTAATAGGCTAATATATCACGGGGTCTTTCTGAATTGGTTGAATTAATTTCCAAACTTGTTTCCGTTTTTTATGGGTAGTGGCATATCATTAAAACTACTCATTCTCCATGTAGCTCACACTTTTACTATTTTTAAAAAAAATAATATTCATGTTATGTTTATCTTCCCAATGCATTTATCCCTGCAGCAAATTTTATCTCTCACTCAAATGGACATGGAGCTTTTGAGTCTACAGAGTACAACAAATGGGATTGTGAACAGCTATGTGGTCCCTTTGACTGATTTCTATCCAAAAACTTTGAAAGAGAGAAGGGAGGAGAGATGGTTAGAGAAGTAAATCAGTAGCTATGTTAAAAATATGTTAAAGAAGAAATAAATGGGCTGTGTACAAATTTGTCAGGTTTGTCACTCCCATAGAATGTCAGGCATTATATTGTACCATGACAGGGTGACATACAATTTTACATCATAAATTTGTAAATTAGCATGCATGAATGATGCATTCAAAGCAGGTCAAAAAGAAAAATTTGCTGAGAAAGATTTCAGTTCATACAGCATGTGTAAAACTACTACCAGAATGAAGAGTTTGAAGACATTAGTCTCTCAACAAAAAAATGGTTCTCAAAACATGTTGTAATTCCTATATATATTGGATGTGTCAATGCTGTTCAATTGGAAAAATACCAGAAGGTATGAGAAAAATGCCAAGATAGATTAGGATTGACCAAGCTTTGATGGACTGGTGAAGTCCTCCTTTTGGGAAGATACAGACTATATGGTAGCTATAGCCCTTTGTAGTCATCAAATAGAATAAGGTACTATATGTGGTGGGCGTTTTCCTCCAATTCTTTCAAAACTCAAGCCTAGCTTGGCAAACCTGACTTTGAATTATGTAGGATGTGTACAGTACATGAATGAAGCTTTTTGCTCAAGCGAACAATTGAAGTTGTAAACCTATATGTGTTTCTGCAGTTCTGAATCTCTGGATAAAAAAAGATGTACCAGAGGTGTCATAAAATCTCTTTTTTTCAACCCTTTGTTTGACATGCTGTTGAGAAAAAAGAAACAAGATTAGTGTTGAAGAGCTAGAGCTTTCCTTCTTAAGTGAGGCTGAAGACTCCTACCATTTCTTTTGCAAGCAAAGGATAATTAGCAGGAGTCAACATGGCATCAGACAGCCCTGATATCGAGGACGAGGCTAGTTAATGAAGCCTGCTTTAATGAGAACGTCAGTATCTCTCTTAGATTGCTGCCGGCTTTCTTCTGTCATGTTTTGCTTTTGATTAGTTCTGGACAAAAATTAATAATGGCAAAAACAAAACTGCAAAGCAGCATTTAGAGCTTTTTTTTTTACTCCGACAAGGCTGCCTGCTAACTGTCTGAAAGAGTCCTTAAGTATCCACCCAAGCCTTTCTTAAAATAAAGGACAATAGACCATCTTGCAATCCAGTGCTGAGTTGTACCTCATAATGTCTGTGCACAGAAATCAATTTATTTTTCCACTTTCTCTTTCTGTTTTCTGTGTAATGGTACTGTCTTACAGATATGCACTTGGATTTTTTTTCCTCAGAAAAATGGGATAAATGACAAAGCTTTTCCTATCTCTGTATCGAGGGCTAGTGCTATTTAGATCTATTACTAAATCCACATCACCATGAGAAATGGAACTTTTTTATACCGTGTGTCTTCTAGCCTCGGTTTGGAATCTGAGAAAGTGTTACATTGTGTGACACTAGTTATGCTTAAAGATGAGAAAGCAAAGAGAGAGAAATGGCTGTTTTCAGTCCATCACTAGGGCACTGTTTTGGAGAGAAAATGGTGGCAAACCACATGCTGCCCTGAAATTACTTCTAATTGAAGTTTGATTTCAATTAGAAAATAATTGGTTTACTATGCAGGTACGGGGCAGGGCAAATTAAACAGTTTTGGGGTGGGCTGGACTGGGCCATTGTAATCAGAGATGACTTCCAAAGTGTGAGGAAGATCAGCACTCTGGACATTGGAGGTTGATGGCCCATCTAATGCTTTCTCTCAGCACTTTTGGACTGGCATCTTCAACAAGGCTATGCCATTGAGTCTTCATCCTTTAATCAGACTGTCTTCCACATCCTACCAAAAATTAATCCTGCATTAGAGGGGGGAAAAGTGATTCTCATGAACCAGCCCAAACCTGCTAGATAACATTTGACATTTTTGAAGAAAAGCCAGGATAAATAAATGTGCATGTGGAACATGGTAAGTTAGCCCAATGCTAACCATAGGGCAGCAAATAACAGAGTAAACTGAAACTAACAATGGTTTACTGCCTGCCCTCATTTTCAGCAGCTATCTTTAGTCAGAGTTTTCCTTCCATCCCCCTCATTCTTGCCTGGGGGGGAAAAGGGATGGAAACAATGGATGGCTAAGGCTTTTTGCTCTGGCCTCCTGCCTTTCTACCTGGAATTAGAAAGAGAAATTATTAATATGTTTGTTCCCATCTAGATTTGGACTGCGGCCTTTTAACTTCTTAATTATCTGCCTGCTTTTTTTTAAGTGTAGGAAGCAGAAGGGACGAATAATGCATCCTTATCCATATACTATGGGAATTCCTTTTAATTCAGTGGAATTTACTCTTTGAAAGGTACTGTAGGTTGGTAGATAGGATTGCATCCTTACTTTCAGTGATACTCTGTCTGCTCAAATAATTAAATTGACCTGGTAGATGCTGGTGGAAGTGTGAAAATTTTGGGATAACTCCTTTAGGTGGAAGCTGGGACTTAACCTGACAGAGTGTTCTGCATACAAAATATTGAACAAATGACAAGAGAATAAACCTACTCCACACAAACGAATCAGACATATTAGAAAGAAGACTTCATAAATCAAACTGGGATTGTTAATTTTTTTTTCCTAAATTGGAGGAGAATCCAGTCAAGTGAGTTCATACTTAACTTTTTTAATTGGCTGTAGGTTTATCTTTTTATTTCCAGACAGTATTTAACTGAGAGACCCTTCCTTCCTTCCCTTTATAACATAGTTCTTTAGCATGTCATTCAAAAGCTTGATTGATCCACCTTATAGAATTCTAATAATTATGGAAATATAAGATGTTGTTGCTGGCAGTGACTCCCACAGGTGTGATCCAATTCATTCATTTTAGTATGAATCATTTTCCAAAATATTGAAGTTTTATAGGATTGCCACCAAATATGAAAAAAGCATATCTCTTATGCATTCAATTTTAAACAATTTTAGAAAAAAAAATTTCTATGAATATTAATGTCAATATGAATTTAATATGAATTGTGAAATTATTCCCAGATTTTGGATATAATGCAAAACTATGTATTTACATTACAGTCCAAGAATTGTTTCCAGTTTAAACTCTATGTCATATTTATTTTTAAGATACAAAATTAATTTGAAGCTTAAAGCATTCCAGTACAATTATTCTTTCAAAGAAAGAAATAAGCAAGTTTTCAGTAAAAAGTATATAGTATTGTAAAGGTGACACAGACTTTAGTTCAAAATGGAAACTATTTAATATATGGAATTATTATTATTATTATTATTATT
>AZIM01000010.1:867390-885664 GCA_000516915.1 Ophiophagus hannah
TTCCATTCATTATTCCTTGTCTGGCCTACAGGCACTTTAGAAAATAGNTGTCTTCCCTGGTCCTTCTCTTCACTAGATTAGCCAAGCCCAGTTCCTGTAACCATTCTTCATATGTGACCAGCTCACTTCTCTAGCCCAACTTCTACTTTCTGCTTCCTGTTGTTTGTTTGTTTGTTTGTTTGTTTGTTTGTTTGTTTACTAGTCTCTGTGAATAGCTTCCCTCTTGCCACTTGGCTGCTGAGTTTGTTTAGAAATGTTTGATGTAGCACTTTGTCAAAGACATTTGGAAAAATTCAAAAGTNTATGCTTAGTAACACCATCTTTTTTAAAAAAAGAAAACTAGACAAACATTGTCCTTTTAGAAACTGCATTATTTCTTCTGCTAGAACTTTACTTTTTAATATAACTTCAAAATCTTCAGAACATTTTAAGAAATGGATTCAACATTTGGCATCCTCAAGGATGAATGCCTGATTGATTGATTAACTGATTGATTGAAATATTTAGTTTGATAGGTCACAAGCCTAAGGACCTCATGGTGAATCATAATCCATAAAATGCATGCTAAAATATTAAAAATAAATAAATAAATAAATATAGTATTTTGCTATATTGTTGCTATATAATGATTTGGTTCTCTCCTGAAAAAAAAAAATCAATTCAGGCATCTGCCCTAGTTTCCTTCCAATTATTGAGTATTCCTTCATCACATCACCACATCTTTTGAATCTTCATAGTCCAAGAACAAGCTGGAGGTATGAACAGTATAGTCTGCACTAAGTCACAAAACAGTGAACCACTTCCTTTTTCAGATGATTACTTCCAGAAGCATCTACTCTCAGAATGTTTGAAGTTTACTTTTTTCTAGGAAGACTGGTATATGGAAAGAGAACATGCTGTATTACACGTTATACCTTACACATTGCTCCTCAAAGCCTTTGGTTGCTCATTTTTGCATCTTTATTGTCTTTACTCTTCCGGTTTGCTATATTTTGAGTTCTCATTTTGCAAGACCTCAGTATTTTGAAGGCAGTTTTCTGTTTCTAATCATTTCTCTGATATTGCTAACTGGTTTTTTTTTTTTTTGAATCATTTCAAGATGCTGGCCCAAGCTATATTATTTAATAGGCTATTGGTTTTTAAATTAGTGTACTGTAATGCATACTATGTAGATATGCATTTGATAATTGTTCAACACACACACACCTTCCTTTCCTAATGCAGTTCTCAGAATATTGATTAATGCTCACAGATTGTATTATAAAACTCTAATACATATATGCCTACATGTATGCATATATGTCTGAGTGTGTGTGTGTGTGTGTGTGTGTGTGTGTGTGTGTGTGTGTGTGAGATCATTTTGCTTCTGGGCTCAGTTTAAATTATTGTGCATCCTTAGGGTATGAATTGTTTAGAACTAGAATAGGCGAAGACTTGTCTACTCTCATTTCAAATTGTTTCCACTGTTTACTGACACATCCCTTCATGTTCCATCCTGCCAGAGCTATAGTAGTACATACAAGCAACAGAACCTTTTCTATAGGGTGTGGAGAAGATAGGCTGCTCTGCAAAATAAAGTTTGCCTAGCTTTGTTGTTATTCATAGAGTTGTCCACCCCTAATTTAGTAGAGTCCTCAAGCTTTTGGGAACAATAGGCATATTTATATTTATCTAATTTTTGTTTAAACAATTGATATGGCCAGTGATCTTCCAAAAGTGATTCTGGATTGTGCACAGTGCCTTAAAAACAACAAATCAACAAACCATAGCATTCGAGGCCACAAACAGGAACCCAAATACAAGGCTGTGAAATCAGCTTGTAGTACGGTAAAACACTTCCCAAGCAGCTATGGATAAATGAATAAGCACCAAGACTTCCAGTTCTGCATTCAGAATCTCCTATGCTCTTTGTCCCAGACAGCCAGGTTCTAAACTTAGAATAAATCCTGTGAGTTAAAATACATTTATATGAATTGCTCAGTGTAATTCTGCTCAGTCTTGTTTTCAAACAATTTGTTCCACTGTTTTTTTACCTGTTGTCATCTAATTAAGGAGATATTGAATCCGTTCCCATGTACATTTTTGTTACAGAGTTGTGCTTTTTCTTTTGATCGTGATTATTTCATTGACATTTCAGGGGACTACATTTTAAGACTATCTACCATGCTATAACTTTCACTTGAAAGTTGAATTGTTCTTTAAAATGTCAAATAATTTTTATTAAGTGTTGGAATGTGGAATGCGGGAGGATCAACTGAAAAAAGAGAAAGGCTTAAAGGCATGGAAGCTAGAGATAGTGTGGTATGAAAAGTGCATATGGAAGGAATATAATAGGGATTTTTTTCCAACATAAAAATACTTTTTAACACATTTGCAGACCGTTTCTTCAACTATTAAAATGTATATAGTTAAATAGAAATAATGTTTAAGATGCTGAAATCCCAAGTTTCACATTTTGCTTTGTAATTCATGGAAAAACTGGTCTGGTTTCTTTTGTTCAACATGACCCCATTAGTCACCAATTTCATATACGGATTGAATGTATAGCTTGAGTAAAATGTGAAACTAGCCTCATTAGACCCTGAACTGCATTTGATCGGCTTTTCTTTGTGAACTATAAAGAGAAGCCAGCTAAAATACTCACCAAGAGGCAGAGAATCATCTTACCAAGCAACCTGCAGGGAACGTAAAGGAAAAGAAGAGAGAAGCACTAAAGGGATAAGAATATAGGAGACAAACAAAGTGGCATAAACGACAGGTGGCAGAAATATATTGACTGAAAAGATGGAACAAGTGAAGAATGATCATCCTTCTATTAGTCCTCTAAGAGCGCAAGGATAATAGTCCCTAAGTTTTCATTGTGCACAGGGAGAAAAGCCAATGTTTCTTTTGAGGAATGATAGCAGAGATAATAGTTGGAGAGAGTTTCTAAGCACAGGACACATTTTAGAGTGTTAGAGTCACTATAGAAAAACTGTTGTTGTTTCTTCCATTTTCTATCCTGTGAGTTCCATCCAGTAAATGTGTCAGTACCAAAAACACCAACATCTGTAATGGTAGTTTTTCCTCCAAGATGCTTTGGATTGTATCCTGTTTGGACAGGTTTTGCAGTTTTGGACTTACACTGACGGATTTTGAATTTCAGTGGGGTCAGGTTGCTCATCGCTGTGAGTTGAATGAGACTCAATTTTGAAGGATAATTTATTTATTTATCCATTCATACATTCATTCATTATGAACCACAATTCCACAGTCAACACCTGGCCATGTCTTTGATATTATGATTAATCTCCTTCTCCTTTTAGCAATAATACAATCAATTTGTTTTCTATGTATTAACTAAGGTCTTTGTTTATATAGACTACTAATAAGTAAGTGGTCTCCAGATTTGAGTCAGATTTGGGCCAGATTTTATAAGCATAAACATATAATTGTTTATTGCAAAGTAAATTGTATAATTTTTGTTCAAAGTAAACCAGGCTAAGATTTGTAGCCTAACTATTTTTCAATTATTTTGGAGTTGAAATCTTTTCTCCTTAAAGTTTTTGTTTTAATGTAAATTAGATTAGTTTCATTATTAAATCCATAGTTTAAGAACCAGCATTGCTCAGCATTGTCTTTGGTGATGGATGGTTAAATTAATTTGATTAATAAATAAATAGTAAAAAATGAAAAATTGGCAAAACATATGTTTTAATGCAGCTGCTGGTTTATTTCTCTGATCCTTCGGAATTAGATGCATTTTTATTACAGTTCTAATAAAAGGAACTAATTTGCATATTAACACATTTGTGTTTAACAGTGGCTTTTAAAAAATGTTCTTGATTCAGTTGTAAGCTAATGATATAGAAAAAAATAGGAGGGCTTTCTTTTTAATATGCAGTGCCATAGTACATATTTCAAATTGTAAAGATATTGCATAAATGAATGAAAATGAATTTCACAATATGTTCAAATATGGAAATACTTTTACATGTATTTGTGTGCATATGTGCATACGTATATACAATATAACATACACAAATTCAGTTTTATATTCTGCAAACCTAGTTGCATGTTTCTTGATGCTGATGGACATCTGACTCCTTCAAATAAATGAAGAAATAATAAAAAGTTCTTGCCTTAGCATTAGACGTCTGTGGGACATGTTGCAAGATGATTTTTATTAACACATGCTCAGTCTTGATCCTGGGCAGTGTTGAAGTATATCAGTGCTGTCTACTACGGTGAATCCTCCCTTTCCATCTGGGGGAGACTCTCATACTCCTTGCCTAAAATGTCACTATAGTGTCAGAGTGGGAGGCAATTACAAGAATTCAGCTCTATTCCTTTTTGTGAGGGACAGTAAAATTATTAAACTAAATATGTATTTGTGAAGTTCTAATGTATGGAATAATTGCATATTACATTTCTGTTTTTAGCTGTTCTGATATAGATACCTGTAGTGGGTTTACTGCTTGAGTCAATTATTAGGTTCTCAAATAACCATACATGCAATAATGGGGAAAATCTGGTCCACTTATAATTGTTCCTGTGCTGTTGCCTTTCTCCAGGCCATGGCCATATACCATATTCCAGCGGGGATTTGATTTGGTGATGGGAGAACAGCCTTCTGACAAGATATTCAGGTAGAATTCAACATCAGATTTGGTTGTGGGGAAGCATCTATTTAAGAGGACATCTAAGGATTTCAGTTAGAGATGTTTCCCAGCAACTTATGTGATTTTGCTTAAATTAAACTTGAAACAGTATGAATATGAATTCTAAGTTAGGTTTTCTCAAATGACCATATACAGCTTGCTATTGCCTTATGAAAATTTCAGTAATTGTCTGAAGAACTGATTGCAAAGTTCAACATTTTGGATTTTCAGTTCAAATTTATTTTTGTAAAAAACACCAATTTGGGGTAAAATAGCAGTCATAAAGGCTTTATAAGAATATATGAACAACATTTCTCTTTTTGAGCCTTCTTCATATTAGCTTCCAGTTGTACTACAATTGCTCCTGGACTGATGACATGATTCATGCCACTTTCCCCTGGTGTGGTGTTACATGGTTTGTAGGAAAGTAATTGTATCTAGTTGCCTACTAATAAGTGGGAAGGTTTCTGTTGTAGGGAAGACAGCAAAAATACAAGAAAAAGGGAAAACAAGAACCCCTTCCTGCAGTCACTACATGTGGCAAAGTCTATTTCCTCCTAATTAAAAAGCATTGCTTTTTCCTTAAAAAAAACCCCTTCTATTCTTTCTTCCCTCCCCTAAGCATGTATCTTACAAATTCTTCTAGGCAGAATTCTCACCTTACTGGAAAAAAAGATAAATGAATTATCACTTAATAAGGAGTATCAGTGAAAGATGCATGGGTCCTCAATGGCACATTTTTCGCTACCTTGAAATGGTAGAACTGAAAAATTGTCTAGATAATATTAATTGCATTTAATATCAAATCAAATAGCATTATTTAGAAGGAGTAGAAGGAATCACCATACGTGGGTTGGATAAATAAGTAAGATTGGACAGAAAGAAGTAACCGAATTGTAGACTAGGTCAAGATAATTTAAATAACCTTTCTCTGCAAGCACAGAAATAAATACTAATTTCTTGTGTTTTTCAATATAGATTTCTAACTGATTAACTCTCTCCTATGGATGCAGATTTACCTACACCCTTGGGGAAGGGATGTGGCTGCCACTGAGCAAAAGCTTTGTGATCCCACCTGCTGAATTGGCCATCAATCCATCAGCGAAGTGCAAAACTGATATGACAGTGATGGAGGATGCTGTAGAGGTCAGGTATGTTCCTTTCACAGACGAATCTTTGGAATGCCTGGAAATTATGCATGGCAGAGAAAGAAACTCCTGTTAGCAATGAGTCTCTGTTAAAGGATTGCCCAGCAGAAATGGTGCAGTTCCAGATGCTGTAAATTATATAAAATTATGTACAGATGGCCATTTTGCTGGTCCAGCTCCATTTTATTCCTATACTAATAATCATATGCCTACATTTAGAGTATGGCATTTGGAAAAATGTAATAGGTAGGAGGGGAACATCTGGAAAGTGTCAGTGTTCCTCCTTTGTTCTACATGAGATAATGGAGCAGAGAAATTATTTAGGGAACTTTTGAATTATGACACGTTTGTTTCACTGCTAGGAAATAAGCAAAAGGGAATAATTCACTGATTTATTTTAAAGCTTTTATTTCATATCTTTAAATGTATTAACATTTTAACCTGCCTAATAAGAAATATCCTCTGGGAAAGGTATGCAAAATTTGTATATAGAATGCCACTTTTTTGTTGAAACAATCTGAAAGTTTACTATTTTAGAAAAATCCTCCTAAAACTATATTGTGGCATATATCATGGGACAAAGATGGAGTAATCTAAAAGCAAAACCGGAAAAGTAGTTCAATTAAAATAGAAGCTACTATCAATTCACATACATTATTGACTTATGACCTTAATGTATGGATCTGCTACACTGGCCGGAAGAGCATCCAGTACTCCTGTGTTTAAGGTCCGTACATTTTAGAAGTTCTCTTTCTCATAATTACCTACCTCACTTCTTAAAGCAAGCCAGAATTCATATAGAATGACTTAGTTTTATACTCTCTCTAATCACATTAATAATATAGTTGAGAGGGAATGAATGAATCTGTAAAGCTCATTTCAGCTTTAGTATTGATTTTTATATCGTTAAGTTGATCTTGGCCATTTATTTTTGCATTTTGATTGTTTTATTTTAAATCTAACACTGCTTAAATATTTGTTAGCATTTTATATATGTATATACATACATACTGTACATACACACGTATGTATGTATGTATGCATGCATGCATGCATGCATATTCCCCAAGCAACCCTTTTGTGTTTATATTTTGAGGGGAAGATATTAAATTGCAAAGTTCAGAGAAAAGTATTTCTCTACAAGAGTCCACTCTCATCTTATTTCAGAAATAGCAGAATTGGCAAGCTTGTATCAAATGGGAATCAGTCAAATTTCTCACCCATCTTGGTGATAGCCCTGTAAATACTACATCAGTCTCTGAAAACTCTGCAACCTTATATGCATCAGTTGCAAAAAGAATGAACTGGTGTTTTATGATTGTCTAAAAGAAGAAAGGGGAAAAAGTACTTGGACTGAGTATGGAGATAATCATAGAGCTTTAACATAATAAAGCTCCACTCTAAACTTACACAGTACACATTTTACCATAACTCTCAGGACCTATACTCTGAAATCAAACAGTGCAAATTTATGGTTAATAAGGAAAATTCTGAACCATTTTATCATTGATCTGTCAAAGAAATATGCATACTGAAGAAACAAATGTACTTTCTGTGTACTTCTAATAATAAATGTACAAAATCTATGGAGAAACACATTCTTCAGTCACTTAGATTTAAAGTTGGAGCCCAGTATTGTAAGTCATCTGGTATATATTCAGATTTCTTTGTACAAATCATTATTTGATCATTAATAACTTGTTAACCTCATGTTATCTCTGCCACTTATTTTTGTCTGTTCAGTGCCTTTTATCACATTCTATTTTACAGTAACAATTTAGATTGCAAGCTTTTCAGTCAAACAATGGAGAATTGTATGCCCCTCTCCTTGTGGGGTTGACTTCTTTCACACTTGTTCAAGAGAGGTAGTGAAAGATGGGAAGAATTACAGGTCATCAGTCTCAGGCTCTTTTCTGTTTTTATTACTCATCAGTGATCTTTGAACCACTGGTGTTCTGAATTATTGGTTGTTGTTGTTTTTTTCTTTGTCTTATTAACTTATAACTATTACTATAATTGCAAATATATTTCCTTACATTGCAGGGAGGAACTTATGACTTCCTCCTCCTTTGATAACCTGGAAGTCCTCCTGGATTCTTTTGGCCCCGTTCGGGACTGCTCCAAAGATAATGGGGGTTGCAGCAAGAATTTCCGGTGCATCGCAGATCGAAAATTGGACTCCACTGGATGTATGGTTCGTATGCGTTTGATACGGAATTATGAAAGGACCTCTTGGAGAAATAAGAATAAGACAAAAATGTTCCTTGACACATGGAGTTCTCTGGGATTCGAGCTTCTCAATGCAGAGCATTACAATTCTTCAGACTATATGGCGTCCTCATGCAACATACGGAGATCTCTTATCTTACCCAGGGCAAATCGAGGATCTCAGGATTTAGACTAATTCTGAGATCCTCACTTTGCCTTGTTTAAGACAGCAGATCAGCACAAATTGTATATTGTGATAACTTTCAGAAAGAAACCTGTGCATAACTCAGTGTTTTATTTTTCTAAGATGAGTACAGTTTTCTGCTCACAGCAGAAAGCTAAAACCATGGAAAACATGCCATGCTCCAGCTTTGTCTTGAACATTGAATTCTGTAACTGTTCTTTATTCTATTACATTTGTAAATATGTATTTAAGGCTGCCTTATGCATGATATGCTTGCTATCCTGAGAATATACTAGGCTTGCTATCCTGAGAATCTACTTACATTTACATTACGTTTGTAGCATGTATTTTGCATCCTCATTGCAATTTATTCTAAGCAGAAGTAAACAACCTACAGGATGGAGGGCTTGCGTACGAGCCTATGGCCAAATATATGTGGCCATTGACATAATTTCAAAAGCTCATGCCTTCCATCCTGTAGGGTGTTCACCTCTGCTTAGAATGAATTGCAAAGAGGATACAAAATGCATGGTACAAACTTAATGTAAATGTAACTTGAAATAGTGTCCTTTGTATGATGCTTTCTCTTTAGATCAAAGTTTGTTCACCTATCCTACTATGTGGTCTTAAGTTCAGATTTCCAGGAAGAGCTTTCTTTTCATTCCCTGCTATGATAAGATGGAAGATATTGTCAGAAAGAGAACAAAAATGAAATTGAGGAAACATGAGTGTGTCAGAAAGAAAAGGAAAAAAGGGGGGGATGGTAATGACAACTTTGCCCTTGAATCATTCCTTGATTCAGCCCCCCCCCTCCCCCCATTATTTCTCTGCAACCTCTAACAAATTATTGTTGGAGGAATACACTTGTTCTCCCCTGCTCTAAAGAAAGTTTCAAAGCCCTGATCTAGATCATGATCTACATAGGAAATATAATACTTCTCTCTCCGGTGACTTTGCCAAATTGTTCTGTTCCCACTCAACCACCTCCAGTTAAAGAAATGGGTGGAAGGGAACCTCTATTAATTTATTTTTAGAGTAAAGAAAACCTAGAAAGGAAACTGCATGCTATATAATTAACATAGAGAGTTTGATGCTCTCTATGCACCTGGCAGGAAGAAGCATTTCTACTTCACATCCTAATGTGTGTATTTGCATGATAAGAATGTTGCAAACATCTGTTTGTGTGCTTGCAGTTTACATTTTCAGTAGATGTATTTTTAATCTACAAAGAGATCTTTAAATGAATGTACTTGAGAATGGGTGATTCATTTCTTTATTAGCATAATATGTTACAGTTTTGTTTAACCATTAGAAAAAATGTTCTGGAGTTTCAGAGATAGTGTCCTTTGTATAATGCTTCTCTTTAAATCAAAGTTTATTTATCTGTTCTACTACATGGCCTTAAAATGATAGGAAGACTACAGAATGCAAAATGGAGTACAGTTCAGATTGAGGATATTTTGCCATCAAAGAGGCGAGGAATATATAGATTACCACTGCATAGTCTATAAATCCTTATCATTCAGATTTGGATAATGGATTCTGAAGTGTTAGAATAAAATCCCTGGTGGGGAAATTGATATCATTTTATTGTATGATAGCATAGCATCATCTTTTAGGTGAGAACCTATGAATTTAAATGTCTACCAATCCATACAAAAAATAGCCTGTTTGCAGTATGAGGATTTTGCAAAGTGAATGGATTAAATAAATAAAAAAAAGTGATTTGGGATCAAACTGAAGAAAGGGATTTATGGAAAGAATATTGCAGACTTTTGGATGGTACAATTGTGTTATATTTAGCAGTGGAATTGAAACAAATGCTATAATTGCCATGAGAAAAAAATGATAAAAAGGAAATCATAAATGTTATGAGACTATTGAAGAATTGGTAAAACGGCAGATCTAACAGAAAAACATTAAAATATGGGTGTAATTTTGACAGAGATTGACTATATGGCTTGTTTAATGTTGTGCGAAGCCTGCAACTTTGCTTGACCATTGGGAGAATGCAGTTATTGTTCCCTTTTAAATAGCAAGAGTAAATGCAAAAACTACAGGTGAGTTCGTTTGCTACATGTGCCTGAGAATATGTTTTGGCAGAATTTTGATTTAATGAATAATATTGGGGAAGAAGATAAGTATAGGAAATGCTTTACAGCTTGATGCTGAGCAAGTGGTATCCAGACAGCTTGTTGCTCTTCAGCAATTATTGAGAAACATGTGAATGTGAGAAAAATGTAATAAATATTTATTGATTTGGAGAAAGTGGATAGTAAAGTGAATACACATGAACTATGCAGTGTTTTGCATGAATGTGGAATTGAAGGTTGGTTCTTGGCATAAATTGAACAGCATTGGAAAAATATATGGGAGACAGAGAAGACACATAACACCAGTGGGTGCAGGATCTGAGAGCACACCAAAACAAACTCCCAAAATATGAACCAGTCACCACCCCAGTAGCAGACAGGCAACAATGGGTCAAGAATATGAAGAGCTGGACAGCACATGGCCCAGACATAATTAATACCGGCTAAAGAAACTAACAGCTATGTATGAATGCCTAGCGGTACAGATGAACCAGCTGCTAATAGCAGATTCGCACCCAGACTGACACAGGAAAGGACAGTGCTGATCATGAAAGACCATGAACAAAAGGGAACAGCACTGTCCAATTACCAACCAATAACCTCTCTCCCTACAACATGAAAGGTCCTCTCAGACATCATAGACATCAAGCTCACACATTAGGAACAACAGAAGAGGTTCAAAACACCAGTTGTTCATAGATGCAGACATTGGCCAAAACTCAAGGTCTAGACAAACCACTCTGACCACAGCCTGGCTTGGCTATAGGACAGCCTATGACTCAGTGCCACACATATGGATCTATCATGGCTGGCTCTATACAAAGTCAACAGAACACAAAGGACCTTCTTCAAGAATATAATGGGACTGTGGAAGACAACACTGGAAGTCAACTCAAAACAGTTCACACAAGTGACCATCAACTGCAACATATACCAAGGTGATGCACTGTCCCTACTGCTGTTTTGCATAGGCTTGAACCTTCTCAGCCAAAAAATCACAAGGATTGGATACGGATAGACATTTAAAAGTACAACTATTGTGATCCACCTCCTCTCCATGGAAGACATCAAACTGTATGCTAAGAATAATCAAGACATCAACTCATTGATCTACTTCTGGGGTGTCAAACTCACGTTGTTGCAGCTTTGTCACGTGACGTATCGGGACTTCCCCCCCTTTGCTAAACCAAGTGTGGGCGTGGCCAGCGCGTGATGCATCCAGCCCTTGGGCTGCGAGTTTGACAGCCCTCATCTACTTGATCTATAGTGAGGACATTAGGATTGGAGAAATGTGGCTGGATGAATGGTAATTAAGAGAAAGAAGGAAGTTAAGACTGATGAAGTGGAACTACCATTGAGCCACATTGCAGACATACTGACCAGCCACAGTAGGTACTTACGTTAGAATAAATGTAAGTTGAATGCATTGAAAAGCTATGCATGTGATAGATTGATAGTCAAGAATGAATGAGCAATAAATGAATGTTGACTGAATATAGAAGTGAACCAGTATAAGAGGTTTGTTGAGTTGGTTTGATTATGTAGAGAGAAGAATGAAGATCAGATTGCATGGTTAATATTTAAAGGAAGTGTGAATAAGTCAAAAGGAATAGGGAGACTGAGAAAGTCTTAATTGGATGGAGCTTATAAGATCCTCAAGGAAAGAAAACTGAGGACCTACAAAACATGAAAAATAGCATGGATCATTACACTGAACTATGAAAGGAAAGTTGTAGGATAACCTCTGTGGGCTAGGCATCTTTTAATTCTAACCTTTAGAAATTCTACATGTTGTATTAGCTGAGATTGCTTATTATGGGAGCAAGAAAGCTTCTGTGCTTATGCAGAGTGTCATTAAAGAATTGTGGATCAGAAAATGTCAATGCTTTCCTCAAGTTTTTGCTTTGATATTCTCCTACTAAGCAGTAACATGGGGACTGAACCAAGAAATTAATTCTTTCTCTAGAGTGTACTCCTTCCTTGCCTGCTGTCTTTGTGCATCTGCCAATTTCATTTCTTACGAGGAAATACATGCTAAGTGCTTTGTGGCAGATGTTCCCTTCATCCACCTCTGCACTGTATCTCATTGACTCACAGCACATCTTCCTGCCCCCCCTTTACACCAGGGCTGGCATGAGAAATAGGTGGAAAGCAATCCATCTGCTTCATACTCTGGCTGTGAAGCTGCTGAATGTGTCTTAGTGCTGACATTTTCCCTTTTCACCTGCTTTCGTGCTGGGAGAGGCATTGTGCCAAAGATGGATGTGTAAAAGAATTAGTGAAGGGATCAGCAAATGGAAATATTTTTACACAGTTACCTCTAAAATAGCTGCTCAGATAGTCTGTGCTGACAGCAGCAGAAGTATGGATTAAGAGGAGGAATTTGTGCATAGAATTCCTTTCTCTGTAGCACTCAAGCTAGACAACACGCACAATTACAACATTTAATAACATAATTCATATATTCATACATAAAACATTCTTAACATTATCATTTGCTTCATAATGCAGATATATAATAGACAAGTACACACCCTAAACTGATAATATATAATCATTTTAGTCAGTAGCAGACAGTTTTAAACAAATTTATACCTATTTTAAACAATGAATTAATATTAGGGATATATCAGAATGATACATTTATGAAAACCCTCTTGGTGTTATTTTCTGTTCCTTAAATCCATGAAGTAATACATGTTGCTATTGTGGCTAAAATCTTGTAAAGCAATTCGGTGATCATTGTTGCTGATTTTTTAAGATTGGGGTCAGGGTGCAGAATTGAGTTTGGGAAATTTTGCAGTCTTGCAGTTGGGCACATTCTTGCATATAATTTAGCTGTATTTCATTTTCCATTTAAGCATAGATTGAATGCGTTTTGCAAGCATTCTTGTGTTTTGGCTTAATAGTGGAATGTCTTCTCTCTCTTGTAATTTCTCACCCCTCTAATTGTATGAAAACGACCTGGAAAGTCCTTGCTTGTTTAGGATCCTTTCCCAACAAGAGCAATTTTGGGTAAAAAAAATCATAGCCTCTCTAAATATAGAGAAATTGGAAAGTGAACTATTGTATTATGCTATGATATAATAATTCATGTACATTTAAACCTGTGTATCTTTCACAAACATCTCCCTGTACCTATGGGATGTGTATATGTGTAACAACAGCTTACCTATTGATCTGAAAGTCCAGAATGTTTTATTCATCCATTATTCTTGAAGGTAATGGGTATATCTCACTACTTTATATGCAGGAGGTCCATAGTTTAATCTTGGGTATCTTTAGAGAGAACAAAAAAGGCCTTCTGTGGCCTCAAGTTTGGAACCTTGAAGATTTAAGCCAGTCAATGTAGATAATACCAAGCAAGAATGGCTAAGAATTTCCTTTGAGATGCCTGAATTTATCTTATAGAAAGATCTTGAAACTGAATAAAAGAAAAGAAAAAAGAAAAGAAAATTACACGTGAGAGAAAGCAGAACTGGCAGACCTGTTCATCCCAGTGCTGATCTATAATTATAATTTCCAATGTGCCTCTTTGTGAGGTAGAAATATTCATGGAAGATGTGACAAGACATATAAATAATACATCTAATATAGAAATCATGGTCTTGAACAGTCAACGTGTTATATCTGCAAATCTTAAATTCTGTTCTCTTGAGTTTCAATGCTGGTGTGGTGCAATGAGATAAAGCAGGCAGACCCTGTGGCTGTTTCAATCCCAGGTGCAGCCGTTGGAGAGAACCATGTCCACAAGGGGTTTTTTTCCCCAATAATACTTTCATTGCTTTTAAAATAATAACAGAAAAAGAAAAAAGTAAGAGGAACAAACACACAAATACATATGTGGTAAAATACATAACAAGTGCTTAAAATAAGTGAAAAAATAGAAAAAATATAATTTATTAAAACAATAAGTTACAAATATAAACATATATAGTATATTAGAAGTGCCACACAGACACATGCACACACAGTCAAGTGCATGCGTGTGTCTGTGTTGTATTTCTAATATACATATATGACTATCATGTTTTTTAACCTGTTGAACTTTATATAAATGAGTCTTCTATTTCATAAATATTTATCCAGTCCACTCACAGGTAGCAATGTAATCTTCACTCCATTGAGTAAATGGGTCCACACATTTACTTTTCCAATGTTGCAATATCACTCTTATATCTACAATAAGGGCCTTATATTGTCTAACTGTCAAATTGCATGTAATGGGTATGTAATGGAAGGTAATGGAGAGAGGGGGGGAATACAAGCAGTCCTGCCATTTGTTTAGTGACTGTTCAAAGTTACAACAACACTGAAAAAGTGACTTATAATTGTTCCTTGTACTTAACAACGTTCACAGCATCCCCACAGTTGGGAGCAAAATTTGGGCACTTGGCAACCAGCATATATTTACGATGGTTGCAGCATCTGGAGATCATGTGGTCACCATTTGAGACCTTCCCACATGCAACGTCAATAGGGGAAGCCAGATTCATTTAACAACCACATGGTTCACTCAGCAATTTCAATGATTCACTTAACAACTGTGGCAAAAAAAAGTTTGTAAAATTAACAAAATCACCTAACAACCACCTTGTTTAGCACCAGAAATTCTGGTCTCAGTTGTGTTTGGAAGTTGAGGACTATGGAATGCAATATCTAAAAAAAAAAGATTCAATCCTTTTTTCCATGCTAAATTGATTTTATGAAGAAATCAAACATTAAAAATGGGGGGTAGGGGAATGGTGATAAGGAAAATTTGGATGAAAGTGGAGATATTGACTTTGGATCAATTAATAGCTGATAAAGATGAATTTTTAACATACACTCCGCTAAGAGACAAATACTGTCTATCAGATGTAATTCAGTGGAAATATCTACAGCTACGATACCTGTTAACATTATTTGGACCAGTAGCATTTTCAGTTTCTGAGATACACAGAATATTAGAACAAGTGATTAAAACTTTTAAAATTAAAAAACTATTAATAGTTACACTAGGTATTTGTTATTGATAAATCAGCTTGATAGGCAGATGATTAGAGATGCGTAGAATAAAGAATAAAGTTCTTACGTTGTCTAGACAAATGGGAGAGTGTCTTAACTTCTATATCTAGAATGTCAACGAATCGTAACCTATGACTTATACAACAAAACATAATATATAAAATTTATTGCACTCCATAACATCTGTATAGGACAGTATTTTATTGGTGATGAAATATGAATGATGCTTCTTTAAGACATAAGTTTTTACTATATCCTGTACTTAACTAAATTTTGGGAGAAAGTAGAGGTCTATATAAATATGACTGTTTGACAAAACTAAAATTTTCAGAGGATATTTCTATTTCTCTTGAATTACCATGCCATCAGGTTTGGTACTAAGAAATTGGCAAGACTGCTGAGAAATAGCATATGGGAAGGAAACAAATGTGATAAAATAGGAATACGTATTGCAGCTTTCCCCAACCTGCTTTCCTTCAGATGCATTGGGCTACGAATCTCGAAATAGAAAGAGGTTGGAATATTGTAGTATGGTGGGACTTAGAAAGGATGCAGAAAATGCAATTCTTGAAATTTTCTGCTGATGACTCACGATATGATTTGACATAAGTTAAACACTGAATCAACATGGAAGGATTTTAATTCATTTTTAATTTGTTAGATTGTGCACAAGACAGTTCGTTTGTTTAAATAAATGTATATACAAACATACTTGTACAAGTGCAAATATATTTAGAAGCAAACATGCATGGACACACATTCCTCCTCCTCTTTTTCCCCCATAACAATAATCCTGACTGCCCCCAAGTCACCCAGTCTGCTTCCAAGTCTATAGACTGACTTGAATTTGCATCTCTTGAGTCCTAATTCTACATCATAACCACTAGATCAGACTGGCTCCCAAACTAAAAAGGTAAGCAAAGGGAGCTGAAAAGGAAGAGAATCCAGTTATCTATTCTGTAAGAAAGTAATTCCATAAGCACAGAATTATAAAAGTCCATTTGGGTTTAAGTGAAATAAATTGTGAAGAACAAGCCAAACATACCCAGTCTTAACAGCAGTACAAGGAAAGCTTGTCAGGCACTGATAGAATTTTCCTAAAAGGGGACCAGGAGGTGGTCTTTCTGAATTTTAGCGTGGAATAAATTGCAGTGGTATATGTTTCTCAACCTTGGCAAGTTTAAGATGTATGAACTTCAACTTCCAGAAATCCCCAGCCAGCATGAGTAGAAGTTCACACATCTTCAAGCTGCCACTGTTAAGAAACGTTGCTGTAAGAAATAAACTAGCAGACAAACAAAGCCACCAATCTCTCCCAGCAAGCCCACCCCCTGTAATATTACTGCAATTATAGTATAGTTAACACATGAATTTGTGTCTGGCATACAGAGGAAAGCTGAGACAACATCACATTAAGGCGCGGATTTTATATTTTTACCTGTGCAAGCTGAGCTTGCAATTCACTTGCAAATTCTCTTGCCAAAGACCTATATCACTTAATAGGGAGTCGTGCAAAAGCATTCCTATAAAAAGATTATTCTTATTTCTGTAATTTTCTAAGCCCTTGTGTAAGGCATGAGTTGCAAAGAAATCAATTAATCAGTAGAAAACACACATATACTCAAGTCTCTTTTGTCCACCCCTAACTTCGAAGCACATCCTGTCAGCCAGATGGGAAGTCACTCTGATGAGGATGGGTGCTGGGCAGGATTCCTAGACTCCTCATTTGTTTGTTTGCCATCACCCCAAACATCTGGGTCTTCTCATTGACTGCTGGCATTATGCAAACATTTAGAATTCTCCTGTGCATAGCCATTCCAGCTGGCATGGATGGAGGAGGAGCAACATGGGGCAGAATGAGAGTCTAGTGAGCCTACAGGGGACCGTTTGTTCTGGAAATTGCAGAATTAATGTCATCGAGCAACCTGTGTCTTATTGTGTGAGTTTCATCACCAGGATCATGAGGGGAAAAACATTTCGGATGGAAGTCCTCTATTAAATCCACATGCGCCAAAACAGAAGAAAGGGGAGGGGGGGGAAAGCCTGCAGCTCTTCCTACTTTATCCTACAAAATGTCCCACTTGAAAGCAAAGCCTTATTGATGATATTATCAGTCAGCTTTATAGCCCTTTAATTCACTTCAGTTGGACTTGTTTATGGGTTGGGCAATTTCAAAACTAAAACAAGTTGAAAAAGTAGCTTCTACCTAATGAGAGCCTCTGGATCTCGTCTGTTTCATGGCTGAGTATATAAGCCAGAGTGTGGCTGTTTTCTAAGGTAGCCCGAGGCATAACCTAGTTCAGAGTTCTCTGCAAACACATCTTCCTCTTGAAAATGACTGGAGGGAATAGAGTGCTCTGCTCAGACTGTTAATCACCCTGGTTGGCGTTACTTGAGGTTATACTCTTTAATAATGGTTGCAGAAACTGTAAAGATGAAAATGAAGAGATTTTTGCAACAGGAAGGACTGCAACACAGATTGTAAGAGCAAAGTGTGAATGATACCGTAGTATTATTTAGCAGAAATAATAGAAAACTAGCAAGAAGCTACCACAAATCTAACTAGAAAACTTGCAAGAAGCTACCACAAATCTAATGATAAGATGAAACAATACCACTAATTCAGTTTTTCTTCTCACTGGATGAACTGAGCATGTGGAACAAGCAATGCAGTTATAACACTTGAGATGTTTCTGTTGGGTGTAATGCACCCTTTTGTGACTGTACAGTGCTCACCTGGTTCATGATGCTATTCTTCCTCCTCTGCTAGTGTCCCCCTGGCCTCAGCCCCATGAAAGATGGCACGGGCTGCTACGATCGCCACATAGGAGTGGACTGTTCAGATGGGTTCAATGGTGGTTGCGAGCAACTCTGTCTACAACATATGATGCCATTACCAGAAGATCCTTCCTTGTACAATATACTTATGTTTTGTGGGTGAGTTCCACAGAAGTTTCCTGTATTCTCTAGGCCAGGGGTGTCAAACTCGATTTC
>AZIM01000010.1:961773-973652 GCA_000516915.1 Ophiophagus hannah
AAGCCAGGCCCACCCAATCACACGACCACCCAGTCACATGACCACCCATCACATGGCACCAAGCCATACCCACCCACTCATGTGACCCTAAGCCATGCCCATCAAATAAGCCACGTGCACAGAACCGGTAGTAAAAAATTTTGAACCCCACCACTCCTCATGACCATTTTTCACACAACCATTCCAATATCCCCATGGTCATGTGATCAAAATTCAGATGCTTTACAATTGACTTATATTTAAAATGGCTGCAGTGTCCCAGGGTCATGTGATCATGTTTTGTGACTTTCTGACAAGCAAAGTCAATGGGGAAGCCACTTAACAACCGTGTTCCTAACTTAACAGTTGCAGTGATTCACTTAACAACTGTGGCAAGAAAGGTAGAAAATGGGGCAAGATTCACTTAACAACAAATTTTAGGCTGAATGTGGTCGTAAGTCAAGGACTACCTGTACACCAGAAGTCAGATTTCTTCTTCCATATGGCTTACAGGAACAGTAGAAAATTGATAGATTTTTGGTCTGAAGAGGAACTATTTGTTTGATAACTACAGAAGATATTTCTGCTACATGTTTAGATCAAGCTCAGGGATGTAAAAAGTACCGCCCAGTCAATAACCATTTTGTGGCTTTGACAGTTCTCCCTTCAAAGTGGGTAGATCAACATTTGGGGCATTCATTCATTCATTCTACATTTGTAGGAATATTGAAGAGCTCTACACTACAATGTTTAATCTCTAAGGCCCTCCTGAATAGTAAAATGGATAAAGCTACCACTGACAGTTGACTGACTTTAATCAAGTCAGTTAAAAAAACCTCACTCTTTGGAAGTTACAACTGAGGTCACAAGAAAACTGTTAGGAAACCTGCTGATCAAGTTCCTGTACAAACATGACAAACACTTTTGAGCTCTTTAGAGTCCAATCTGGTGAATATCACTCGAGTTGGTCATACTAAATGGCTGGTGACCTACCTCTCGAAGCGCCTAGACTAATTGAATCCCTCACAGTGGAAAAGCCTCTCCCAGTGACTGCATCCTTCCTGAATTGCTTACATTGAATTATACATAACGGACTCTTTCCATGTGTATTGATTACACAGGGTACATTCTCAAAAGTTGGGAATTGGTGACAATAATCCCAATTTACAATTGAGTGGCAATAAAAAGGACACAGCAAGTTAAAGATCCTTTTGAGTGCAATAAAGTACATTATATACAAAACATCTAAATAAAATCAATTCTGAAAGAGATGATTAGAGACAAATCAGGGAGGGGGGGTTGCACAAAAACACAATGGTTTTTCCCTTTGGCATATGATAGAGGAAGAGAGAGAAAGTGTGGGGGGGAGGAGAGAAACAGACAGACAGAATATTTCTTACCTCACAAGAAATAATACAATGAATAGATTTTGGGTTAGGATACCATTCCAGTCTTCCAGTACATACAATACTCTGAAGAGACATTAAAAGAGTTTTGCATTAGTCAAGAGGATAACTGCAACCAAAAAAATTATTGATGATATATATCTTATGTCACCAAAGATCTATTATATTCTATGTAATGTTAAAGATTTTGTGCAAATGGAATTACAAATTCTATACACAATCTCCTATATGGTAAAGAATTTTGATTCAGATAATTTTAGGTTTTGCATCATCCTTTTTCTAAAAAAAATCTTGATTTGTGAACCTTATACAGTATTTGCAGGCTTATCATTGAAAGATGTTAATAAAAATATTTGACATTTAAACCTATCAATCCCCACAAAACAAAGAAAACAATATTGTTCTTAACTAACCTCAAAACATGCCTATACTTTTTGATAAGTATTGTAGAAGCATTTATGTTAATTTACCTCACTGCTATAATATCAAGGTTACTCTATATATGATGGAAATATGTAGTGAAATTCTAAACCAAGCAGGTTAAAGCCCTAGACAAGAAAAAGAAACATAACTAAAACTAGTTTATACTATTCACTATATCCTTCCATATTTTTCTATACTTAAAAGCATCTTTGCTTTTTAAGCATTCTAGCATCCTTGCATCCACCATCTCCATTTACTTTTGTATATATTATTTTCTTCTTTGGAATTATCAATTCTCTGTTTTTGAGGATCTCATGAACTCCTTCCAACCACAATGTTTTCAATCTTTCATATCTTCACCAGTAGTGGGATCCTATCTTAGTCACTACTGGTTCGGTGGGTGATCGTGCCCTAAACGCACGCGCAACGATCAAGCCAATCAGCTGGGAAGATGAAGAAACAAAAAGCTAGGAGTGACCCTCCCATGCGATTTTCCGTCTTTTAACCTCTCAGCTGGATGTGGGAGGCTTTTTTTTCCTCCTCTCAGCTGATCGGAGGCTTTGTTTTACTACCATTCATCAGTTCAGTTGAACCAAGCCGAACCAGTAGCATACCACCATTGATCTCCACAATTTAATCCCTATTCATTTGTTCTATATAAACAATCCCTCTCAACATGTATACCCTTCTGTATCATCCTCCTTCACTCAACACTAATTCATTCTTGACTATTATCTCCTCTTGTTTTGTCACAAACATTAATGAAGCACCCCTTTCTCACTGTACTCAACTTATTTAAGGGTTTTTCTTGAAAAGACCCAGCTTGTTTCCATATAATGAAGTGAACAAAAGTAGACTCACATACATAACTATTTTTGCTTCTTTGAATGAAGTATAAATACATTTAGATTACTGCGTTTATAGTTGATGACTCCAGTTGGCAGATTTCAGTCTGCTTGACCCCAATCAATCTAGTCCAGGTCCCTAATCCACTTCACTGTTCTTTCTACTTCACCCTGATCTGTATGGCAGACACCCCTTGGAGACAATGATTCAACAATGCCATTAAAGTTCACAGAACATCCAGTCGACCATCAAATCGAGGAAGAGAAGTGATTTGAAAATATACAGAAGGATCAAGAAATGAACAAAAAAGAGAATTATGTTTAGTGACAGCTCCTGGCAATGGGAATAATTTAGTTTCACAATAACAAAACCTCCTCCCTATATTACTCTCTTTTCTGTTTCCCTAATCCCAGGAGAACACTTTTATGTAGCAAGGGGTTTTCAGCTGGAAGGGAAAACATTTCACAAAAAAACCAACAATAGGAGAAAATTAACTCAAGAGCATTTCACTTCAGAATTACAGACCTTAAAGGGGCATAGATACCATTTCCCCCTGTTTGAACATAACAAGCAGCACAATTGCAGGGTTTATATAATAGAACACACAACAGTATCTAAAGAAATGAATGTTAGATAATCCTGAAAATTCCCATGAGAGAAAGATAATCTTGGGTAAAAGATAGATAATTTTATTCAGCTCCATAACAACTTGATTTGATTTTTTAAAAAATGTTTTTAAATACCATTTAAAAATACCATCTTCTATTTCATTTTCAGGCAAACTCAAGTTAGATGAAGCAACAGAATGATAACATCTGAGGTATTTTACCCACTCCACTGAGAGGGATAAGAATGCAACTAGAAAAAAGCTAAACAACAGAGTCAACATTCAGGGTAACAAAATCAAAGTGTATCATGATAACTGAGAATGCAAACAGATACTCCACAGATGTTTCCAGATAATTTTTCCTATTTTTTCTCTCTGTACCTATGCATTTCTTCTTCCCAGAAAGAGCTGGAAAGAATGCCAGGCAAAGACTCAACCAGTGTATTTTCCCAAGCATCAACCAAGCATGAAAGGTGTTTGATATGTCTATATTCCTTATTTAAAAATCATGATTAAGTGAAGTTCTTAAAACTACATTCCAATTGTTTCCAGCCATTAGTACTTCATTGTTGGCTTTTCCCACTCCTAGTCTTGTTGGAATGCTTGTTCCATAATAACTTCATCATGGATTATAAAAAGCAACGATTTCAAAGCACTATATTGCCATAAGAGTTAGTATTCTATTTATTACACTTATTTATCACATTTAGAAACTGCACATCTCCCTCACAGTGGGGGCTGTAACGTTTTGACTTCCCCATGTTGACACTGTCACATTCAGATTCTGTTACTAGAGCTGTTACAGCAATGGTCCTGATCTATATAACATAGGTCTAGTTTGTTGGGATGTCATTACTCTTACATGTCAAAAACAGAACAACAGAATATTTATTTATTAAACTTGCTTGCTGCCCATATGACCACGAGGTGACAGTAACATTACTGGTTGTTACCTATTCTTTATGGCCAAATCTACCCTCTGCAGCTACACCTATGTTTTTTCAAACACAAGGTCTACATTGGATTTCTTAAAAAGGGAAACAATAATTTACATTCCCCCCCAGATAAAAATATAGCTTTGATTTTCCAGTTCATGATGATTGTGATAATGAAGCCTCCTTTTTTAAATATTAAAAATGTTAGAATACCCAAAAATGACAGAAGTAAGAGGAAATGTCTAAGTAAGCATGAAGAAAAAGCTTGCCCCTTTAATCAGAAATCCAAGCTGCAGCCAGAGGAAGAAGGAAGATGAGTTTTGCACATCATAACTCTTTAAGCTCTTTTCAAAAACAACTTCCTTTTCTGTGTATTTTTTGCTCCTAGTCATACTCGCTCATCACTCTCATAGCTTTCCTAATGAAACTGGACTATAAGATGGAAATGTACACCAGATCACTGAAGAAACTATAACCTTAGATCAGCACTTTCCACAGTTATAGGTGAGCAGACTAAAAGCTAATATATTCCTCTTTCAAAGTTGCAGCATTTCCCCTTCTTTTTACCTGGACTTTGGTAGGTTTCAGTCTGTGATCCATGGTATCAGTTGTGACATTTTCAGGCAATGTCACAGGATCTCTAGGTAGAAACAGACAGGAAGGTGTGCATGAAGCCCCTGGCACAGGAAAAAAAAGAGAGAGAAGTAGCAGATTATAATATCCATCGAGAAATGTGCAAATGCCACGGGCTTCCATAAGGATTTGCACCATCTCCAATTTGAGAACATAAGGACCATATTACTGCTCTGGTACTTTCAAAATTCAGCAACAATTGTGAGAATTTTTTATTTAGAAAAAGCAAGAGGAAGAGAGAGAAAGTCTAGATTGCTTGGTTGGGGCTTATATATATACCAGGATTTAGGATGCTATTTTCCCCCTCTGCCCCACCCCACAGCAGTTATTAGCTGTAACTAAAGTTGTCCCCTGCCACATTGCTTTCTTTTGCCACCTACAATGTTTACATTTGACAATCTGGAAGAAGTAAATGTCTAAGTAAAAAAAAAAAGCAAAATGTGCTGCATTGCAAAAGTTGCACGTGCACAGTATTACCTCCTCACCACCACCACTCATCCTATATAATTCTGTGTGTGAACATGCTCTGTTCTTTGGAAACCTCAAATAATTTTGGCTACAGAAGAACCCAAAGACTTTACAAGCTTTTGGAAGCCCTCAGTGAACAGGCACCACTTTGAAGTTTTGAAATACTGACAAGCAGCAAATTACCTGTGTGACTTTTGTTTTTGAAGGGGTTTAAAGAATATTTTTAAAAAATCAGGGAGGATTTATAACATTGGCATGTTGGACTGAGATTAAAAGAAAAAAAAACAGTTATATAGTTGCCTTTACTGGACTTTTGCTGACAAAGATGGTGGACGTAGCATTTTGATTTTACCTCAGTTAAGAGATGAGTTATGAGGAGAAGAAAGTTTGTTTTATTCTTTTTTTTGTAGAGACAATGGTAAGCTATTAAAATTGTTTTTACTAGCTGTGAAGTTAATTCTTTTTTTCCTTTCCCCTTTTTTACCCCCTCACTCGCCCACTCACCCTTTTTGCAGTTTTCTGCTTGTAATTGTGGTAGTTTTTATTGACTTTTACTCTCTTCATGTATAACACTTAACAAAATTATTTGCAAAATAAAGACTAATCTCAGAGGAATTCCATCTTTAATGTAGTTTTAAGTAATTTAACATTAAGAAAGTTTAAGGGGAGGACTAACCTCTAGATTTCCTTTATCTAAATTATGGACATGATGAGAAGCTTTTAATTTTACAGGCATTCAGCTTTATTAGTGGGTATACACATTGACCTTCATTACTTTGGGATGTAAGTGGTCAAAATCAAGACTCTCTCTGGGTACAATGGGCCTGATTTCCTTTTTAGGAAAAACTCTGTAATTGTAACTTCAGCAGGAAAGGTTGCAAAGCAGATAATGGAAGATCATGGCTACAGAAACAAAAAGTTGATCTTATTCAGATGAAAACAGGTAGGAAACAAGAGATTTCTATCTGTTATTGTTCTATCTGTGACTATTGTAGCACTGTTGATGTTACCTAGTTTGGGTAATGGAAGTTTTGCAAGAAAACAAGCAAGCTCAGAGAGCACCAGGGACCCTTCAATTAAAACTTGTGCAATGGCAATATGTTCAATTAAAACATTTGTTTTAATTTTATGGTTTGATCCAGATACATTAGCTTCATGTACAACTCCTGATTTGTTATCAATATGGAGAAGCATTTTAGATTATTTAAATTCTACAGTATTTTCAAAAGGAGTATTGGAAATGTATATCAGTTATATGCAAAGAATAAAACTAGCCTAGATTAAATATCCATGGTTAATGGATTATTAAATCCATTAATAATTAATGGACTGTTAAATATCACAGAGTATAGGTTTCAAAGTTATGGTATTTATTGCAGCTATTCATTCTTTGTCAACTTCAATTTCAACTGTTTGAAAAATCTAGAAGCATGGCTAGAAAAATATCAACACATAATCATGAGATGGCATTACCCTAAGTCAGTTAATCAATGTTAAGTTTATTATGATCTTAAGATAATATTAATTCAACAGAAGTTTCTTTACATGCTTACAGCATATCCCAGATAATGTTTAAAAAGGGTTGGCTATTGATTTTATTATCTTGGATACTCTTTTTTTCTGATTCCATTAACTATGTCTTTACTGACATAATGGCAAAACTGATCAATATTCTATTGGATTAAGACTTAATGATTAAAAACAGAAATTCTTTCTACTTTTTCTCCTTAGTTTTTATTTTTCTTTCTTCTTTTTGTACACTAAATAGAGATTTATCATTTTTTTTATGGTTGATATAGTGTTGGTCTTCTTTCCCGAAGTCACTTTCTGATAACTTAACAAATCACAGCAAGCTTCTCAGCTCTATTAATCTTTCCAGACTTTATGAATAATGAATTCTTCTTTTATATTTAAGACTCTTCTGTATGTACTAATCTCCTGGAAAAGCCTCTTCAGGGATAGGAAGATGTTTTTTCATCAGCTTAATCTCAGTGAAGGAAAATTCAGAGGTTTAATACTATTTGATTTAAGAATACAGTTTACAGTTGGGAGACATGAGTAAGGATTAGGCTGTGTATCCCTTTGCATATTATTTCATTTTTTTCCTTTTGAGAATTACATCAACTCTTTTTCAGTCAACAACACCTTCCATTCTTTCTGGCTTCCAGAGTAAATATTTAATATGAATCTAAGAGAGAAATATGTTTTTGTTGTTTGTCTTTGGGACTTACTTGTGAATACCTGAACATTACATTGGAAAAAGAAAAATCATAAATACTTTTCTTGCTTCTATTAGGATTGCTCTGCTCTGTTTGTGTTACCTCACTCATATTAAACACTCATAGGTTTTGCAAATATAAATGTCTATGCAGAATATTTGATTTTAAAACAGCAATAGAAAGTTCAAACAGAAAGAAAATGGAGATACGCTACAAATACTTATTTAATTTATATACAGCTTCTCTCACAGTGACCTAAAATGTAAACAGCAGATACCCTTGATTTTAAAAAATAAAATTAAAAACTGAAGCCTTAAATATAACCTGTCCCACAGATCTGCAAAGAACTTAATAAGAGAGTTTAGATGAATGGGATGATCAGAAACTGTATACCTTACCAATTCCATAACCTTGCTCACACTTGTATTCCACTGAATTAAGCTCCTGTGGTGGTGCACACTCTCCCTGCAATTCTTCACACAATTTAAATTCTTCTGTCCACAAGCCATTTTTAGTGCAAAGAATGGAAAGCTGAAACATACCAAAACCAGATTAATTCATGAACTGTACAGACGTTAAAGTCCCTCTTTGTTACCATGTTCACTATAGTCAATGTCACTCATATAGTCCATATAGGTTACATTAATGGTTATAACTTCGATGGAATCCTGTGATTCCTGCTGATCTCAAGCCAATTGCAAAAATGTTGGTTTCTTCCTTCACAAAAAAACCCCAGTATCCAGAGAACATTTAAGAAATTTTGTGATCTCTCCTTTTTCATGAGAGAGCTTGGCAGTCTGGACCAGTGTTCAGATGCTGATTTCATCCATAATGTTATTCCTCTGTTTAGGGATATCAGTTTGCCATGGTGTTTACTGGAAGTCCCTCAAATATCTTCTAATGTAAGATTTTTGAACAAGTGTTATGTATTCTTCAGTCTTCCAACACACATATTGATGTAATCCATGGAGATTTAACATTTACTAAGTATTCAAAATCACGGAAAATAAATGTAGGCTGTCTTTCTTTAGTGATCACAAATTGGAACTGACAACTCCATTACTTAATGAAATGGTTGCTAAGTGGAAAATCATGGGACTGCAATTTTTGTTTTCCCCACCCCTCACCATTTGCGATGGGATAATTAGCAAGAAGAGAATTAATGCATTTACATTCATTATAGAAAAAGAGATTACAAGAGATTAAGCAGGCACACAATGGGGAAAACACATCAAAAGTAATGCACTGGCACTGGCAGCCATAAACACACTACACAGATAGTTCAGTGTAGTCCCCATTGTATGCCGGCTTACTTTCTTGTAATTCCTTCCTCTACAATCTTTCCACTTTGGGAAGAGGGGGGAAAAAAAACCTCAAGTGATTTTTGTAGGCAATCTTTCCAGTGTCTGAACTGTTTTGGAGTTTTTCCACACCCCCCCACCAGTAGAACAGTGAGATTGGAGGGGTAACAGAACAAGTAGGCACACAGTGGGGAATATACTGGGCTGTATGAATAGCACATTTGCAGATCCTAGCCCCCAAGGATCACCTTTCGATGTGTATTGTGTGCCTGCTTTCTCTCTTGTGATTGATTCNCTTCCTTCCTTCCTTCCTTCCTTCCAAACTCTCTGATCTACAAGGGGAGGGAGAACAAAAAAAAACATGCCAGGCCCAGGTCTCAATGTCATAAATTTGAATGGCAGTTGATAAGCAAGGGCTACTGGTATTTTTATATTCATTAATCATACAATGGCATGATTTTTATAAGGAATTCATGGAAGGAGCAGGAAAATAAATTCTGCTGGACAGGCCGGGTCATTCTCTTTTTATTACACAATAAAACCAAATTCAAGAGGTGCCAGCAAGCAGAGCAAAATATGGCAATCAACATTTGGTAAAACTGAAGCTGGAGCTGCCATGTGGGTCAAGATTCAGTCTCACAACCCAATGGAAACCTGGCCTATTTGCAAACTGACCATAAAGTTGTCTTTACCGTCTTACTCTGTGGACCACAGCTAAGAACACACCGACTGTCAAGCTCAAAGCCATTGGTGCAGTTGTACATCCCTTCAAAGACTGGTGGGGGCGGTTTACAAACCACAGGAACACAGCTCCCTTCCTCCCAGAAGCCAGTTTCAAGGCAGTGAATATTCAAAAATGTTCTGGGGATTTAAAAAACAAAAGAGGAAGTGGTTACATCATTGCAACTCAGTATCAAAACAGTTCCCAAAATTAAGCCAATCTCAGTATTTTGTGATGACTTTTGGGATTCATATTCCAGTCTTCTGTTGATCAAATACTATAAATTACCCTGTTGAGTCCACCTTCTCCTCCCCTCTGCTATCTAGACAGGTTACTTCAGGCAGGTAGACAAAAATATCTTAGAATCAGCATCTTGGGCCCCTCCTTAGTAAATTCTTTCCTGTGGTTTCTCTGCTTTTTTCAGCTCTATTAAGAAATTACACAGCCTCCAAGGATATGTTCTGAACATGGCTGTTTATTTCTGGAAGACACTGCTGTACTGCCACACCATAACCATCTGAACAGCCTATTTATTTAGCATATTTTTATTCCACACTTCATTTGCAAAGCACAGGTCTCTTCTGATAACTAAGGTTATTTTTCCACATTTGTAAGAATAAGCTCTCCAAGTAAACAGCAACTGGAGGATTTGGAACATGTCTTTGCATTGCAGCCCTGGCTATATTTTGATGGAAAATATAAATCAGCATGCTTATCAAACTCCATAGGTGCACAGCACACATTTTTAGACATTTTGATATAAGTAATAGCATGCTATCATAAAGTACATAGCAGTGACAGGAATAAGGTTAAGAACTTCTCTTGAAAAATGAACTTTATTAGTAAAATAAATAAAAGTTTATTTGCAAGGTGATTTAAGTCTTAGCCAAAAAAATAAAAGAAAGGAGGGAGTCGATGTACTAGAGATAGTTGCATGCTGATGCTTCAACGGTCTGCAAAAAGATGAAGAAAGAAACATGGGAAATTAGAAAGCAAAGTGAGAAAAGAAAGAAAAAATGGTAATGGAATATGAACAAGATACCACAATTGTCTATTTCCTTGTGATTCATCTGAAAACATACCACAGAGAGGGGAAACAAGGATATTTAGCATGTGAAGGCATCTAAGTAGCAACACAATGGAAGCACAAATTTGTGCTGGCAAAGATCTACCAGGCAGGGAGCACTGGAAGACTTGAATACCCAAACTGAGCATTCCAAGACTCAGTCAGACTCAGTGTCAGCCAGTAAGGCTATTATCCTAAAATCACACTGAGTTCAGAGCTCCATGATCTGTTTATGTGCTAAACAAAAAAAATTGAAAAGTCCTTCAAAACTTGGGTGAAAAATAAACTGTCTACTTTCTCTGAATAGTAGGGAAACTTTGCCCTCCTCCCCAATAACTTATTGAAAGGTCATGCAAGACTTTTATGCTCTCAGTAGCAAAAATAATACACAAAATTAAGATGTCAATTATAGTAGGATGTGAGAAAAAATGGTTTAATTCTACAAAGAGATTTTAGGCTGCCATAAAAGAAGAGAACCTGAAGCATAAACATTGGGCAAGTCTCTGGAGCTGATGTCAAATTTGTTCCATAATGTAATGTTTAATGTAACTGCAAAGAGACATCAAGTACATAGAAACATTAAAATTAAATAAGCTTTAATTCAATACAGCTATTTTTAGGACTGAAAACTCTTAGTATGTCACTCAGAAGCATAAAACAATGTATCAGAAAAAATGCTAATCTTTCATTGGCACTTGGAAATTAGCAAACCAACAATGTCTTGTTAACTTGAATTTTATTTTCTAACAGCACATTTTGATGCATAGTTATTTTAAACAGCAGTAACCTTGTATTGTGATAAACAATTTTACTTATAAACAACATTTGATCTGCATGATTTCTCTGAACTTGCATTCTGATACTTTTGGAAAATGTGGATTGATTTTATTTTAGGCAAAGAATATATAGTGACTCTGACACATAAGTGCAATACCTTAAACATTGCAATATTTGCAGAATTTGTTGGCATAATCATATGTAGCAATCATGCCTACCAAATCAAAATAAAGAATTCTGAAGTGATAATTTAGAAAATAAATACACACCTGAGCATCAACTTTTTCACTTGGATCAAAGCATTATTTTAGGGAGAGGAATATCAGCCTTTGAATTGTACAGATGCATGATTATTTAGCCAGGAGCACAGCCAGATATGTTGTGTCCAGTGGTGGGGTTCAATTTTTTTTTACTACCGGTTCTGTAGGCGTGGCTTGGTGGGCGTGGCAAGGGAAAGATACTGTAAAACTCCAGACAGAGGTGGTATTTGCCAGTTCT
>AZIM01000010.1:973679-996716 GCA_000516915.1 Ophiophagus hannah
GTTCTCCAGAACTGGTCAGAACCTGCTTGAGTACCACCTCTGGTTGTGCCCCAATGTTCCCTATAAGGCAAAAGAATGTTTGCTTGCCCTGCTTCAGCCTCAGGCTTCTCCGGGCTCTTACAGTCTCTCCCACAAGGAAACAATTCCACTTTGCAACTTCCCTAACAAGGCCCCCTTCTCTGATTCATATTCAAATCCATTTGGAAACATACAGCCAGTTCCTGTGCCCCTTTCTCTTCATCATCCTGAAACTATACAGTTTTGGCTTGGCACAGAGGCCTCTGTGAAGTTACTCTCTCTCCAGCTCTTTGTCATTTTTGTGGCTTTTCTCTGAATTCTGTCCAGCATGTTAATATCTCTCTGGTAAAGAAAAGAGATCCTGTTGCCAGAAAATAAAAAAAAAAATACAGGAACAACAACTTGTGCTGCTGAAACAATATTGCTTTACTTTATACTAGGAAAAGGGGTGGGAAAGCTGTCCCTTCACTCTCTTAGCCTTGTCGAAGTCTTATATAATGCATTACTAAGGAAGACAGCCCAGAAGCACTCTGACCTGGTGAAGGCCTGGCTATGAAGCCCTGAAAGATGATGATAAACAGCAGCTCTTTGGTGGATGTAATTAAAGACATCTGCTCACTGACTATATAACCATCTTCAGATAGTGAACTATGGTTTTTGAAGAGCAATAAGCAACAGTTTACATTATTATAAAGCTAACTCTAGTATGAATAAACATGGTAGTTATTGACCATAAAATGTAAAAAAAATAGGTATTGCAAGGAAATCATACTTTTGCTTTTATTGCCTTTTAATAATTTGCACTATTAAAACAATTGATCTCTTCCTAATCCAGATTCCACAATTTATGAGCTCCCCAGACAGCTCTTCATTAAGCTATCCAGCTTTGAATTGTCACCTTCTCTGGATAGAAAGCAGGAAATTCCTTGATTCTTGAAGCTGATGAAAGCAAGTAGCAAATGCCTTTTGCTCTAGCTGCTAATCTCATATTTTAAGATTAAAATATATGCGATCGTCTAACTGTAAGTGCCTTTTCATGTGCTACATAATTTGTTGTATTTTTTTAAATAAAACCTTGAAACTACAGATTTATCATTGCCTCACTTTGGTATAAATAAGAATATGAAATTAAAATAGAAAATAGAAATCCCTTCAGATATCTCTTCATTACAGATTTAGATCTTGGTATAGGACCCATGTGGGGATTTATATTATGGATATAAAAATAAACCAGAACTGTTGAGCATCCCAATATTACTCCTGAGAAGTACTACCTTTTTACTATTACCCAAGAGAAATAAACTAATTAGAAACTAACCAAAAACCAAAAATTCCTGGTTTGTCCCGCTCTTTAAAACCCCAAACAAAAAACATAATCTGTGTTTAGATTCTAGATAGCAGATGATAATAGATGACTAGCTGTATCATGAATAATAAACACTAAATATTCAGCACATATGATTTACCATTATATTCAACTATTTCTTCTGCTCTGAGATGTTACTGCAACTTATATAATTGTGAATACATATTTTTAATGAAACATGGGAAACATGTCAACTTTATCTATTTAATTGTTTTTCAGCAGCTTTTTTCTACCGGACTTTTAAAACTAGTTTTTGAGGAAAGAGAGGAGACACTTAAATGCGGATAGAGAGTTTTTGATTCTCCTGTTTCATAAAGCCAATACAGTAGAATCTCTGGTCACAAACGCTTCTGACCACGACCAAATCAGGTTCTGACCAAAACAATTTTTCCCTGTGGCCGATTTNGCTAAATTTCCAAAATTAGGTTTTGGTTATGGTTGTGACTGTACATCAATTCCTAATGAAATCTGATTGGCAGGAAAAAGGGAAATAATTCTTTACTCAATTAATTTACTGAAATTGTTATCACAAGATGTAGTCATAATCACTGGCTTAGAAGGTTTTTACAGTTTTATAAAGAATAAATCCATCAACAATTATTACCCACTCTCTATTCCTTAGGGTAGGTGGTACTGAATGTGCCAAGATATAAAACATACAAGAAAGCAATTGCGTTGATAAGCTTCAGAAGGGTATAGGATGCGGCATTCATTTTAATCTGGCAGTCCAGATTTTATTTTTTTTAGTATGTTCACAGCACCAAATACTTGGTGAGAAGAAATAATTTTATATTGCACTGTGAAAATTCCAAAACATATTATTGGCCACTTTGGGAAATAAAATACTTGACTAGTTGTATCTCTAGTAAAAGCATGCAAGAGGGAGACATGGAGTTACTAAAAAAAATGAATTCTTTGCACCCATACACTGGTTTTGTTTCGTCTGTATGCAGCAACATCCACACAACACTATAGGGAAATGATTTCTGTGCCCTTACATCTTAGATAGTAAACATTTCACAATGGGAGTAGAACAGAAGGTAGGGAAATTCAGCAGATAGGACTGGGAAAGTTTTAAAAGTTCCATTGAGAAGTATGAAACCAGAAAGAAACTTATTTGAAACACTTTTTCTGGAGGTGCAGATGTCACCACTAGTTGACCCTGTAGTTCTTTCCTAGTTCTGTTTCCATGACAATGAAACATCAAAGAAGTTAAATGGACACTGATATATGTGAGATCTTAAAATACATACACCATCAGTAGAAATGCATGAATTCATTTCCAATCTAGGATATTTTTGCTTGAGTTCACTCTTTTTTTTCTTCTAGAATGAATTTAAACCACTTGATTCCAGAGGACAGAGGTCAATTCCATTCCCAAATGCAACTGCCAAGTTTTTTAAAAATAAATTGATATGGATTTCTGAGCCAAGCACTGAGCAGCAACACTTGGAGAAGAGCAGAATCGTTAGCCTGTAAGGGGCAGTTTCTATTGGAACTCACAAAGATCAAACTCCTCAAGTATCTCTGTTTCCAAGCCAGGCTTCAATGTTTCCTCTCAAGGCAAAGCAAACAGAAAGTCCTTGAAGCAAATTATCTGTGTTCTTCCTTTCAACTCTAAGCTTAGCCTTTACTTCTATCGTGCAGCAGATCCACAGCTCGCCCAATTCCCTTTGTGACTAGCATAGCATATTGATGACAAGATATATCCACCCTGTGTAAATATGTCTACAAGTAAGTCAGACTCTGGTTGTTTTGATCAGGCAAGAAAACTGGAAGGGATCACACACACACGCACACAAAACCCAGGGAAGCAGCAGGGACTGTAGCTGTCACGTCTGCCATCATAAATGCTGCAGCCTACTTCACTTTGCTACCATTCTGACATAAAGCATGGGGAAAAGGGAGAATGGGAGTGTAAAGGGAGGTTGACAGGATAACAGGAACCCGGGCCAATCCAGAACAGACCAGCAGATCCAAGGACATGAATGTGAGAATGGAATGTGAAACCCAATCAAAGAGGCACCAAACCTCAACACTGTTGCCAAAACAACAAATTTGAATACTGTTGGACACCGTGCACTGGTTAATGGGGGAGGGCAAGGGAAATATTCAGGTCTAGCTTTGCTTATGTTGTAAACCACTTGACTTTAGAACAGTATACCTTTTACTACAAATGAACTCAAGGGTTTTTTCCTCCCTAAATATCCAAGCTGGGGCAAGCCTGACAGTAGCACTAGTGAAGTACTATATTATTAGTAATCTCAGGAACACTGGTTTAATAATCTCAATACAGTAGTAGCTCTAGAAAATAGAACAGTGTGCTGCAGTGGTAGATCCAAGGTGGAAGGAAACAACACTTTGTACTTCCCACTGACCTGGAAATTCCAAGAACAATCACTGGAGGAATTATTTGTCTGTACAGTGAAGTATATACAGTATTGATTTATTTATTTACTTGGTAATAGACTGAATAGGGAAGGGTTAGCATTCAGCCCTCCTAGAGATTGCCTTTAGAGCTAACTTAGTATCCATAAACAACAAACTGCTGTTCATCAAAACTGTTATTTGCCAGTTCTACAAAACAATCCCTTATTTTCCACTGTCTTCATTTAAACTGCCGGTTTCTTATTGAGCAGAGTATATCACTACTTAGCAGCCAACAGCCACCAATAAGTAAGTTTATTTATCAAACAACCAAAAGAAGTTAGTTTACGATGTCTGGTAATTTTGTACGTAAAGTAAAGCTTGATGCAGGAACTATTCTATGCAGCTCACTCTGACACAATAATCCTTAGCAAAATCCTCTAAAGAAAATCACCAGGTGCCTGAAAAATCTATGTGTCCTTACCTAACCCTGAAACATTGTGTGTGTCCATGTGTGTGCAGAGGAATTAAGCATCTGCTCACATAGCCAACTAGGCATCCAGTTTACTGAGAGGCACCAAGAAAAGATCAAGCAGTAAGGCTAAGAAAGGAAGTGGGAACAAGATTTTTAAAACTCACTCTAAATATTATTTTGTAACAGAGCCATTAGCATTTCTTCTGATCCTAAAAACAGACATTATTTAGGATTAGCAATGGAGCCAAAACAAAAATCAAATAGTTTTTAAAATCCATCCAACACTGAAAGAGTAATAATGGAAGCCACAAGATGATGTATGAGGCTGTGTTTGATACACAGGCCTCAAGATCAATCTTGAAAACATAACAACCCATACAGCAAATGGCTGGCTATTTCCCAAATGGATGTAACATTGGCCAGAACTGAGTGCCAAGAAAGAGGGCAATAAATTAGCCCCTAAACTAACATGATCTGTCAGAGCAGGAGATTCAATTATTCCAAGCAACAAAGCAGGAAAAAGAAAGAAATGCAGTCAATAGGAAATTGGATGATAATACAATTGATCTCTCTGATTGTATCTAATTCTGTCACCAGTTCTCAGTGTGCGGTTAAAACATTAATGGAAAAAAACCCTACCTACTTACATCCAATTCTTCACCAGAAGAACAAAATTATCAGGCAATACTCTGTCACATGTGGGAGTGAGGCAGTTTTCATGCTGGGAAAATGTGATCTATGGCAAGATTCCCTCTCCCTTAATGATAGAGTTAGGCAAAAATAGACAATGTCATTTTTGTCAAAATGTCAAAACCTGTCAATTGTAAATAGTAATATATATAAATGTACACTAAAACATGTAGAATGGAAATATATTTTGCATATATGTTTTGGCAAACAATTAAACAATGTTCCAATGAAGAGTTAAATAAAATTACATAGATTTTTTTAAAGTGTTTCTACATGCCACAATCTCAGTCTAATCTCAGGCCAAAAGAACAGTTGAATTCAGAAGGCGGTATCTGTCAATGGCTTATGTATTTACAACTGAAAGAAATCTAAACAAAAAAGGTATGGGTTTGAATCTGTAAAATGTGAATTTGAAATTTTATTGTGTGCTAAAGAACATATTATTGCCAAGATTTATAAATATGTGAAAAATTGTATGATTCAATAGGCAAAAAACTTTGGCTATAATATGATGCTTGAGCAATGGGAAAACATGTGGACAAATTCATCTAAAATTTACACTGAGCTATAATTTAAAAGAAAACTTTTACAAAATTATGTATTGTTGATATCTAATACCTGATAAATTGTCAAAGATGCATAAAGGTTTCTCAAATGTATGTTGCAAATGTAACTGCAAAGAAGGAACTTCTAATCATCTTGGATGGACTTGTAAATCTGCCCCCAATATTTCTTTGCAAAGAAATATTGGGGGCAGATTTATATTTTAATTGAGAATTTTAAAAAAATGAATGTGAAATTAAAAAGATATTTTCCTTTTAGGACTTAAAAAATTAGACTTCCTTTTAAAGACAAGGAACTTGAAAAAAAGATCTTTGTCCTGGTATAGATTGACTACAGTGAGAATTCCTTATGTGCAAAAATGTGCAAAAAAGATACATCATCAATCCCCTTGATGGAAGAATGAATGGACAAAGTGATGGAGTTAGAAGGGATTGCAAGATTAACTGTTTTAATCAGAGAAAATAATATATCTAGTTTTGTTTCTACCTGTAAACCGCTTCTAGACTTCATGCTTGAGGCTGAAGAAAATCTTGACTGTAGGACTTGCTAATTAGTTGTTGTAGAAATGACTAGTATTTACTAAAAAAAGTTAAGGCAGTAATTTTACTTTGTTCAGTATTCTATTGGTCTGAAAAATGTTGGAAGCCAGTGCTTTTGTTTTTCTTTTCCCCTTTCCCCTACACTTCTCCTTTCCCTTTCCCATTTCCCTATTTTCATTTTCATTTGTATTTCATGTTATGATAATCTTAATTTAAGAAAAAAGATTCGAATGTTACCAAAGAAAGGCGTACAAGCTCAATTCATGTTCATTCTAAAGAGATACTTGCTAAATTGACAAATTATTTTTGGTTTACTTTCATATTTAAATATTGCTGGCCAGTAAACAGAACACTTGATAACAAATAATTAGATCAAAAAAGTTTAGTTTCAATCGAGTTGTGAAAAAAAATCCACATTATTACAGCCATCTGTTTAAATCCAAAGGCTGATGCCACCATAGAAATAGGAACACAGAGCAGATGGAAAACAGACATAGACAGCTAGCTCAAACTTTACGTCTGCAAGTATAAAAGAGATGGAAATCGAAGCTGTTTTAAACTACTGTTTGTTTTTGTTTTACATATATTGCACTAAGGTCTGTTAATCTAAATTCTAGGATTTGTTTTACTCTGAATCAAACTCTTGGGTCTTCACAGTTAGGCTACTTTAAAAGAAAATCTTAAATACTAGTCCTAGCATTCCCATTAAGAGAGGCAAAAAACCCAACAGGGATTTAGAATTTGCACCATCTGATCCACGGTATGCCTTCTATAAGCTCCGCTTATTCATTCACGAACAAGAAAGAAACGGTCAGCTTCATCTCACATGCTAGATTAGGGCTAAAAAAAAGCTTGAATAGTTCAGCAAGATATGAGCCAAGCCACTGTTTTAGTCTGGTTTATATAGTGTGCTATAACATTATGACATAATGTAGTATAATTGTTAATCCATACCATGTTGTGGGAACACTGCAATTGTGTGCTGTTAGTCTTGGATTGAAGGTATTGTGAGTCTATAGCCATTTAATCCTATTTACCTGCTGAGAACATACACCTGGATTCCTACAGGAATTCTAAAAAAGCAAGATGTCCACTGAGGCTGTAGAGTTTTTACTCTTATACAATATAAAGCCAAATCTGTGGAGATGCAAGGACAAAGTTTGCCAGATTAAAAATTTGCCTTAAAGGTTTGGGGCAGGGGGAATGGAGTAACATTCTTTAATATTTTAAATTCTGGCCAATTATGATTTGGTCATTTCCTGAAAATTCATGAATGCCCATTGGATTAATATTTCTGGATAAAATATCAAAGATCTTAATATGTTATTTAAAGAAAAATGTTGGTAGATTGGTTAAAGAAAATGTTGCAATTGAATTGGCATTGTAAAACACTTGCATTCTTCAAAAACTGGAATTTCTGTCCCCAACTTCTTTGGCTGTTTTTCCTTTTTAGATATAATGCATGATATAGCTAAAAACTAATTGATTTTACGATTGTTCCATAGACATCACTTTTAGTTTGCCCACATCTTTTCTGCTTGATTGTACACACTATGTTAAGGGAGGTGCCTTTGTACATGTTGCATCTAGGATTATCCTTCAGTGCTGTAAAATTAAGTCTCTCTTGCCAAGGCAAGAAATACAGTGACCAAATCCTCATTAGATCTGTAACTTTGTATGGTATTGGCAGGATTCAGACACCTTCAACAAAGTCATGCCAAATGAGCAGGTTTATTTTGTAAAAACAAGCAAATGTGATTATTATTTTCATAATTTGGAATGTAGCTATTTGACAGAAAAATGGACTTATTTGGCACATTCCCTGGAATTTTCTGGTGCAAAAACATGAAACAGTCTGCATGCATTTCCAGTTAATGTTAGACATCTTACTGCCAAACTACATTTTGACCATCCTAGTTATATTCTAATTCACCCACCTTGGCCTTTCTGAAAGTTTTTCAGCCTCTACTCTGCTGTTTTATTTCCACTTGCCATTTACCTCTTTTTACTTTTTTGAAATCTAACTCATTCAGTTGTCCTGTTTGGATAATAGGATGCCTACTGGGAGAACTGAGGATATGAAAGCAATCAGACATCTTCCCTGCTTTCATCAAGAAAGAAAAGAGAGACAGAGGGTGAATGTGAAGAGAAGATTTCAAGGGAAAAGGCCAGATGATAGACAGACCGTCAGATAAGCAGGGATCCATAAACAGCACATTTAGTTTCACTGTGTGAACCACTGTCAATATTTATCTTGCCTTTAGCTATTATTCTGTCTCTACAGAGTCAGTTTGTGTAGTGATTAATGCACTGGGCTAGAAACAACTTTAGCCCCACCTTAGGCACAAAGCCAGCTTGGTGACTTTGGGCTGGTCACTCTCTCATAGCCTTAGGAAGGAGGCAATGGAAATCACTTCCCCAAAACCTTGTCAAAAAAATTGTAGAGACTTGTCCAGGCAGACGCCAGGATTCAGCAATGATTTGAAAAAACACCCAGCCAAATCTGACTCTTAAAATATGAACATGCATATTTCTGAGTTCTCAGATGACAAGTCTGTGAACTGGACTTGGCAAATATTTAAAAGTTAATAAAAAGAATTAAGTTCTCAAAGAAACTGAACCAAATGTGGTGATAGTAAACAAGATAGTGATGCAGATTCATTCCCTAACTAATAGACTTAAGGGAAAGATCTTATGTACCAAACACAATGATTATATTTATGTTTATATTTAAGCAATAATATATTATTATTTATGATGAGCAATGTCAATTTTATTACCTAAGAAACAATATCATTTTAACTACTGCAATTCTGTCATTTGTTGTTATTATTTTAAGCCAGAAAAGACAGCCAATAGTTCAATAGAAAAGCTGTATGCTCTGCCTATATAGGTAGTCTTCACTTACCAACCATTCATTCAGCAGCTGTTCAAAGCTATGACAATTGTGAAAAAATTACACCCCATGACCATTTAGGGCATGGGTATCAAACTCATGTCATCACATTGTCATCACATGACATATCGTGACTTTTCCTCCTTTCGCTAAACTGGGGGTGGGTGTTGCCAGTGTGTGACGCATCCGCCCCGTGGGCTGTGAGTTTGACACCCCTGATTTAGGACCTTCACAGCATCCCTCAGTCAAATATCATAAACTTTATTTTCCATAGTCATTGCAATTCATGAAAGGGAAAAGTACTTTTTAGAAAAGATTCCATAAGGCATATTGAAAATCAGTATTTTAATATGAATTATATTGTGAAATGTATTATATTAATCAGGATCAAAGGGAAGTGCAATTCTATGAATATTTCTTATAGTCAGTACGTGTTTTCCTGTGCCTGGCCTGTTTTTTTTCCTCCCCTCCGCCCCCTCAAAGAGTAGACTGATTGGAGAGAAAGGGATTGCAAGAAAGTAAGCTCTTTGCTCTTCTACAAATTGAAAACAATGTGATCATACCAGCAGCCTACTGTACTTCCTTGAAATCTCTTCCTCTTGTCTCTCTGCTCTGCAAAAGGGGTGGAGAGAAAATAAACAAATGATTTATGTAGACAATCTCTCCTATACATGACACCCCCCTTCCCCACCCAGAGCAGAGACATTGGAGAAAGTAGTAGTTTCGATAATGTTCTCAGGATGCCAAAAATCAGAATCTTGTCCTACCTCAAAAGTATTGCCATGAGTATTAGGATAGCTGGGAAAGCTATTGGATTACAAATCAATGTTTCCTTTAGGTTACATTGCTTCTAGCTTTACTGGGGAGCAACTGAAATAGTTCTATAGCCCAATGGGATAATTTGTAAAAAGTGTTTATCTTGCCCTATCTCCCAAGTTCAATTAGACAGCAGATTAGATAGCAACTGAAATGAAACTGATTCTATCTCTATGCCACTTCAGTGTTTTATTCCTGAAGCTTCCAATTTATCTTTGGGTATGTGTTATTGACCTTCATTCATTCAAACCCTTTGAGGTAACACTATGATATTATGGTCACCAGTATTGGGAAGATGATTGAACAAACATTTGCCACCATTTATAACTCTCAGGCATCTATAATGCAATAGGATCTGGTTCTGTAGCACCCATTAGCTTTTGAAGACTTAAATTTATTTTTTAATCAACTACTATGATTTAAAACTGCATCTAGGATTTTTTTTTCAAAATTAAAGATAAATACTGTACATATACACATACTATACACATATACGTACACACATACATACCACACACATACATATCATCAACAATTGACAGCACGGAGGGAGAAAGAATGAATACTAATTAGCTGATAGATTTATGGGAGCTTTAAATGTGTAAACATATAAGAGATTTAATGCCAAGAAAAAGATAATAAAGACAATTTGGAAAAGTCCGATATTGTGGAATTGAGAAGTAATGATAAACAGAAAGGCTGCTACTATAAAGGATGTCACAGAATATCAATATGTCTGTATGTTCTAATCCAAACAGCTAAGGATTCTATCCACACCACAGTTAGACAACTATGGCCCCTTTTTGACCTGTGGACTTCAACTCCCTTTGGTGGCTCAAGAATTCTGGGAGTTGAAATCCACAGGTTGTAAAGGGGCCACAGTCCCCCTGCCCCATCTAGACCAAAGATCTGTCCTATAACTGCTAAGTGCAAGAAGAAGGAAATATTTTTGTCATTTGGCCATGATAATTCTTTAGAATTTCTGCTTATCCAAAAAAAAAGGGTCATAGGCTCACAAACACATTTTTAGCCAAAAACAGGAATAAACCTATAGCAATCCTATAACCATATTTCATGTCTAATTATTTTTCATGTTTTTGAATTTAATCAATGTTGTGATTATTTCAAAGAACCCAATCACAAGATCAAGAAGCAGAAATCTGTGTACATCTTGCTGTAAATATAATTGGAACATTAAAAATAAATGTATCTAATCAGAAGAAACTTAGCACTAGCAGAAAGATGCTCATAAGAATACTAAGCATACAGCAGAATGGGCCTGGAGCTGATGGAAGAGCCAAGGACATGCCCTAATCTGACAAAGTAAAGATGAAGGCATAGACATTCCTCTGCATTTAAAACACAGAAAGGGCATTTTAAACATATGACCTCTAGTTGCAATAGAGATCTATGACACATTTGCATTCCTTCAGCCATATAGCAACATCTGCAGTAAAAATGAATTGTGCAGCAATTGATTTCTGAATAGATATTTGAAGCCCTGTGCACCAGAGGAGGACGAGGAGCAGGAGCAGCAGGAGGAAAGACTATGTAAAGTGTTGTCTTTCTTGACATGTGAAGCACATAGCTTCCTCCATCTTTGCTGTTCAAATGTCAATGTTTGTTTCAAAAAGTAACACCAATTTCCACCTCCTTCTGTAAGTGATCAATCTTTTTCATTATTATTTTCACAGAGCAGCTTCCACTTATCTGATTAAACTTTTGTTCAGAAATAGTTTCCAAACGTGTTGCAACTGAAAGCAATGAATCTTTGTGGTTTCCACAGAGAGAATGCAACTTTCAATTTTGGTTTTATTCAAGGACTTTTCAGCATTAAGTTCAACTTCAGAGCATTCCTGTAACACATTGCACATGAACATCAGGGGTGGGATGTTACCAGTTCTGTCCAACTCTATAGAACTGGTAGCTCTGAAGAGCAGCAGACACAGAACCGGTTCTGTGTTTGCTGCTGTTTGGCCCACCTGCCCGCCCGGGCTCTTACCTGTCCTTTNGAGGTTGAAAAAGCAGGGAAAAAGAGGCTTTTCGAACGCTGCGCACCTGTGCGCAATGCTTGTCAGCTGTCCGGGCGGTGCAGCCTAACTTTATTTTACACGCGCACGTAATCACCGAACTGGTAGTAACGCCGGTTGAATCCCACCCCTGATGAACATCCATATGTATTTTTATGTGCATCATTTCTGATGCATATATTTTTGTGTATATATTCATATACAATTTGTGAACACTTTCTTTGAATATATTACATTTAATATATGTAACGGCTCTCTACACTTACGTAGTTACAACCTACCTTGACTATTGTAACTTATTTTACCCAGATGTACCTCTGAACAGTGCCCAGAAGTTACAGGAAGGTTGGAAAATGTAGGAGTCAGGCTGTACGGGGGGGTTACATGTACTATATGTACTGAAAGAACAGACTATCCAAATAGAGATCTTTGTGTTGACCTTTCAAACCCTGAATGATTTTAGGATCTACCACTATGAATCTGCCCAATTACTTGGATCAGTAACAGATTTCCATCTTTGAAGGTCTCCCTATTGCACCCCACCCCAAGGAGAAGGCTAGGCTCCTATTTGCATAAAATTTAGAAAAAGAACAAAAATATTTTTATCACCAAACTTAACTGTTAATTCTGTTTTTGATATTTTCATTATACTGGTTTTAATGTTTTATTTAATTGCATTTATTTTATGGATCAGTTATATATTTTGTAAATAGTACAAATAAATACATAGAGCATAAAATATGTAGCTGAATCTTTACATAAATTGTGGTCCTACACAGGTGACATGCTGCAGTGCCCTGTGCCTTCATCACCACTTCTTTAGATACTGCAATGCACTCTAGATGTCAGGCTGCCTTTGCAATCTGCTCAGCTGGTTTCTTTCAGTCTCCTCTTGCCATTTTTATACTGCTCCATGCCAGCAAAGAACAAAACTGAACATGTATCATATTTTTGGAAAATATGAGAATTAAATTAAAGATTAAAGAATTAAAGCAGCGATGCTAAGGAAGAAAGAGAATAGAAGAAATACCAATAGCAGATGAGACATTTTACTACTCACTTCCTGGGCTTTTCCTCTTTTGTTTCTGCTACGTGGTATCCAGGCTTACACTTGTAGCGACAAACAGATCCCACGTCATGATTCCCTTGCTTGCATCGAGGCATCAAGAGCTCAGCATTGGCAATTGGGCCTGGAGAGTCGCACTCCAGTTTGCAGTAAGCTTCTGGAAGTGACCAGAGTCCATCTTCCAGGCAGGTGATCCACTGATTAATTCCTGATTTCAAGCAAGAGAAAGAAAAAGAAACAAACCCATTCAAATTACCGCATAACTAGTTATTTTTGAACCTTAGGCTGAATTTTACTCTGATCCAATTTTCTTTACCTTCACCATTTCTTTATTTGCACAGACATTTTATGCCACTTTCAACTGACTGGTATGAAGTCATGAAATGGTATAAGGTCTCCTGCTTGAACGGGGAGTTGGACTACAAGACCTCCAAGTTCCCTTCAAGCTCTAATCAAATTGATTGACTGATTGGCAGTCTCCAAGCAATACGCACACCATACAATAGCAACAAGTAGTTATAATAGAAAGTGCTAAGCTGTCTGCACTATATTTTTCTATAGTACTTTGCAGTGGTGGGATTCAAAAAGTTTTACCACCAGTTCAGTAGGCATGGCTTGGTGGGCACGCTTTGCATGCGTGCACATACTCTGCGTGCGCGTGACTGCCAAATGCGCACTTTGCACAGGCGCAGAGGCGTTCCAACCTCCTGCAAGCCTGCACTCTCCCGGTCGTTTCAGCATCCACTTCAAAAGCAGAGCATAAAGGTAAGTATGGGAGCCCAGGTGCAACAGCAGAGCAGCAGAGAGAACCAGTTCGGTCTCTGCTGCTCATCGCTGCTACTGGCTTGGCAGAACCGGGCCGAACTGGTAGAATACCAGTACTGGTACTTTGGCAGTATGAATTTTATTTATTTATTTATTAAATTCATTGGTAGTTCTTCTTGTCACAGGGTAACTCAGTTTGCAATATTAAAAAGATAAAACTATATCAATAAAAGACTATAAAAATACAGAAATACAAAATACAGCTTTTATCTGGCAAATGCCACATTTATTTTCTGGAAGATGCCAACAGCCATAGTGCATTTCTTATTCATAATTGGGAACAGAAAAGGCATCCTCAGTGCCCACCATAATCGCTGATGCTTGTGGAGGAGAGATGCCTTTCATAGCTGGAATGTGAGTTTGTCTGTAATACTAAACCACTACAGAAAAAGATACCTGAGTTCTGTGAAGGTAGGAAGAAACTAAAAACAACTTCACCTTGATTGTGATGGGTTGAAGTAGAGAGGGACTCTGACAGGCTTTTGGGATTCTGTTACATTAAAGTTACCACATTAAAGTACATTCGAAGATTCCTAGTGATTTTTGCCTATGCTGAAGGGCCTAGAACAGGGCTGTCAAACTTGTCGCGTCACGTTGCCATCACGTGACATATCATGACATTTTCCCCTTTGCTGGGGTGGGCATCATCTGAGCGTAATGCATGTAGCCTGTGGGCTGCCAGTTTTACATCCCTGGCCTAGAAAATCCCAAAGAACCATATAATTCCCAGGCTCCAAAGCTAATTTTATATTTCATTCACAAGTGAAATATGAATGTATTTCATATTATTACACTTTGTCTTATATTCACTGGAATGTTTTAAGTATTTACTGCAAACACATGCTCCAAATAATTCAGTGCCTTATTTAAAGCTGTCAAATTCAGAGAAGGGGAAATGGAGATTAGGGATATATTACAACGTCTGGTGGATGGCAGCTGAACACCCTAAAGTAGTTAGCTTTTATTTATTTCTTTTTCTCAGAATTTCAAAATCGCCATTGTTTTGTGACAGATTAAAATAGATATGCCTCTCATTGCAGTCACAATTCCTACCCCATACTTTAGCCTTATCAAAGATATTTTGAAAGACAAAAAATTGTGGACCACTCCCAAAATAATTATGTTGTCAGTATACATTATCACTGTAAAGAATCCCTTACATTGAGCAGAATTTGTGGTGATTTCTGGGCAATCCATATAGCTTTCTTGGCAACAGAGTGGAAGTGACTAGATAAAACCTCAAAAGGATGTCTTGGAAGTAATAAAACCCAATACGAAATTTTGTAAAATGTGTTTGATATCATGACTATCCATGGGAGGAAGGGCAAGGAAAACAAATGATAAAATTTTTGTAAAGTGATTCTAGAAATATTATGCCTTAATACAGTTGCATTGTAACTATATATACAAAAGTATATAATTCACCAAATGCATGATGCTATATTCCCACATTGATACTGTATTTTGCTGCAGACACTGCTTTTCATTTTTTAAGATGGAGTCAAGGTCTGATAGTTGTTGCTGGAGCTCCAGTGGCTGGATGGTGGTAGCATGTTGAAGATGGATGGGTGAATAGCTGATAATAGTGTTCATGACCAGGGTTAGAATGGAGAGTCTCGTGCAGTACAATAAATGCTAGTGATGACAGTTTGGGGATGAGGGTTGGAGAAGTGGATCCCTGGAAGTAATCTTTTGGACAGCTGAAGAATGGTTGGGCAGCTGGTTAAAGATCTTAGATCTGTCCTGAATGTGGACATGTAGCTGAAGAGACCAATATTCAATATTTATTGTATTGTATTGTATTTGTATTGTTTTTACGTGTGAGGCGCCCTGAGTCCTTCGGGAGAGAGGGCGGCATACAAGTCTAATTAATAAATAAATAAATAAANAAATAAATAAATAAATAAATAAATTTTGGTAGAGGTGTATTTTTAGCAGCCCCTGCCACTGGTTGATCAATTATGTGCTGATTTAGCTGACCAGCAGAGTTTGGTTTTTGGCTGGAGGAGTGGAGGAGCCAAGTATACAAATGCAGATAAATAACAAAAGCCACATATTTAGCATATTCTTCTGATCTTGTGCGGGCAAAAGATTAGCAAAGACACAAGAGGAAATTTTCCGGAACTTTGTTCTACCATCCAAGTCTATCCCCAGAAAATCCATCCTACCTTGGAGTTTCGCTGGCTTGATACAGGAAAGGAAGCATCGCTTCATAAACGTAGTTCCTTTGGGACAGGAAAATTCTGCATAAAGAACGTGAGATTGGTCTGGAAATTGGCAGTCAATAGGGTTACATGTCACTGATCTGTCCCAGTGACCAGAGATACAAGTCAGCAAGATTTTTTTCTGGAAAAGAAAAGTGGAAGAGTTAAGAAAAAATTAAAAAATAGTCATTCCTAATTTCAATATTGGTAGAACTATTGAAAGTAGTGTTCACTTACCAGTTGTGTCTAGTCATTCCTTTTATCAAGAGATTAGTTTAGAACTGACTCAAGTACCTAACAGATAATCTGCTAGTTTATTTAAATCTGACCTAAGACATAGGCAAAATGAAATTTATCGTCTCTACCTTTGGCCTTGAAAAAAGCTATTCTTCTGTTTTCATTTTAACCACACATTGTCACAAACAATGACATCTTATTGGACCCTTGAGTTGGGTCTTCTTAGCGGTAGCACATGCCCTCTGCAAAGCATCTCCCTGTAGATTCAGATGGCCCCAAACGTTTTAGCCTTTGTTAGGTCTTGAACCTTGACTGCTTCTCTAGTCATTTGGGACAGTTGGATAGATGAGCTCAACTGTGTTGCTTTTTTGGGATGATGGGGGAGTGGGATGGCGGTTAACCTTTGGGCATCTGGGGTTATATGTTGTGAGTTTCTGTACTTTAAAACTTGTAAGCCACCCAAAGTTCTTTGTGTGACAAATGTGTGGTATGTAAATCATATCAATGAATCAATATAAAAATGTTTTTCCAAACCGGCTTAGTAATCCAAAAAAACAAAATAAAAATAGTTTCCTGACTCCAAGCTTATAAACCAAAATGACAGAATTACAATGGATGGGGAGTGAAGGGGAAAATCTCACATCCTTTGGAGGAAAAGCAGTAACAAGGCAGTCCATACTGATTAGTTCTAAGACAGTGCTAAGCAGAAATGCCAAGATTTTCAGTAAATGTTCTCTTCTTATGAAATCTACATTCCAGGTCCAAAAAGCAGCTCTCAGCAACCCTATATAAATAATGTGTTTTTAACAAATGTGAATACATTCCCATTTTGCATAATGGACTGTGCCATTTGTTTTTCATAATTCATTCTGAATTTGCGAATCATGCAGATAAATGAGCTGTATAAACCCTGAAGCCCTATCCTCCCTACGACTTAAATTAGCTACTTATCTGACCTCAGGGGGCAAATCAGAGTTTTGTTTGATGTATACCACTTTATCTGTAAAAATGTAGGGGAGATTAGGGGAGGGACATCTCTAAGGGCAATGAAATATGAGATGATCCGAGGCATACCTGTTCTTCAAAATTTGCAAATAGATACACTTTATGCACTATTATGATACCTAAAGGAAAAGTCCATCAATGTGGATTTCTATATTTTTTTTAAAAAAGTCTGAGAGCTACATGAAGCAAATATTGAATTTACCTTTGTGTATCTAAAATGGTGCAAGTTGACCCTTGATGCAAATACAAAGAAAATTGTGGTCCAAATCTGTGGCAGTTGAATGGGGAGAAGTAGAGCAGTTCCTCTGATATTGATTTCATGTAATTATGTACCATCAGGTCTTAACAACAACTCTTAACAACCACATAAATACATTTTCTCCATGGCAATCTAATGTGATGTTTCAGGTTTTCTAATAGTGCACTCATTGCCACTGTAACTGAGTCCATTCGCCTTGCTGCTTTTCATCTGCCTCTTCTCTCTCCTTTTGCCTTTCCCAAAATTAAGGGCTTCTCTAGAGAACTAGGTCTTTGCATAATATGTCTGAAGTAGGATAATTTGAGCCTAGTCATTAATGCCTGTAATGAGGATACTGGATTGACTTGTTCTATAATCCATTTGTTGGTTTTCTTGGCTGCTCCTTTCATACCAATTTTTCAATCCCATAGAGACCCATGGTCTTCAGTTGCCCATCTTTGGCACCAAAGGAGATGTTCCCTCCCCACCTCTCTCCTTTCCCTGCTTTTGGTATGGAAGGAATCTCTACTCTGCTTTATTGCCAAGGTACAACAGGATGTGAACATGCAACCAGTACTTCTTCAAGAGCAGGGTATTTTCTTTCAGCTCCTTCACTCTATAGCAGTGCTTTAATGCCACCATCCAAAAGAGCAGGTAGTCATGACGGCCTTCCATCTTCCTCCTTTCAACTCTCCTGTCTCATTAGCAAAGCTTCTAATGCTGATGATTTGGCATTTCTAAGGACTTTTCAATGCATTATGCTAGAGTCTATAATTTAGTATTTTTATTGTTTTCTACTACAAATTGTTGATGTAACTTGATGCTATAGTAAGCTGCCAAAAGTCTTTTGATTGTGCTCAGTAGAAAAGAAACAAACAATCCAACAGGAGGTTTCATGGCCAAGAATTCTTTTCCACCAATGTTTCTTGCTGGGTTGCCAAGCATATAAACATTAAAAGTAGCAAATTTAACTTTAGTTCAATTTTTAAATATATTTTAAAGCAAAAAAGAGCACTTTAAAACACTCTTTTCCCAATCCAAGGTGCACCTGCCTAAACAGAAATAAGAGAGTCACTTATCCAATGTAATGATGCATCTTTATTTACTCAGCTCAGGAGGCCTTACGCTACTAATTTAGGGAACACACAATTAGTCAAGGTTGTAGTTGTTATTGTTATTATTATCATTATTATTATTCCCATACTTAGCCTGTATATTATTTATTTATTTGATCTATTTATGCCCTTTGTTTATCCCTGTCCCTCCAAAAAATTAAGGCAGATAACTATTTTTTGCACACATACAGTATACACTGTATATTTGTATAGATCTCTAAAGGAAGTCTGAAGCAAACTGGGAGGAGAATCAAGTATTTGGACAAAAAAAGCAATACAAATAGCATGGGTCCAGTGAAGAGAGAATGTATAATTCCAATTAATCTTTCTTCAGGACTATTTTTAGTTTAAATTAATAAAGTTGTGCTACAAATCATGACTGCACAGTACACTTTAAGTTAGCTCGTATGCCATAACATTAAAACCTGGAAAAAGAGAATTATTTACCATTTTCATAAATTAGCTGCAGTTTATATTACTGCTCTATTATTTAAGAAAATATATCTAGGTTTTTTTTTCTCTTCATGCTTTAAGAACATAATGAATTATACACTTAATATCCGAATGGAAATACTTTAGCAGTCTTTTTTTCACAAAAAGTGTTTTACTATTAATAAGAACATAGTTTTAGGCAACTAAAGCTTGAAACACAATGTGCTAGGCATAATATACTTCTTTAGAACTTCAGTCACTCTTTTTAATCTGTTGCCTTTGTTTTATCTTCAGGATTCATTGTATGAAATTAAGGGAAAGAGAAGATTAAGTAAGTTTTCATTGGTTGCATTCAAACAACTAAGATTGCTATTGGTTCTTATGCCTGCTTTTATTCAGAGTGCCCTGAGGGGGAAAAACAGTGCTGAATACTCCTTCCTTCCTTCCTTCCTTCCTTCCTTCCTACCTACCTACCTACCTACCACATTCTGTTTCTCCATCAGCCCTCAACAAAAAAGACTCCACACCTGGATGTTTTCATACTTTTCCCTGCAATTTGTATATAGTTTTTTAATCCTTCAAAATCACTAGAGCCAAATTCAGGTGTGTTCAGATACAGGCTAGGAAACTTACCGTTGCCTCGGCAAGAAATAGGTGGCATAAAAGTTTAATAATAAATAAAATAAAATGTAAAAAAATTAAAACAAGATAGAAATCACAGTTCCTAACTAAATGATTGGGCAGTCAGCTTAATTTGCATATTTATAGTTCTTGTGATTGGTTAATAATGAAAAAAAGGTAACACAGAGGGAGTATCCATTGATGTTCACTTATAATGACTAATATTCTTATTAATTTCCATACACTTTCAAAGTACTTCATTTGTAATTGACATTATATAAAATTGGTTAGCACTATTATCACTTCCACAGTAGAAACAGAGGGCAATGTCACCGAGACACAATAGCTTGCCAGAAATACCTGGAAATAAAATTTACAATTTACAACTGCGTTTCTTTTCCAACATATTATACTCTAACTATTTAACTTTCAAAGGAAAACTAGCTGACTCAATCCTACATCAGAGATCAGTTTGACCTATTCCATGAGTAAGTAAGCACAATGTGCCAAAGAAATTAAGTTTGACATAATGAAAACTTTTTTTCACTGAAAATAAATTTTGAAGCTAGTTATTATTTGCAGATAATTTTTCTGTCTCCATCTCCAGGATTTTAAACTTTTGCCAATAGTTAAAATATTTTTTGGCATATAGCAGCAATGTGGGAGTTGAGAGGAAAAATACAGGAATGTAATCAAGGCATAAGTCAAAACCAGGTATCAAAACTAAAGGCTATTTTAAAACAAAATTGAAAAGCTATGCTGAACATTAAAGTTACAGAAGGAAATATTTTGCAAAAGAAAGTTAGATTTAGGCTGTAAACATATCTTTACAAGCCTCTCCAGGTATTTACAAAGTATAAACATTAGGCAAAATTGGAGCAAATACATGTATTAATTTCTCCACTGTAACAGCCATATTGATAGGAAAACTATGAAGAATGTATCTTTAAACAAATGGATGAATGAAACTGGTACAGTCACAATTTCATTTTTGCCTTATATTGCATTCACTGTTGAAAGTATTGAAAATCTTACTCATACCACACAGAATTCTCTTCATCAACAATGAACAATGGATGGAATAAAATAAAACGATAAAACTTCTGCATATTTGTGGAGATTTATTTTTCAAACATCTATGTTTCCTTCAGGTATTTCCCTCCATTATGTTTTCTCTTATCATTGACTTATAATTAAAAGACCACTAGGGAAAGTAATGTATTATTTTTGAACATTTCAAATTATGTTGTGAATTTAAGGCAAGAAATCTCAAAGTTGCATCATTGCCACATACGTAACTAATGTTACAACCACTGTTCTCTTCTCCCCAAATATTAGATATATAATGGGAAAAATGATTTTTTAATGAAGCACATCTATAATGCCAGGCATAACTCCAATGTACTTACCTGTGCTGGGCGCAGCAATTGTCCATGTTTAACTTGGAGAACAAAACCTTTCTCACAAGAAATAGCACATTCTAGGTGGCCCCGACTACTGGAACTACAGTTTGTAAGAGTTGCATGATGGATCTGTGGAAGCACACAGCTTCCCTGCTCTCTACAGGTATGTTGGGTGCGGCTGCTGGGAAGAGAAAGGGGAAACATGTTCAAACAAAACACAGATACACACATAGAGAAAGTGAGAAAATTAAGTATACTGTGCTCCAAAGCAACTGCAGCAAATCTTGTAGCACTGACGTAAATTTTGTTTTGTAAACAGCAAACCTCCCTAAATGAACATGAGCTATTTTATTATATGAGCAGATTTCTTCTCAGCTATGAAATGAGAGCCAGTTTTGTCAAGTGGTTAAGACACCAGGATAGAAAGTAGAATACTATGAGTTGAACTCCTGTCTTAGCCATGAAAGCCAGCTGGATGACCTTGGGCCAGTCACTCTCTTCCTCAGCCCATCCTACCTCCAGAGTTGTTCTTGTAGGGAAAATAGAAGGAGGAAGATGTGTTGGATATGTTGGCCACCACAGGTTATTTGTAAAAGTAAGAAAAACAGAACACATATAAATAAATATAAGCATTTAAACAATAATTAAAATCAACCTACTAAAAGCAAACAGGTGACCAGATTCACCATGATGAAGCAATACAAATGGCCCTCAGTCACTTCAGGATAATGCTGAAGACTCCCATCTTTTAGTCCAATATTTCTGGCCAAAATAGCTATAGGCTGAGAATTTTCAGGTCTAACTGTAATGAGTACTGAAACTACCCAGCCTGGAACAACCTGAACATAGCTAAAATACTACAGCTACTGTGCCTGCTGAAGCCAGATAATTTCAAAGCAGTATGAACAGTATTGTAGGAAAAGGAACCCGTTTTTCCTTTAGCATGACTTCTCTAGAGCAGGGTGAAAAGGATTCCAACATTGAACAAGGTGAAGCAAATTGGTCACTTGGCTTTGCTTTCAGAAGGAAAGGAGCCATGTTGCTTCAAGAAAGCAAAGATGAAGACTTGCTTTATTTGAATCTTCATCCAAAGGAAGTACCTCCCTATTTTTGTATATCTATGCTACAAATGGTCATCTATTACACTGAAGGACAAGAAGCATTATTTTTAGTATAAACCTGACTGCAGAGAAATAGAGTCTAAATAATCGCTACTCTTAGTGATCCTAAATGGGAAGAAAATGAAAAAAATAATATTGAGGGCAAGCAACTATTTATAAACAGACAGCAATCCTCACTCCCTTCTAGCATTGCAGATGTTGTGTACTCTGGTAATAAAACATGTCAGAGAGCTTGCAAGGACTCCACAACAGGGAAATAATTTGAATAGTTAGGACAATATACTTAGTACCAATTCTGCTGGACTGCCACATAAACTTCCTTATGTTGAAGAATTAGCACTGTTCTCAAGAATCATTTTGTAGAAGTTGCCATAATGAAAACGTGATGAATTACTGTTTACTCTCCTTTAGTTGCAACCAACTAAGCCAGGTGCATTGATTTAATCAAAGCCTGAATCAGATCAATTTAATGTGATACCACCAACCTAACTAACTAGATGTTTGAAAATCCTGTTATTACTTTATAAAGAGAGAGAAAATCCAAGAGGAAAGTTTATCAGTCATTGATGGGCTACCAAAAATTAGTGGATTGCCTTTTTAAGCAAAATAGAGCTATTAGGTTAAAGATGGCAGATGACCGTTTGCAGAATGAAGAATGCCTGCACCACAGGTAATTTGTTCAAGGAAATACAATCCAAAGACATATACATTTTCACACCTCTTTTTCTGATGGCTGACATGAGTTCTGAAAATAACAATGGATAAAATCAAATGCTTGGCAGATTATTAGACAACAGCAGCTGTTCACATACCTTTGGATAGTCCATAAGTCTTCCCCAGATCAAATGGCTAAGAATCCCGACCTCTTAACTTCAGGATCAAATGTATACCACTATTTTCTGAATAACCATAAATATTTGTCTTTCTCATCTCCCTGAAACTCTACATTTTCTCTTAATTACATATTTATTTATTTATTTATTTTATTTGTCAAGCGATTATAAGATAA
>AZIM01000010.1:1081845-1093820 GCA_000516915.1 Ophiophagus hannah
TTTTTCGGTGCTGTTGTAACTTTGAATGGTGACTAAATGAACTGTTGTAAGTTGAGGACCACTTGTACTCAGGGGTCTACATAGTTTAGCACCCTACCACCAAAAAGTGAATGGCAAAGTTCTGTCCCAACCTTCTTCTCAGCATGCTAGCTTCTATTTCTAGGAATTATTTGCTTCTGAGAAACAGTTTTCCATTATGTAATCTGCTGGCATAAATAATACTGTATACAATTTTTCCATAAATAACCTGTTATATCTATCGAGTCTGGAGATTTGAGGATTTTAAACACCTGCATTTTTCCATTTCTCCATAACATGTACCATTTATTTGTCAATGTTATCTCAAATCAGCAGTAATATTGCCTTCAAATATTTTTTGTTTATTCCTAACAAATAATGGCAGTCTATTAGCCTTTAGCCAATGTTGTGTGATCTTATGAATAAAACATATTTACTTAGGATCCACTGGGCTAATATGATATAAATCATTACTGTTAATTATTTAGTTTAAAATTTGGTGGTTCCTAGTAATCAATAAAACATGTTCTAGATATGTACAGATTGACTAATAATATGTTCTTGAGTTTTGCTCCTTACAACTCCATGCTGACTACGCTATTGTTTTCTGCATTCATCTTTATTCCTTAATTGAAAATGGGGATATTTTTCTGGTTCTATTTCTCTGGATTATAATTAATGTTCATATTGTAATAATTCTACAATTAACTCATCTGATCTTTAAAACCAGAGCTTTTTTTTAAATTAGAAGTTCTCTAAATCTATCTTGGCAAAAAACAACTTCTTGTATTATTTGATATACTTGTCCCAATTGAACATACTTAATTGTTCTTGGGGTAAAGATAAGGCAACCCAGATATTGAGTAATTCAATCTTCACTTCAATTCTAATAAAATATCAACCTCAGCATATACAAATATAAGTTATTTTACTTGTCTCAGTACGTCTCAAGAGCCTTAATTCTTTTTGGGTCTGATATTGTCCTTAAAAGTTCCAATTAATCTATTATCTTGAGTTATATATTATTCCTGATCATATCATATCATATCATATCATATTATCAGAGAACTTATGTGTATCTCCTATTTTCCATTCTTATGTAAACGTTTTTGAATTCTTCTCTTCTTTATAAAGTCTAGCTATGGAATCTCACACAACTTTTTAAGTTCTCTGAAAATCCAACTTACACAACTAAATAGACTCAATTCTGATAATCCTTGCCATTATAAATACCATGAGGATATCTCTGTTCCTCAAGATTCTTTGTAATTCCACTTCATCAAATATATTCACCTTTTAATCAAAGTTCATCTTCTTCCAGCTTCAGAAAATTGAGGTTGTCAACAAAGCAAAATGAAGAGAAAATAAAAATGTTGCAGTAAATATCAGAAATACTGGAATCCTTCATTGCCAGCAAGACTTGCTTCTATTGAAGTTTTGTCACTTGTTTCAAAAACTTTTATTGTGTTTTCCAGAAATACAGTGTTAGTTTCATATTCCCAATCTTCAACCAGATTTCCATTTTCACTTTCATGATTTTCATGCATAATAGCATACAATATTTGTCTGCATATTACGTGCAGAAGTTGATTTAATTCAATATACACAATCTGCAGGCAAAGAACCTATGTGACCTTCTGTGAGCAGTCCTCTTATCTGCTTCAAAAGCTGTTCAGTAATTGCATTATCTCAGTGTAATTAATTTCATGTAATTTAATATGATTTAAAGGTATTTAAATTCTATTAAATTTAGCTTTTGGCCATGTTTTTCCATACTGCTGTTTTGGAATACGACTCTATAAGCAGTTGACCCAAAGGCTTGCTGTAACCTTCAAGTTTGAAAAACAGCACATCCTTTTATAATTTTAATAGCAGGGAATGATGTTTGTTATTTGTTTAATGGCTCTTGCTTTGTAGATTTTGTCATTAGAGAATTTTACTCTGGGTTATATGTTGTTTGTGTGTCTTTTTTAGTTTTAGCCACTGAAAGTGGGTGGCCATTAAAATTACACAAATCAATAAAATTACAAGCCATATCACACTAAATTTCAATAATCTTTATTCTCACTACACTCTATTATGTGTCTCCTATATGCTACACAGTAAACCTCAAAGACCATGAATGAGGAGGCACTTCCTGATTTCATCGCTATGTTTATCTGCAAATGCTTAGGTTCTATCTCCATTGTTTTTACTAATTTGTCTTTAATATAGCAAGCCAAATAAATTAATACAAACTTAGCAGCAGCAGCAGCCTAGGAAATAGGCAATACCAAACAACTTTAAAAAAAGACCTTGCCAGGAAAACTGCAGGACTTGTCCAGGCAGTCCAGAAGAAGTCAAAAACTCAGAGGCACAGGAAAAGAAATATACATATGCATAATGCATCAACCGCAACTGTGGAAGCTTACCCTGGGCATCCCTGTTGTCCATGATTTCAAGAAAAATTGTAACATTCGGAGTTTATAATAAAGTAAACAAACACTTTGCAACCCAATTCATTTTGCTGGACAGGATTGCATTTTGCTTCAAATGACTAACTAGTTCATTACCTAATGTAATCTCATGATTAAAAATCATTAAATTTCTCTCTACTTTTGCTTTAACTTTTACATTTGCTTTCTGTCTGGTCAGGAAGAAATTATCCAAGCTAGAGGCAAAAGAAAGTAACAGCAAGATATGTCAACTCATAAAACATTTCTATGCAACTGCCGGAATCCTGACAAGATAAATCACTGCTCCTTTATCCCATAATCTGGTATCTATAGCACATAGCAGTTTGATTCAATTAATCTTTGACTTCCACCTTGCAACTGGATGTAAATGCGAACTTCCTGGTTACAATATTTGGTGGACTACAAGATTTTTTTTCTTCATAATTCCTTCCCTCTCATGCCTAGCTTTATCTATCATCCAGCTTGATGAAAAAATCTGGGATACCATAATTTATTTATTTATTTAAAAAAATTACATGGCACCCTTCAAAACAGAATTCTGCCAGAATATCTTACAATAAATTACAATCTCACTTTTTAAATTAAAATGATTTTTTTACATTAGACTAAAATGCAAACATAAAAATGGCAGAAATTACTTTATTCTTTATACCAATTATTTAAAGTGACATGACATTATATTAAAAGGTCTAGGAGGATAGAAATGCCTTGCCTGATACCAGAAAGATAATAAAATCAGTTCTGGCATGCCTCACTGGGAAAGCCAATCCAAAGCACCAGGGAGACCACCACAGACAAGACATATTTGTGTACAGTCACTCATCACACATGGGGAGGGGGGCTGTTAATACTAGCATTTTTAGCAGGAACATATTGGAGAAGGCTTTCTGTAACATTACTCCTAAGCAATTACATTCTCCACATACTGTAGACCCAGAACCCAGGTCTTTGTTCTCTAGTGTTTTAATCTGTTCCAATACAATAGAAGCAAATAATCTTTTTTAGCCCACAAGCCTGGTCTACTGATGACTTAGGAGATTCATACACACCTGTACATACAACTTACTGACTCTTCACATATTCCTGCTCCCACACACTTCATCTGCTCCATCAGAGTTGCTGACATAGTTGAAATACTGCTAGTGTACTTAATAGGACCTTCCAGGAACTGAAACTCTATGACCACTTATGGCCCCGCCAATATTTGTCACTCAGCAAGGACTCCATAATCAACTACTGAGTGTTCTTTCAACAACTGTCACTGCCTGTTAGCAGATGTGTGATCACAGTGGCAATTCAGGCAGGGTAAAGGACAACAGCACTGAAACCGAGGTGGTATAATGTTCTTGGCAGTAGGAAGTGGTTTGTCACTGATATTTTTCCAGCTTCCAGTCTAGCCTAAATCCTTGGATGGGCAACACAATGTTAACTAGGTCCAACTGAAGCCTCCTAGGTATTTCCCATCCTAAACTGTTTTCACAATTCCAAAATAAAATCATGCATTGGACAGAGGTTTTTTTTTGGGGGGGGGGAGAATAAGCTTTTACTGGACTAACCAGCAAAACAGGGCAGTAATAATCTCTCTCTCTCTCTCTCTCTCTCNATATATATATATATATATATATATCAATCTCTCTCTCTCTCTCTCTCTTCACTGAGTTTCCTTCTGAATAATGAATGCAAAGCAGCTTTAAATAGCAAAGGCTGTTGTTGCATACAGAGTACACATGACAGTCTGTTGCAAAATAAAAGTATAAAAGGGAGGGATGAACATTAAATACTACATTCTGACAAGGGAACAGAAGGGTTCCTGAATAGCCATGTTTATGTCTCTAACAAGTGAAATATGTTTAACATATTTCTAAGTACAAAATGCATATTCTGCAACTGTAGAATACAGTTCAGCACCTCAGCATTCATTGCCTCAGTAGTGCAAATCAAGAAATGGGGAGAAAAGATAATTACCGATGAAAATCAAACCAAATATCTATTACTGCAGCTAGTAGCCAATGTGGTGGTGGTGGTGGTTTTTTTAAATCGTGATGTTGACCAGTTTATGGGGCTGCACGCCAACAAGCCAACTGCGAGCACACGGGATTGTAGGTTTGAAACGAACTACTCTGGCTCACTGCTGCTTGCAGATGTCCCTTCTCCTTCTCACAGATACAGCATTGGAAACTTCAAGTAACGCAACGCCCAAAGACATCGACCCGGCTGAAAACCCTTCGGGGCTATTCGACCCACGGCAGGAGCTACGCGTCACGGGTCACGTGTACCTACTTTGTGCCCAGTTCTGCCCTTTAAGCTTCTTACGAACCTCCGTTCTCTATCAGTCCGTATAAATTTATGAACGACTGCCCTTTTCCCCTCGGGCCTAGCCTAACCCACTTCCACAACTTTACCTGCGATAATCGCCGGGTTGCTTTGCCCCCCCTCGGGCTTCACCCAAGCTTCGATGGTGAATTCGCCACGGGGCAGCTCGGCGAGGGCTCCCGGCCGCAACAGTAGTTGCTCGGCTCTGCCGGAGAAGTAAAGTGCAGCGACGGAATCGGGCGCCCATCCCGCAGCTGGGGCAGAAGGGCCGGCTTTTGCGCTTTGGCGTAGCGGGAAAATGTTGCTCTCTTCCCACGTGTCTTCCATGCTGCTCCCGTCGGAACTGGGAGCGCGGCGGAGCCTCGAGGGCGCCGTTCTGTGCCCCGCCGACGCCGACGCTCCCAGAGTGGGACGCGGGTAGCTCGCATAAGGGTGCTGAGGGAGAGTCGCGGCTCTGGCTTTGCTAACCCAGCAAGGCTCCCCGTCCAGGGATGCCGCCGACCGGCTTTCGCTCTGCTTTCCCCAGAAGGGGTGGGCGCCTTTTAACGCCAGCAGCCACACCACCGCCACCAGGAGCGACGAGGCAGGTGGACCAGCCATCCTCCGACGCGCAGCTTTCGTACGGCGCTCTCCTTGCTTTAGGCCCTTCCCGAACCCGACTATGATCCCTTTCACGGGATGGTTTCTTTGCTCCCGAGCGCTCCTAGGCTTAGGTTGGGTTTTGCCTCTGATCTCTCTGCTTGGCGCGCCGAAGGAAGATTTGGAGCATCATTTCGGCCAGCAACGCCCTTCCCAGAAGGCTCCGTGAGGACGAGTGGCCGCCCGCGGCATCGTTAGAGCATCCTCAAAGCCTCTTTGTTCGCTCCCTCCCCGATCTCTCGCGCTTTCTCTCGCGCTCTCTTTCTTTCTGCTTTTCGGGCTCTCAGGTGCGAGTCTTCCTCCTCTTCTCCCTCAAAAAAGCTGCGCTCCTGAGGTCAGAGGCAGGTTGGTGCCGACGATCTGCCAACTCTGTGCTGTGGGTATCCCCAGTTTTTTTTTTCCCCCAGGTGATGTTCAGCTAAGAGTCCAGCTAGATTACCGAATAAGAGAGACAAAGGTAGCCAGAAGAGGGTTGGATCGCAGGAGTTCCCCTACCTTCTTGAAAAGATTGGTGCTGCTTCTGCTATTGTCCAGCCTCATAAATTCTGCCTTGTTACTCCACCTCCCTGCCCCTTCTATCCTGACTCCCACCTTCCAATGTATGGCTCCTCCCCATTGCTTTGGGAGTTGCTTGCAATTTCTTTGACAGCTTGGTCCTCACTAAGGACTACATTGGTTGGGGAAGATGGAAGCCAAAGTCTCTTCTACCATATCTGCTGTGATCAACAGGGCTTATTTCCAGGAGAGAGAACCTAAAGAGGCTACCACGGAGTGAAATTGGAACTTATTTCTGACTGTTAGGCTTCATATGCTTATTTTTAAAGTACATAACAAGACAGGCAGCAGCCCTGCTTCTCACATCAGTGTCTCCAACGCTGCACAATTACTTATAGCCCAATGCACATTTACTTGGGCACAAAGTTCCTTCAACTCATGGGTACCCAATTCCCAGTAAAACTTACAGGCAAAAAGATAGGTGTTTTAACTTACAGAGAATTATGTTCACCCTCTAGATTTGGAGTTATGTGAACTTAACAATTGCTGGAGATCTTTATCCTTGGTACATTTGCATAGAAGCATATCTTGCACCAAAAAACCCCCACCCTTGTTGATGGTACTTGATCTTCCAATAAAATCCTGACACTAAGCACTTTGTCTTTGGGTAGCCTGGAACAATTCAAACAGTCCAAACAAATGCTCTAGACATGCTGCTTGATTCCTGTGCTTGTTTATTCTGAAGTAAATCCCATTGAGTTCAGTGCAATGTACTCATTTCAATACAATATTGAAGCTTTACCCAGAAGATACTGAAGAAGAAAAATGTGCTTAGAATAAGGGCATTTTACGATTCATTTTATGTAAGTCAGTAATGTTGAGATCCAATTAACAGTTTAATTCAAAACGATTACATTCAATCAAAGCCTGGCAGTTGGCTCCAAAGAGATGCCAATAACTCCCTAAGCAAGCCAGGGGAGATCTCCACTTGCAGCTGATATAATGAGAATCTTTTGGAATAAGAGAATTAGTTAATACTAAACATTTGCTGGAGATGAGCAACAAGATTATTGCCTTCCAAAATGTGGGGTGGAGTGATGAAACTTCCATCTCTAGACTGGTGCAGAAGCCAAACAGCCAATGTAGCACAGGAAAGCTGTCTGGTGGGGCCGGCACTATACAGTCAGGTGGAGTTAGACAACACATTGAATCTGGTAGTGGCAGAGCGAATGACATGCACACAGAACTTCACTAGGAATGCACAGGCTGCTTTTGATGTGCAACACACACAACTCATTAACACACACACACAATTATGGCAATATCACAAAGAATTCAAGTGGCATCATCCTTTGGCCAGCTTGTTTATCTATTTTCATCTCCTCTCTATCTGCTAACTGAGGAAAAGATAATCCATCTGATCTGGCCAAAAAATAAAATCAGATGCAGATCTCCAAACCTGTGGGTATCTCTTGTAGATTTCAGAGCAGGCAATATGGTCAAGCCTTCATCAAACTCCAGGATTGTGTGTTTGTGCACGGTCTGCATGGGATTTAAAATTTCTGGATTGCTAATTGGAATTAGCCACATCACATTTGTTTGCCTTTCTTTTTAAAGCAGAAGTAACATTTTTCCTGTGTAGGTATAAGGACAGATGATCTGTAAATGAATGTTTATAGATGTGCCTGTTTCTTCTTTATAGCAGATAATGTCCAAGATACTATTTTCTAATTCCTTCATACCTTAGTTGACCTCATGAATTGTCATATTAAAGATTTTGTTTCTTCTTAAATAATTGCAAAACTCGGGAATTTCAACTTAAGATACTGTGGCTGGAATTTCACTGTAAGACTAAAAGAGCTGCCATTGAAATGGCAAAGTGTGTAGAAGATAGGAATGAAAAGAAAAAGAACAAAGATCTATAAATAATAAAAGAACCTTCTATCCTCTCCCAGAAGTCTCTAATAAGCTCAGGACTTCAAAATCAGCACAAGCTATGTTTTAAATAATAACATTGGATCTTGCCACTTTATTCTCTCATTTAAAAAACAAACAAACAAACCAGGTTTTATAAATGAGAGCTCGACTCTTGTAGAATTCATTCATACAAATACAAATAGCAGCTGCACTTAGAACTCCCTCCAACCATCAGTTGAAATCTGCTATGCCACATGCACGCTTTTTCCCCCCGCACTGCTCATTTCATGCAAACCAGACACTTTTCATTCCTGACACCACGAAAGTACTAAGGACTGACAGCTTTTTCCTTGTCTCCTTTCTTTTTGCTCAGGTGCCTAGGATTTCCTTCCTGCAAAAACTGTGGTAACATCACATTCTTGGCACCATGACTTCGTACCATCTCATATATTTTCTGCCTTTAAATCCAGGAAGGAGTAAAGGAAAGTCTGGAACCCAGGCGTGCTTTTGGTCAGTTCCACTATGTGAAATTTACAAAGCCAAATGGAAAAATGTTCCTCTCTCTACTTCCCCATCCCCGGTCTAAGGTTTTGGGCAATCCTTCCCTCTTCCTTTTGAATTTAGTTTAAAGCAAAACCTCTGTTTGATATGTGCAGGAAAGTAACCTATACTTGTTAGAACCTTTTGCCAAAGCTGGCCAAAGCAATATGAGGAAAACAAAGAAAGGTAGGGTAAGAGTACTTAAAGCTTACGCTGCCCCCTAGCTTCCCTATGCAGTACTTACCCTGCAGCAGTCACTGCCCTCAGAAGAGACACAAACACGTACTTTGAAAGTATTTTAAACCCAACGACAATAAGATAGGAGGAAAAACCACTTGTGCCAAAAATAGTCCATTTAAGGAAGGGGTGGGGGAGAACTTCAGAAAACTATCTATTTAAAAAAAAAAACATGTCCTGATTTTACACAAGTAGGAGCCTTCAAAGGCTAGCATGAACTGTTTTGAAATCTCATGGTTGAATTACCCCTGTCTCTCTTGCTTTTTCTTTCCCTTGTATTCAACTCTTTTTCTTTGCTCCAAAGCACTATCTGTGGCAATCAGGCAAAAGCAAAGTTGCCAGCAAAAAGCTGGGAGTGGGAGGCCCTTTCTAGGGTACAGGCTTTCTAATCTGAAAAAAAAGGAAAAGGAAGAAAGAGCGAGAGAGAGAGAGAGAGAGAGAGAGAGAGCGAGAGAGAGAGAGAGATGCCTTTTTTGTTCCTTGAAAAAAAATGGGGGTGACCTAAGACAGAGAAGAGGGGATGACAAAATTGATTGGAAAAGTTTAGTGGATGGAATTGAGAAGGCAGGAGTGGAATCTCATTTAGTGCAGGTATATACTTATAAAGAAAGTGCATTAGAATTTAGAAGGAAAGGCTGGATAAACAGGGAACAAGAGGGAAAACACTGTTCTCCTCTCTGCTGGCGGGCAAAGAAGGACAAAGAGACCTTCCGAAAGAGAAGGACTTGAATCTGGGACAGAGGAGGATCTGACTACCAGCTAACGAGATGAAGGGTGAACACCCCAAACACACATGCGTATTCAAGAATGATGTTGCAAAGATAGGAATGTGGTTCTCCCCCCCCCACCCTTAGAAACAGCTATTCCTGGCCCTCTTTTAAATCAAGAAGTCTAAAAGAATACATGTTTTTTTGGAAATAACTTCTGCTAAAATAGATAGGATTTAAACATGAGAAAATTTGGTATAAAAGGATAATTTTAAAAAAAGATTATGTTAGGTGGCTTAGACTATATTTGATCAGTATTTGATCAGCCTTCCCCTGAAGATGTGCTCATTTTGGTTGCAGGGCTATATAGATAATATTCCTATGTATTTTCCATTTCTACAGATAATGTTTTGAAGGCAGAAATAATTTCTTGAGAAACGTGGACTGCTTTCATGAGTGGGCTAAAATAAGCACACTTCCTGTTCTTATGAGGGGATTTCCACATGTGAGGGTTAATTGGCCTTTTTGTACTTACTGTCCCCACAGTATAAATTCAAAGCCTAAATTGGCAGGCATGCCTTTTTTACTTAATGTAAGACAGAGAGCCAATAGAATTCAGAAGCACATTTTCAAATATTATCAAATATTATGTTGGTCAAACTTACTTGTTTTATGTTCTGCAAAGCCTCCACAAGTCAGCCATGGTGGGCTTAAAGGCATTCTTACTATGGTTTTAAAAGCTCTCCCACTTTCCACTTTTTTCATAAGTAATAAAGGATTAGAAGAACTTGTCTCTAAAGCCTATTACTAAGTATCTCGGGTGTTGGGGAAGGGGGTGCTGTCCATAAATAATTTAAGAATTTATGACACAGAGTGAATCAGCAATAAAAAAGAATACTACATTCATAATACTTCCAATCTTCTGTCGACATTTTCTTCCCATTCTGCCTGCAACAGGCTGGTGACAGGATACTTTTTAATGGAATAATGGTGGCATATATGGTTAGAAAAATTAGGGGGGGATCAGCATTTGGCAGAAATATCAAGAAACTGTTATGTTAAAAAGCAATTTGCATAAATGCCTTTCTAACCCCCTTTTCTCAAAATATAGCAGACATTAAGCCACCACCTGAATTCAAAAGAAGCAGATAAATGTGGAGTTTTAAAACATTTTTGTGAAGAATCTGCAATAATCCAAATGCCAAAGGCCCTTTCTATAAAGAAACAGAGGGGTTAATATTTGTCATTTATGGGGCCTAAATTAGCAGCACAATTAGAATTCACACTCAAGTAAACAAGGCTAAGAATACCAAATGGAACACCAAATGAAATTCTCAAAAACCTTTAAAATAAAATAATAATGTAGTAGCAAATTATTGTATTTTTATTTACAAATCTTCAAAACAAATGTACACAATCTACTTCAGGTCTAGGAGTTATAAAGCTCATTGTTTTCTGCTATTTTCTACTCCAAAGGAGCAGTGTGTATATTTCAAATTAACATTATTTGTTTGAAAAAAATAGTAATCTTGTCGACAACGATGTTAAAAATAATTTAGAGATATCAAGACAATGTTTTACTTACTGTATCATTCAGAAAGAATCTGGTGGCATCTTTCAACACTAATGATTTTTTGTAAGGCATAAACTTTCATGAGCTGCAACACTTCATCAGATGAATGGTTTACCTTATTTGGTTATTATAGATTTAATACCTATGGTATCATACACTATAGCCGGGGTGGGATTCAAATTTTTTAACAATAGGTTCTGTGGGCCTGGCTAGGTGGGTGTGGCCATGTGACTGGGTGGGTGTGGCTTCTTTTTTTTTGCAGCACCTCCCTGCTTTCCATTTTTGGGCCTCCTGGGCCTCAGGGAAGCCTCCTGGGGGATGGCGTTTTTGCTCCCAGGAAGCTTCCCTGAGGTCCAGGAGGTCCAAAAATGGAATATGGGGGGGTTTGTGCCCCTCCGCACTCCATTTTTGCCTTTCTGGGCCTCAGGTGGGGGGGGATTCACATTTTTTAACAACCAGTTCAGTGGGCCTGGCTAAGTGGGCCTGGCTAGGTGAGCGTGGCTAGGTGGGCATGNGGCTAGGTGAGCGTGGCTAGGTGGGCATGGCCATGTGACTGGGTGGGCGTGGCTTCTTTTTTTTTGCAGCACCCCTCCCATGCTCCATTTTTTGGCCTCCTGGACCTCAGGGAAGCCTCCTCGGGGGCGTTTTTCTCCCAGAAGGCTTCCCTGAGGCCAGGGGTGGGATTATACGGGTTTGGACCAGTTCTATAGAACCAGTTGTTATGATTCTGAGTAGGTTGGAGAACCAGCAAATGCCTTTTTGCTGGCCCTGTCCCTCTCTGCCCACCCCTTCCCTCCCCGTCCTTATCACGCATGCCCGACATCGCGTGCATGCCCAACATCGCTGACTGTATTCTCCCCTGCCCAGTCACTCCTTAAGATATTTCATTTTTTTTCCTCCCAATGATCAGCTGTGCTGGTCTTTCTGTCCTTGCTGTCTTACTGCTTCACCCAGAAAGCTTCCCTGAGGCCCAGAAAGCAAAAAGGGGCACGGTGGTGCTTTGTGCGCCCCCCCCGCTCTGTTTTTTGCCTTCCTGGGCCTCAGGGAAGTTTTCTGGGAGCAAAAATGCCCCCCCAGGAG
>AZIM01000010.1:1094645-1106474 GCA_000516915.1 Ophiophagus hannah
AGCACATTGGATGGTGCTCTAAAGATTGTAAGCCGCCCTGAGTCTCCGGAGAAGGGAGGCATATAAATGTGAATTAAAAAAAAAACTGGTCCAAACCAGTAGAATCCTATCCCTGTGTTAGACTGAGAGAGTGTGACTGGTCCAATATCACCCAACTTTCATGATTAAGATAGGACTAGTTCCCAAAATCTCCTGTTTTTTTGTCTGATTCCTTAACCACTAGAACACTAGAACAATTTTTATTCCATTCCAAATAAGATTTAGCAGTTTATATGCTCACAAACTATTAATAATTTAGAAGGTGACAACAAATAACTAAGTGCAATTAATGCATAAATCCGTTACATATTAACAAGAACATATTAGTTAAACAAATAAATTATATGTCCAATTATACCTGAAAAACTGTTTTTTTCCTGGAAGTTGAAGATAGAGGAAGAGATGTAGGGCAGCCACTTCCTAGAATCTCCCAGGGTGTGTTTGTTAAAGTTAGAGTAGTAAAGGTTTAGTCTGGCAAGATTCTGCTTATTGGATATAAGCAAATAAAGAGCAGAACTTTGACTGTCTTATTGTATGCCATTCTTAGGTTGGGCCTAATGCATATAACTTTTTACAAATTCTTTTAGATTAAAAAACATTTCAGATTCTTTCTTAACCCATACGGATCATATAAAACAAGTTATGCTTACTTTAGTCCAGTGTTACTTAAATGGAAAAGCAAGCATGTGGAGATGATTTCATCCATGCCTTTCTCTATAACACTGTAGTGCTCTGTAGTGAAAGTTCAGTGAAAATAATGGTGTGTAAATATCTGTTCACACTTAACTCCCCACATTTAATTTTTGGTGCTGTACATAATACTGTATGATACATGATGAAGAAGATATATCTTTCATATATGAAGGTCCAATTAAACTGTTTTATTGCTAAACAGCCTATACACAGGAATCTTCTCAACTAATGGTTAGTAGTTGCTTGGAATTAGATAAGGGTCAATGGAATTCAAGGGGGTGTGTGAACTTAGTCTGCTTGTGTCTATACAGGGATTCTAAGCTGATCCCTCTTTTAATTTTGCCCCCAAATTCTACCACTCCTTCTATATTACTAGCCAGCAAATATTGAATGATGGAAAAGTGAGTATCAGTTTTATCATTTTTTCACCTATTTAAATTAGTCTGAGTTGGGACATTTAATACAGTGTAATGCAGTTATGATGCTTTTATAGGAGTAATAGCCATTCTGAATCCAGATATAAATAATTTTGGTCATACCACTTATAGTGGAGTTCTCTTTTCTTAACAGTGTGTTTAAAAATCCTGTCTTTCTTCAATCCATTTTTCTATGTCTTTCCAAAATTACTTTCTATAAATATCTGATCTTGTCAAAATTGCCCTTAATTTTATGAAAATGTATGAAGAAAAATATGTGTTCAAAATCTCTCCTTTTGAGGGAAACAAGATTCATTATGTATGCTTGTTCTACTCAGTTTTTATTTCCTTTGTTCAAAAAAAATCATTGTTCTTCCAAATCTAACATGAAAGTTAAATTATCATTTCTCACATGAGTTTTACTATTGCATTATACTTCCCATTCTCATTATTTAATTCATCAGTTTGTGTTTTTAACTTTTTAAATTTAAAAGAAAATGTTTCCATACCTTCCACTGTTCATGTATATGTAATATTAATGTCTTCTATTGCTTGCATTCAAGCTGTCATGAGGCAACACAGAATCTATTCAAAGCATTTTGAAAGAGAGCTGATGTTGCACAGAACCACTGGTTTTTCTCTGCAGTGCAAAGCCATTAAGTGTGCTTTCAGAAACCCATCTCAGGCATTTAACTTCGTGCCTAGTTCTGAAGCTTTGTTGCATATGCTTGAAACCTCTCTCACAGAGGATCAATATTAGCCATATGCTAGAAAATGCCCTTGCATCCATTTCATTTTCCAAAGATTTAGTAGTAGATATAGAAAATTCATTGAAAAACATGTGCCAAGTTCCCGAAAAGCACAGAAAATTGCTACATTATGAACCTGCTATTTTGTCTAAAAAGCTGTGTTCATATTGTATTGTTTTAACCTCCTTGGGCATACAAAATTGTATGGAGATTCTCAGTCATCCTGGTCATGGTTGTCTCTAGAAGCACTGGAAGTATGCAAAAACTTCACATGAGGATTTTTCAGTTTTTGTTGCGACAAAAGACAGGTTTCCTGACCTAACCATTGTTTTACACACTAGACTGGCGACTCCACGCCTACAGCTTCTGACACCACCATATATTAATTGTTGCTGGCCAGGTAACGCCTCCTTTAATTTTTATCTTTATCTCAAATTTTATTCTTTCTCTTGGAAAATATTAAAATCTTGTGATGATAATGGATAAGGCTGAATAGAAAAAACTTGAGAAAAATATGGGAAGACCTGAGATGGGGCAAAGAGATCAATAGCAAGTCCCATATGTGCTTTTTCAAGAGGCACTGGACTGTATTGTTTTTCTTTGAAGACCTCATCCAAGCTTCTTTGGCTCTGACTGGATGGTGGGGAATGGAAGGTTTTATATTCCTTTCAGACAGCTGGTCATTTGCATTCTTTTAGATAACCATTGTGGCCACTTGGAGGTTTGTCTGTGTCCTCGGGATCAAATGGGTGTAGAGCCTTCTTGGAAAAGCTGAGAAGACTGTGTTATAGACTGGAGATGGATGATGTCATATCCCTCCACCTCTGTTGAGAGAGGGCTGTCCAGTCTTAATGTAGATAGCCTCTTTGACCCCTCTTTTAAAGAGAACGAAGTTCACATTTTGGACAGAGTGGACTGCTGGCTTGAAAGAGGGATCAAAGAGACCATCTATGTCAAAACTTTTTTTGTATTCTCCCATTGCTTCTAGGCAACAAAACCAACAATATGAAAGCTTAGGAACTGTAAAACATCAGCATTCTGAAAATCCAGTATTGGGAGCAACATTCAATCTTCCTTGGTGCAGAAATGAAACGTCAGATTTGGTAAGAGTTCATTCTCCCCCCGCCCCCCCCCAAACCTTGTTCTAAGGCATCAAGACCTTATCTTATTTCATTTTGGCTCTTTTATGGAAAAGAGAAAGTTTCCATGGCATGTCTGAAGAAATGTTGGCAAGCTTTATAGCCAGTTCCTTATTAGTGCATTAAGCACTTGGAACTCCTGCAGACCCATTGGTAATATTTTTTCTGGCAATGGGGAAAGGATAAAGAGGCAAAGAAACAAAAAGTATGCAGAAAGATGGCACAGTTGGCAAAGGAGGACTGTGTGTGTGTGAGTATGAGAGGGCAAAGAGAGGGGGAGGGAGAAGGGGGAGGGAGAGAGGGAGAGGGAGAAGGGGCAGAGTAGTTGTCCTGAATGTCTTGGCTATTCTATGCCTGGAAAGTAGACCACTGAGCCTGGAGTTATGCAAGCTCATCATGTGATGGATTAACATGTAAATAGATTCTTCTCCACAAAGAAAATGTATCTTTTTCACTGGCCAGGGGAGGGTGAGAGAGGGTTACAGAGGCAATGGCAGAAAAACTCAGAGCTATGTTGCATGATTCAAAAGGTGCAATTCCTTCTCTAATATTCAGAGTTCTACTGCAATGATTGTTTAGTTAACAGTGGAAGGGGTATCTTCTAGGACAGCTCGGAGGGCCTGTTCTAGCTACTGTAATAGTATTTCCTTTCTTAAACTTCTTCCAATCTTCAGACTAAATTGTTTTTTAATATCTGTGGTTGTCTATTAAATATAGGTTTTCCACTTTCATTAATGCAGTGATTTACTTTTTTGTTGTATTTATATGCCCTTTGTGCTCATTTTCTGGTTTTCTCCCTTCTCTTCCTTTGGATATGCATATTTGAAAATTGGTGATTGCCTTATAATACATAATTTCTTACTATTGACAGCATATATAAAAAATGAGCACAGCTTTGCACATTGTGGCTGCCACCTTGTTCTTTTTTACCATGCCTTACAGACCTCTTCAGGAAACCTGCAGCTTTGGTTCTTCATGTGTGTTGCATAAGTACTCAAACTTGGCATTCCCTAACCGCAGCCAGTACCCAGCCTCCTGCTTCCTCTCTACAACTGTGTAATTGTAATTGTGTATCAGGCCATGCAGCATGAAACACAATTAGATGGACAGTGAACAGAAGCATTTCTAGGACCCAAGAATTCCAGAGGAAAGAATGCTATGCTCTTATGAGTTCTTCAGGATGCAGGACAGTTAATCAAGATATCTTAACCTTGTAAATAGCAGTTATCCTGAGCATACCACTGAGAGAGGATACGGCAATTCTTACTTTGCAAACCAAGCAAATGCAAATGAGCATGCTTCCAGACTAGCAACTCCTATTCAGCTAACAACTCAGGAAGGACCTTGTTCAGTTAATCCAATATTTTTCCCTTTTCTTGAAAAGAAGAAAAAGTGAATGCATAGACATTGTGCAAATGGAAAACATCATTGTCCACACCTCTTATAATATTCTATTCAGAATGCAAGTTACCAACAGGCACTTCAAAAGGACAACCCAGGGATTATCCAGGGAGCCCACAGCTGAATGAAATGTGAACTTCAGCCTCTTTTTATGCTGTTTCCAACACCAGTGTTATACTAGGTTTGAGATGATGGTGATGGTGATGATGGTGAAGATGATATCCCTTCAGCCAACTCTCCGTGATTCTATGGGCTGGGTCTCTCCACATCTTCTGACCTTGTATTTCTTTGAGTTTTTCTATGCTCTAGCTGGTGTCATTTTGGTGGTGTCCAGCCACTGTGCTCATTGATGGCCTGGTTTCCTTTTGCTAGTTACTCAGGAAATTCCCCCACATGACATGGCAGTGAGTAAGAGAGATGCAGTTGCCTTCTAGTGACGTGTCTGGTGTTATGCGCTCCAGTACTTGCTTGTTAGTCACCTATTTCATATTCCCTGTTAACTCATGCTCATTTTTCTTCTCCTTCACTTGCTGCTGGTTATGAGGTACAACAGGGAGTAAAATGCCCAAGGAAAGCAGTATTAAGGCAAAATAAGGATAGTGGGTATTACCATTTTATCTTTCTGAGTAGATTGCTTGGATGGAAAGAAACTGACAAAGTCAGTGGTTGTTTTAGTGGGCAGAATTGAGGCAATACTGGAAGATAGTGATATACAAGAAATTCCTTTAAATTATTTTAAATTTCTGTAAGGCAGAGCTGAGAAGGCTATGGGTTTGTCACTCCATCCATTTAGTATTTTTTCAAAATGAATGTCAGGGCTTGAAGAACTTGGAACATTAGTTAAGCTTGTTCATTTTGTATGTGAAATGTATTTCCAAAGATCCAGTAGAATAGTCACCTCTAGTGCTCTGCAGCCAGGATGGACCAATTCTACCCTCTTCATCCCACATGTTCACTGGAGAAAAATAATAATATAAAGATAATAAGATAAACTCTATCCCAAACAGGGCCATCTGCAGGGTGGGAATCAAAAAAGTCACCATGACAGGTATGATTACGTGAAGTATATTAACAGATCAACAGATTAACAGAGTTGGAAAGGGTCTTTGTAGGTCATCTAGTCCAACCCCCCCGCCCAAGCAGGAGACCGTACACCATTTCTGACAAATGGCAGTCCAATCTCTTCTTGATTTTAAAAAGGGGTAGGGCTTTGTGCCCTTGTGCCCAATATCTTGATTATTTTTATATCCTATACCATGCTTACAGATGCCCTTGACTTGAAATTTTGGATTCTTTGGCACATAACAATCCTGAGTTTATGCAGTCTTTTCTCACTTAAACACATTCCAGTTGCAGATGGTTCCATTCATGTTGCTGGTCCATTCCTCAGTCTCCTTTTGTCCAGTTCAGTCATGCTTTTACTAGTTAGTTTCAGTGCAGCTGCATCAACAAATCTTCAGGCATTCATTCTTCGTACCTCAAGATGAAACCTCTTGCCTTGAATTGGGCTGAGAGAAATCTGAACTGCATGAGGCTTCCAGTTTCAATTCATATGTTTTACATTGCTTTAAATATTTTGCCATCTTTACCCAGTTAATCTAGGCCCAGAAATTGAACCATATTGTCTGGGCAATAAATGTATTTCTAGAACTTGCCCATGCTTATTAGCTGAAGCAGAGGCAAGGTGACAGCAGACTATCCTGGGAAAACCGTATTTCCTGCCTTAGAATGAGTGATTTGCACAACAATGCAATTTTCACAATGTATTTCAGCTTCCTTCAATGTAGACTAAAGTGATCTCTCCATCTGGGAAACATTATCAATCCTGCAGTGGAAAATGGGAATTGCATAGGACTAGACATACAATCTCACATGATGATGGTTGTGGGATATTTGCATGAATTAGGGAAGTGTCCGCAATCATCCTCTCCTCATATATTCAAGCATGACATTTTTTCAAACCTGTTTACATTCAGGACTTTTTATTGTATTTTTAGATAATACTTACATATCCGGAAAACAAAAGGCAGTGTCTCTCCTGCTGTCCCAGAAGATAGCCTTAGATAAATTTAAAATATTTCCAAACAGCTGCAAGCATGGAGGTACAGACATACTGTGTTAGAAAATTTACTGTCTCACATAGATAGCTACCTATTGACAGGATCACTGTTGGAAGGAGTGTAAACAAAAGTCTCTGCCTAAATTTATTTTTATTTTGAAAAATTCTGACTTAAAAGAATATTTCTATGCTTTAAAAAAAAAGCTAAATAGTATAGGAAGCACTGCACAGTTACTGCAAAGAGTATAATACTGAAATCGTTCTACACATATTTAATCATTAATATGCTTTTAGGGAAAGTGTTTTGCTGATGGATATGTGTAGGCTTTTAGACACATACAATTTTTATACACATTTATATAACTTTTACTAGTATTTTACAGATATAGGGAAACAGGGAAGGAGAAATAGCACTAAGGCGCTAAGACAAACTTTCTTCCCTTGCCTCCTATTGCTCAGCCTTAGCAACAACATCAAAGTCTCTTAGCATATGGCTAAGCATTGCCAGTTTAAAATGCAGTTGGCTAATTTTGGGGTTTCTTGCTTGGATCCAGAAAATAGAGTTAATTCAGTTCATCATGAACTAATGTGTTCTGTGCATGCAGTCAATAAACATAATTAAATAAACCTCCCACTTGAATAGAGAAAGTTTCCACTACATATCATCACAGAAATAAAATACCTTAAATTCAGTATAACTATGTGTAAGACTGTAATCTTAAATTTGTATTTGAGGCCTAGTTCAATTTCCACCTATCCCCATGACTTCCATGAATTGATCTACATTGTGCAGATAGCCAGCACTTTTAGTTCATGGTAAAATGTGAATATCAGATCTTTGACAAATCTTTGATTTCTTACAAATGATTTCATGAAATTTTAACTTTAAAAAAATTAGAATACCCCCAATATTGCAGAAAATGAAACAAAGTTGCCTATCCCTAAATTAGAAGATCTTTTGATTTACCTACTTGTTGAAGAGAGTGAACTACAGATGCTTAAAAGTTTTCATTTTCATCTACGTTCACTATGGTTTGTGATGCCATTTAGGCCACTGAAGTTAACTATGGCTAATGTAAACAAGCCAACTTCAAACCATGGTTTATTACCATCATTAGAATGATTAATCAGAATTGGTATGACACATTCAATTATGTCTACCTATAATGGAAGCAAGAGCTTTTATTTTCTTTCTGGTTGAACTAGAACAAGTCTTTCCCTGTCTTTGTGTGGATGCATCAATGCACATACAAGTGAACAAGCTTAACTAACTACGACTCTTCTTCATAATGTAAACCCATTATATTTAACTAACAGGAATGCTGATATATTAGTTTTGATTTATACAGTATATTTACCTAACCTGTATGTTTTTAATGGCGATAGCTGTGCAGGAATCAGAACAGCAGGAACAGAAATGTTTGAATCAGAACCATACCTTTTCCTTCTTTCAGCTTTCATTTTGTCATTCCAATGAATAAATCAGCAGATCATGGTGTTACATAAAAATATGTGTGCTTAGTTTACCTGTCTTTCTAGATTCCCCTATTTGTTTATAAAGAAACCTGCACTTCTGTATTATGGTGTGCCACCTGTTCACGTTTATTATGGAAAGAACAAAATGCTCTTCCTAATATTGTATATGCAAAGCATAAGCTGTGAGTGGGTAGTGTTTCTTGTTATTACCTGTGCCAGCTAAGGCACACAATAGAAGTGTTACCTTGACCTTTTAAGTACTGTCAAAAGTGTGGTAGTTTCAACAAGGTCATTTCAGGAATTTGATGTACCTGGGCTCAATGGCGCTTCCATGCACAGAATTTTTGGCTTAGCTTTTCCAATTTTTCCTTCTTCATAAATGTTCTTCTGAGAGGAAAGACAACCAAAGTGTTGAGGAAAATATGAGGGTTATAAACCATAGACAGCAATCTGTTGCCCCTGTAAAAGTTTATAAATGAGACTAGGTGATTACTATACATTTAAATAAAAGATTTATCTGGAAACACCCACATGTCAGAATAATACAGAATACAGGCTTCAATGGTCTGACATTCCGAAGCATTTGATCTGCCATATGACAGTTGAAGAAGGAAACCTGGTAAGTGAGCATGCTCACTTACCAGGTTTCCTTCTTCAACTGTTTTTTGAACATTAAAAATAAATGGTTTTAATTGGAAAAACAGGCATGTCTTCCAGAATTTTCTTTGCTTCCCAGAATGCCTGTGGCTACCTTCTGGTTAGAAAAAGGAGAGCTAAAGCGAGTACTAAATAGCATGCTAGCAACTGATGCTTTGTAACTGAACAGGTACCTTAGAGCGCCATTTCCCAGCCTTGTCAATTTTAAGATGTGTGGACTTCAACTCCCAGAATTTGGGGAGTTGAAATCTAACACATCTTTAAAATGTCAAGGTTGAGAAACACTGCTCTGTTGGAACCATTTTGTGATGGTGCAAGCTCCTCTTAGACCATCTCCTCCAGCAACAATTTTGCAGTGTATCTCCAGCCCAAATGATTGGGAACCAAGAATCAAACAATGATTTACAAGTACGGGTACTCTTTAAATCAGGGGTCCCCAAACTTGGCAACCTTAAGACTTGTGGACATCAACTCCCAAAATTCTGGGAGTTGACATCCACAAGTCTTAAAGTTGCCAAGTTTGGAGATCTCTACTTTAAATTAAGGAACAGCATATCTTTGAGCACATGCCAAGTCATGTTCAAGAATCAGTTTTTAGCACCAGAAGTGATTCAAGAGTGGATTTCACTCCCAAGCTCTCTTAATTAGAGCAGTACAAAAGAAAGAAAAAAAAGAGAGAGAGAGACTTTAGGTTGTGGCTGCTTTTGTACACCAAAACCCAGAACCCAATGGATTTGCACATAACGCAGAGATTTAGCNAGCTGTCTTTTCTCCAGGATTCTGCAGAATTCAGCTTTACAGGTAAATATGAATAGTTTCAGTAAGAAAGCCAAAAATAAAAACTGCAAAGTAGTTACATTTCTCAATGTTTTATGCTCCTTTGGTCCTAATTTTAAAAATGCTTGACTTCCACTTTCTTTAAATGTAACCATGCAATGAGTATTATTAGCTATTCGTTAGGCACTCTTATGACTTCTTCCTCTCAACCATCTAAGTGTATAGCAAAATGTTTTTTTCTTCAGTGAGCTTTCCACAGCTCTTTTCCCATCCCATCCTTTCCCATCCAACTTTTGCCCTTGATGGGCAAACAAAATAAGTTTTATAAATAATAATAAATAATTATAATCCTTGCATCACTGGTTCTGAGGTACACAGAGGCTAGTATATTGAAAGTAATCCAGGATCTCACAGATGTCCCACCAAATTTATAGGCTTTACTTGAAAGATGCATAGAACTGGATTAACTTGGAAGATAGGGGAGCTTGACAGACCACTTCAAAGTGGGGGCTTTAAAAATATGCAGGCTATTTAAAGCCACATGCAGAATTGAGTTCCAGATCTCCAGAGTAATAGCAAAAAGCTCATGGCACAATCCATGAAAAAAGATATGGGAAGCAGACATGAGAATCATCCAGTTGTTGAAGCTTATACAACCACAGAATTTGAATATGGTTGAAGGGCTTAGTTGGGCTATGCTCTCCTCTCCCCTTGGCATGGGACATGGAGGTCTGGCTGACTTCCATTGCAAAGGCTGAATTCTGGGATTGCTGCTAGAGCTATATTTTCTCTTTGACTAATTGTATTACTTTTTTTTTGCAATTTGGACTGTATGTTTTTACCAATAGGCTGTTCTACAAATTCCCAGGACGTTGTTCAGTTTTAGTGTAAATTTATATTTGAATGATGATATTCTTCTTGGCATTGTGAGCTACTTAGGGCATGAACTGGAAAAGCAGCAAAACTGAGCAAACAAAATGCATTATTTAAGGAACTTTTGACATTTTAGATGGAGACTCATTTGTTTAAACAGATCTTTCACACTCAGCATCAATGGAAGCTGGAGTGGAAGAGCATTGACCATGACTAGAATAATCTTGCTAAATAATCCTGGAAATGATGCAGTAAATCCTTTTCCATCCAAAATAGAAACTTCCATGTATATTTAAAGTGCAATTACTTTTACTGTATTCACATTTACTCACGCTAGTGGCAGAAGATTATAAAAGCCCTGCCCCTGTGGTTATGAATGGAAGACATTTGGAAAGTGAGGTGGAAATTCCATCTTTCTTGAATGGTTGTGAAAAACTGAAATGCTATCTTCTGTTATTGTGAACAAGTTTCTAGGAAAGGGAAAAAAACATTTTCTTCTCTTTCTTAAGGGAAATGGACTGGGTTAGTTTTAGAACAAACACTATATGTAAGTTTGACCTTGCTGTTGAAATGTTTTGGAAAAGGCAGGAAGACACAGGGTCTGTGATGAATGGATAGCAATAGCAATTAATCGGAACTTCTTGAATGTTGAGATTGCTATATATTATTGTGATAATCTAGGTTAAATTCAATACTGAAAGCTATTTGATTTATTTATTACAGAGAATAGCAACAAATCTGCTTTCCAAAGAACAATCATCTAATAAGAAACTGCAAATAATTTCTTGCTGTGTGCTGACAGTGCCTGTAGAATGCAATTGGTAGCAACCCAATATTTATAATTGCACATTCTTTGCACTGCGTTGATATTTTTAAAGGCAGAAATGTACGCTTTTAAAGTAAATCCTTATCAACTGCTGTGTTTTCTACCAAGTGCGTTGTGCCATTCTCAATATATCACTCTAGCCTGGTTAATGTATCTTCCTATGCAAAGCCTGGCATGATTGCCCTATTCATATAATTGACTCTAATCATATGTTTCATTACCACTTAAACCCTAAAATACTCTGGCACTTAGCTAAGCTTGGACACCACCTGATTCAATGAGATCCCAGAATTCCCCCTCAGGTATTAGCCATCCATGGAATCTTCTGCTGGATGACTAAATATCAGTAATTTAGTTTGAGAACTGGAAAATCAGCAGTCTTTTTGTTGTGATCTTTCCTTGTGAATCAACCACTCATGTAGCTTAGGCTTGCTAAGAAATCATACATTTATTTTGAATTTAATTGAGCTGCTGCCAAGTGGGATTCAGCCACATTTCTCATAAGAACAGAGCATGTTGTATTGCATCAAAAATATGAGAGACTGTTTTACCTTCAAGACAAATGTTTGGAATGTCTAAAGAGGGTCTGAGCTATGCTGTGACCCAGGACTCAGCCTGGCGCTGTTTTTCAGCTACTCACCAAGTTTTTTTTTTTTTTTTTAAATTCACGTTTATATGCCGCCCTTCTCCGGAGCCTCAGGGCGGCTTACAATCTCTGGAGCAC
>AZIM01000011.1:37025-47160 GCA_000516915.1 Ophiophagus hannah
GTTAACAATAATACCTTGAATCTCACCCAGAGGGCAACCGGCAACCAATGTAGCTCGTGCAGGAGGGGCGTAACATGGGAGTATCGGGATACTCCCATCACAACCTGCACAGCCGCATTCTGTACCTGTTGTAACCTTCAGGTGGTATGCAAGGGCAGTCCCATATAGAGAGCGTTGCAGTAGTCGATTCGGGAAGTGACGAGTGCATGAGTGACTGTGAAGGGCATCTTGGTCCAGGTAAGGGCGCAACTGGCGAACCAGGTGAACCTGGGCAAACGCCCCCCTGGACACAGCTTCCACCTGCTCCTCCAAACCGAGCTTTAATACATTAAACTAAACTAGTGTGGATTTTCCAGATATTATTGTTCTGTTTGATCATGATAATAAAGCAACATGCTTTGTAGGACTCAGTACATGCGTGTAATTAATAAGAATATATAAATAGAGTAACATTTTGATGGAATTGGTCTTGGTTCGTTTTCTTAAGTTAGTTCATCAAACTTAACACTTCCCATCTTTTACAAAAATATATTCTGATATTTAGTACTATCAAAGCCCCAATGCAATTATTAAGACATAATATTCAAAGGCAGAGGTTGAGAGCAATGTGGTGGCCTAGTGGCAAAGATGCTTGTCTCCCATTCAGAAGGTTGAGAGTTCAATCTTAGGTAGTGGCAGATGTTTGGAAAACTTTTTGTTGTTGTTGCAAACTCCACGTAGGCATCAGGAAGGGCATCCAGCCTGTAAGTGGTCAGCTCCATCCAGTCACCCTGACTTTACCCAGAATAGGAACTACAGGGTCGTAAAAAGGAAGTTATTCTAAGGCAAAGGCTCCCAAATTTTCTTGATTCACAGCACCCTGAGTGTTTCAGTAATTTTTTTGTGGTACCCCTCCACCAAAACATGTCCAAACCCCCAGTTTTGCAAATGGATGTAGCAAAAGTTTAACTTTAAAATATCCCATGACACACCTGTGGGTTTGTTGTGGTGCCCTGGGGCGTTACACAATTTGGAAACTCTGGCTGTAAGGATTTTTGATCGATCTAGTTATGTTTTGAACTAATGCATGCATCACTCATACATAGCTGACATTTTTCTGTGTTATTAACTATTTTTCTCTCTTTTTTTAAAAAAAATGTACTCAGGGTCATCCACCATTGGTGAAAGTCCTGTCTCAAATGTATGAAAAAGTTTGTAGAAAAAAGATTGATCCATACACGGACATTCTGGTGACAGTAGGGGCATATGGATCCCTGTTTAGTGCAATGCAGGGACTTATTGAAGCAGAAGATGAAGTAAGTCTTTGTAAACTGGTTGTGTGTGTGTGTGTGTGTGTGTGTATGGTTTTATTAAAAACCAGTGTTGAAATTAAAGGCAATTTCTCAAATCATTCCTTAATTTTTTAAAGTAGATAGTTTTATCCTACCTTTGTTATTTTATAACTCAGGGGAGTAAGCCGCCTTCCTCCTATTTTCCCCACAACAGCAACCCTGTGAGATGGCATGGGTTGAGAGAGAGTGATTGTTCCCAAATTACTCAGCTAGCTATCATGCCTAAGCCGAAACTAGAATTCACAGTCTCCTGGTTTTTTAGGCCAATATTTTAGCCACTACTTCTGAGTGGCTCTTTTGACACATAGAAATCTGGTTTGGGTTAAAGAGGATTTATCATTCTACCCCCCACTTGTTTTTTTTTAAAATGGTTATATACCTGTAGCTCTGTCTGCAGGCTAATACATATACATTTTGCAATCAGCTAATATCTTGGCCTTAGAAGAATGCTTCTTGCTTTCAAAAATATAAAATTAGACTGTTCAAAAAAATATTCTAATAAGGCAACATTCTGTCATGGATTTTCTAGCAGTCTATATTAGTTTTAAACCCATAGTAAATTTTATTTCATGATGTTTAAAAATTGGATGCTGATTTCTCTGAATTTGTGATACGATTCCAGCTTTTTATCATCTTTTGCTTGGAATGGTATGAGAGCATCCGTAATGGGGATTTCTTTCAGTTCTTGTAAAATTAGGAACAGGTTATATTCAAAATTAGCATATATAAGTAATTCAGGGGAAATCTGACAATGAAATCATGGCTTTTTATACACATGCTTTATTCTCTCGCACACATATTCTCTCTCTTCACTGTTCAGTTCTGTTCTCTCTGTTAGATACAGATACACGTCAGCTTTCGACCATTCATTCAACAACTGTTCAAAGTTACAATGGCACTGAAAAAAGAGACTTATCAACAATCCACTTACATAATGACCTTTGCAGCATCCCTGTAGTCATATGATCAGAATTTAGGCCCTTGGCAACCAGAATTTATTTACTATGGTTGCTGCATTCCTAGATCATGTGATCACCATTTGCGGCCTTCCCACAACCAAAATCAGCGAGGAAGCCAGATTCCCTTAATGACCTCATCGTTCACTAAACAACTGCAGGGATTCGCTTAAAAATGGTGGCAAAAAGGTAGTAAAATCAGATGTGGGTCATTTTATAACTGCCTTGCTTATCAATGGAAATTCTGTTCCCAGTTGTGGTTATAAGTAGAGGACTACCTGTATCTCCAATTCCTTCAAGTTATCTCCAGCACACGCAATGCAGACATTATCTCTTGATCTGTTAATTTTTTTTCCCTTCCGTACTTCTCATTTTGTAGGAGAAGGAATGGTAAAAACCTGGGGACAGAGTGAAAAGAGAATCCCTTGGTAGCCACAAGCTAAGTCTAGTTCCCACCTGAGGGTCATTGACCCTTACCTAACCAGATGCTTACTGTTAAGTTGAGAAGATTCCTTTGCATAAGGTTTTAGGATTAAATCAACTGAATTGAATCTTCATAGGTGGACCTGGTCTTTCATGTCTAACACATTCATCCTAAATTTGCAATAGCTATGGTAGTTTACAAAAAAAGACCCTGAAAAAAAATCTGTTATCTCATCCCTCTTTGCTGCCCCCAAAAGACTTTTCTTTTAATACATGAAATGTTTACAGATGTGTAAGTCTGCTTTCAATATTAGAAAAAAAATGGTAGCTCACTTTTTAATTCCTTATTCATGTAGCTTATTTTTGTTTTAGGTAATAATAATTGAGCCCTTCTATGACTGTTACGAGCCCATGGTGAGGATGGCAGGAGCCATGCCTGTTTTTATACCTTTGAGAAACGTGAGTGCTGTGGTTTTGGTGACAAGAAAACAATAGCTGAGAGAAACTTCTGAGCTGTCTTTAAAGCTTTGTGGGAAGAAAAGAAGGGAGGGATGAATATCCAGAGCTTGCCTAATTCATTCCTACATTCTGAATATCTGGTGTGATAGCAATTATCGTTCACATTTCTTTACCTAAAACATAAGAAATTAAGAAAATACTTGCTTCAGAATTAAAAATAAATAGTTGGACTGTTATATACAACTGTGTGAAATATTGGTAAATCTTATCACTGTAAAAGTATTGCTATGTATGTGCAGTGATCATATATCCTTTATTGTAAAAGACAGCCCTTTATTTCAGAAAGCTGATTTATTTATTTATTTTTTTGGTTTGCTCTCGAGTTTTCCTTAGTAAAGGTATAGGATAATGTAGTGTAGTGTAGTGTGTAGTGTACAATTTATTGAGTCTTACGACCATATCAGATAAAACAAAAATACGATACATGATCTGGTTCTGGGATAAAATAGATAAAGGAAAATACAGAGATAAAATACATGTGTGGTAATACAAGGAGTCGGCAATCGGATAAATGCATCGCCAGTTTGTTCAATGTAATGAGATCTTGGCTCAGCTGCTTTGATTATAAACTGCTTACAATATGTACATCTGAGTGCAAGTGAAAAATAAGGCAGTCTGTGGTTCAGATCCCACTGAGCTGTTCTTTCCAGTGGGAATGATAAGTATCTGAACCTGAGGGGGGCATATAATTGACGAGTAAAATTTTCAATGGCTGGGGCCACATGTGCATGTCCTCCCATGATATGGCAAGCGATGGAAGTGCCCTTTCTTGTGATGGATGGACTCAAATCTTGTGGTGGAATAGGCCCTTCTTAAGAATTATGGCAAACTAATTGAGAGGCATTTTTCAGTAAAGTTAAAAAAATAAAGTTTTTTATCCTTATCAACCTCTTTCATATTCGCCCTCTTTTCAACTTTTTTTTTTGCAAGAAAATCTGGTCACTGAAGGAGAGAGAGAGGAGAGAGAGAAAGAGAGAGAGATCTAATTATTTATCATTCTTTTGATTTTATTTTTTGGGTCTGGATAACAATGAAATCTATCAGTTTAGGAGATTTGGCACTGGACAGTCCTAGCAGTTAATAAAATATGTTGTTTTATTCCAGAAATATGTGAATGGAGAAGCTGCTTCTAGTGCTGACTGGATCTTGGATCCCACTGAGCTTGCAAATAAATTTAATTCCAATACTAAAGCTATTATACTGAATACCCCTCACAATCCCATTGGAAAGGTGAACGTTTGAAGTTTGCTTTACACACACACACACTTAAAGTATATATTGAATATACTGATCAGCATGTTTCTCTCTTCATTTTAGGTCTATACAAAAGAAGAGCTCCAGATAATTGCTGATCTCTGTATTAAATATGACACACTGTGCATCAGTGATGAGGTGTATGAATGGCTAGTTTATACTGGAAATAAACATATTAAAATAGGTACTAAAATTTAAAATGGTATAAATGGTATATGACGAAAAACTTAAATATACATTTTAGTTACTATATTTTGAATTTAGCTGTTGAACAAAAAAGAAACATAGTCATATCTTCTTATATTTTTCTCTTCAGAGTGAGATGGGCAGCATATAAATTTAATAATGAATGAATAAAGGAATGAATTATTAAATAAATAATTGAGAAAATGGCTGTACCCATAAGTAATAAGCCCGTGTACTTTAACCAGGATGTGTTGAATGAGGTATAATGGTCTGATTTACACATGATAAATCATATTGAGTGGATNAACTGTTTATAGCTTAGGGCTATGGATAGGGTCTAGGACAACTTGCTGCGGCCGACTTGCCTCGGCCAACTTGCCACAACCAACTTGCTGTGGGACAATTCAACACAGGATAACTCAAAAGAGGGACAAATGAATTGCAGCAGGCCTTGTCTTGCTTTAGGTTTGAACCTTCTCAAGTTAGAACTCTCTTAAGGCTGGGATGAGCTGCAACTCAAGAGAGTTATTCCATGTTGAATTGTCCCACTGTGAGTTGTTTCAGGGTGAGTCGGCCAGTGGTGGGATTCCAAATTTTTTCCTACCGGTTCTATGAGAGCTTGCTTTGCAGCGCTCAAAAAACGCCCTCTGTGTCAACGCTGGTGAGCTGAGCTGGTTTTTTTTAGCTCAGCTGAGTCGCAGCAATCCGCAAGGGAATATAGCACAGGAAACGGCGGGGGCAGTTGGGTGGGGCCAGCCAGAGGTGGCATTTGCTGGTTCTCCAAACTACTCAACATTTCCACTACCGGTACGCCAGAACTAATCCGAACTGGCTGAATACCACCTCTGGAGTCAGCTGAGGTGAGATAGCCATAGCGAGATGGCCAGAGAAAGTTGGCTGGGGAGAGATGTCCCGTTCTGGCCGCCTCAACTTAAAGAAATATTGCCTGTTACTTACGGCAATTTTTTTAAAAAAAGCAAAAAGCACACGCTTCAGAAAATAATGTTGAAGTTGAAGTAGTATCTGACTTAAAGTAAGTCATATGATTCAATGAAATGTTATTGTTATTATATATGTAAACATTACATAATTCAATGAAAGAAGTTCTCAAGCTGAGTTGAACTCCTGGGGATGATTACATGCATACATCAACATGGTTTTCTTTGCAGATATGCAGCAGGGTCTTGCCACATTGCCTTCTTCAAAGGTTTCCCAATCTAGTTTACAGATTTCTGGTGATGTTTTTTCCAGGTAGTAATCAAATCTGACCTGGTATGTTTCCGAGCCCAGACAAACTCATTCAAACATTATTTGATATGATCAAATTGTGCTGATGAATTACTGTTTGGCTTCTCCAAAGGTAACTGAATATTTTAAGTCCTAATTTTCTTCCTGCTGGCAGAGCCCCAAAACATATAGTTGCAAAATGATTAGAGCATGACATTCTGCTCTAGATAGTGATTTACTCTTAGTACTCTAAACTCCATCAGTTCTAATTCGATATACATTCTCCCAGTAGGTGGGATGAAGTGATTTGCAAGGTTTGATACAGCATATGTTTCAAAGCTTACAGTTTTTGGAGACTTTTGTTTTCATTCTGTTTGGATGAAATTCTTTTTCTTTCCATCTTTTTTCCTGGCAGTGGAGGTGTACTTGGATATAACTTACCTGTTGTGTGTCTGAGCCATTCAAGCTTCATTACTTTCATCCACTTTGGATGGTTCCACACAAAGAATGCTTTGTCCCAGTAGTCAAAAGATTTTTTGCAGCCATTCCATTTTTTTCCCCTTAGCTGCTTTTTAATGGGAAAAAAAATGAAGTGGTGGCAGGGATACATGAGAGTTACAAAAAGAAAACCAGAGTGACTGTATTGTTGTAAAATGAAACCATACGTTCACTGAAAAGTCTATGAAAGCTTTCAAACCATAAAAGCCAGATCTCTGAATGCGAAATTATTTTCATAAAATAATAAGAATTGGAAGAAGTTTGAACCCTTTATTCAGCGCAGGAACATTTCTGAGAGATGGCTATATGCTTCAGTTTAAATGCATCGGCAATGGGGGAGCCTGTCGCTTCCTTCCCTAATTGGTTATTTCTGTTTTGTATAACCCATAATAGGTTTGGTATTTATTATACGCTGCAAATCAATGAAATTTTATCTTTAAATGGGAATTGAAAACTGCTTCTTGACAAAATTGAATATTTTCATTGATATTACTACTATTTATTCAATTAAATTCATATGCTATGATCTGGGAGGTTTACAAATAGTTAAAAACATAAAAATAAAGAAAAAAACATTGCAAAACAAAGATGGTTGAGATAACAACTCCAGATGGGAACAAATGAAAAGACAAAAAGGGAAACATCAATCATGTTTGCCAAAGGCCTGGGTGAAGAGGTAAAATCAGCAAATACTGTTTCATTCTTATTTTATAAGATTGTATGTAAAGAATGTCACATTCTTTATGTAAATTTATTTTTCTGTGTTTTGTGTAGTGTGTGTGTGTGTGTATAAATAAATCAATCTCAGGCATTTTTATTGCACTGCATAGAATGCATAGAAAATTCAGTATAAAATATTTCAGATGAAGTTGTTGCTCATGTACACTTCTTTCTTCTTGGCCACTTTTAAGCAAATCCCATGGAACAGTTTCAGACTGTAAAACCTAGGTATAAATGACAGTTACGTTTACAAAATGAGCAAACTATTCCTCCCTTTTTTTTCTACAAAGCAATTTTTCTTTAGCTTATTTATTTTGTACATGAAGTTCACACAAGGAAGAGAACATAAATCCTCTTCCTAGAGACAGTTGTATTAAGTTTCTTATATTCTATAAATTGAAGTGACACATGTATCATGGAAATGAATATTACATCAATTTGCAACATCAGTTATAATTCTCCAAAACCTTAATAGAGGCTGTGAGTGATAGTACATGGAATCAGTACATCTTTGTGCTGTCATCAAGATAGTTTCCTCTCGTGTAGAATATTAAATCATTTTTTCTTATCTGCCTTGTGCAAAATAGAAGTTGTGCTGACAAATTTAATGCATATTGTAAATGAGAATTTTCCTGATAGATCCATAGGGATAGTACTGATGTGAATCTGTATGTTGTCTTACTGATATTATTTTTGAATCTGATTGTATATGAAAATGCATTCAGTCTGTTGCTTCATATAACAAATGTGCCATGATAACCTTCCTATTTAAATCTACTGCTAAAATAGCCAGTTTTGAGGCTGACTTCCCCATTCATTCCAGATGTATTGGGGCTCCCCAAATAGCTAGCCAATTCATATCTGGGGGGTGGCCATTTAAGACTGATTTAATTCAGTGCTAATTTGTATTATAGAAAGCGTATACTTGTGAACTTTAGAAAAATAATTTTATCTTGTCAGATATTTTTCTTCCAGTTCATTACTTAACAGCTCTGAACTTATTTTATTGATCATAAATACAATTATTTCTACTCTGTCATTTTAATGGATATCTGTTTGTAAAGTGAAATTTGGTATCTCTGCAAAATGTAATTACTGAATGGTAACCATGTATCAGAAGGGCAAAATATAAATCTTCATAAATAAAATATCAATTAACTTGTTTTAATATGAACAGCTACTTTGCCTGGAATGTGGGAGAGAACAATAACAATAGGAAGTGCTGGAAAAACATACAGCGTAACTGGCTGGAAGGTAATGGACTTACTTAGAAATTACTTCCATGAAAATTCATATATTGAGGTAGTGTTGAATTAGAACATTGACACTAGCGAATGCAGACCAATATTTGCAAAATTATATAAACCCAAAGATTTAAAAAAATTAAAGGCTGGAAAGAACTGAACGTAGAGATTTTTATTATCAATCTGACTTAGTAATATATATCCATCTGTATATTTCATATGGTAGTTCTAATTTGAATTTAAAGATGGGTACTACTGAATGAAGAACTAAATCTAATTTTAGACCATGTTTCTGCATGGCATTTTGATCTTCTTCACAATTGTATTGAAAATATTCTGGTAAGATTTGGGACATTACCACTTAAGTGAAATACATTATGAAAGGTTGCATTGAGAAATGAAAATTGAGGAAATCCCATATATAAATCCCATATGTATACAAATAAACTTTAAGATCTCTGTTAAGTCTCAAATGGGCATGACCATAGGGGAATTTTAATATGTCAACATTTACAGCTATTGTGAAAATTTATAAAGACATAAATGATGTACAGTATGTATATTTATTTTTTGAGATCATTATATATGACACTTATTTATAAAATAGATATTTAATTCTAGAAAATGTAGCTTGATGGTTTTATTTTTAAAGTATCTATTTAAATAAAGGGTTAACTGTAGAATCTCTGATTCTATTGTCTTCCACTACCCAATAATAACTTCCTAAAAGATTTAGGGAGAAAATTTTTCATCAGCTGAAGTAAAATTCTTCTCTAAGTGTATCAGTTGCCTATCAATGACTGATGGGGTTTGTGTGGGAAAATAGATGTTTTTTGTATATTATAACCTCTATGAATTTATCTGCAAAATAGGCACAGTGTATATATATCATGACATAGATGAAAGGAGCGAACGCCTGAATGCTTCCTAGCATGCATTGTTTTGTAAATGTAAGCAAACAGTCAACAAGTAATGCATATTTGATCTTTCAGCTTGGTTGGTCTATTGGTCCCTCACATCTGATAAAACACTTGCAGGTCGTTCAACAAAATACCATTTATACATGCCCAACTCCATTACAAGTAAGTACAAAAGCATACAAAAGAAACAATGTTTTTGTAAAACATCTTGCACCATTTGGGAGGTCAGAAATATGGAAAGGATTTAAAATGGATTAGAAAGAAATGTATGGGTGCAAATTGTAAGTGGGTTGTCTGAAATTTTTTTCTCTCATAAACGATGCTGCGTTTCAGTGGTTACATGGCCTAGACATATTTGAAGATAGATCTTCTTAACATTTACGTTTTATTGTGTTTTATTAATCTCTGTGAAATATTAACATATATTGCAAATCAATATAAGATATGCCATACGCTAAATAATAACAGTAGTGGGTTCTTTAATGCATAGGCCCAGTGTAAATCAGCATTGGAATAAATAACCATTTCTCTGTTATCTGAGAAAATGAAAATGGACTGAAATAGGTAGAATAGAGCATCATTTTGCAATATTTTGCTGATGTGTAACTTATCCAGTAGTTTTATAGACAATTATATCCAGTAAGACAATTTTAAATTTATCCAGTAGTTTTATAGACAATTTTAACATGCTAAGGTAAAGGTTCCCCTCGCACATACATGCTAGTCGTTTCCAGCTCTAGGAGACGATGCTCATCTCCGTTACAAAGCCGAAGAGCTAGCGCTATCCGAAGACATCTCCGTGGTCATGTGGCTGGCATGACTAAACACCGAAGGCGCATGGAACACTGTTACCTTCC
>AZIM01000011.1:55288-71240 GCA_000516915.1 Ophiophagus hannah
TCCAGGTTACTTCTCTCCTTGATTAGTTTCCTCCAACCATTGTTTTTTTGTCCTGCCTTCCGGGGCTTTGGAGAATAATTTGACCCCCCTCNNCTTTGTGGCAGCCCCTCAAATTCTGGAATACTGCTATCATGTCGCCCCTAATTCTTCCTTTCTTTAGGCTAGCCAAACCTAAATCCTGCAGCCGTTCTTCGTATGTTTTAGTCTCCAGGCCTTCTTTGATCATTTTAGTTGCTCTTCTCTGAACTTTTTCCAAGGTCTCTCTCAACATCTTTTTTGTAGTATGGTGACCAAAATTGGTTGCAGTAAAATGGACAACTATGCAACAGGAGTATAAAACATCTTTGCTGGAATTTAAATCCCACCGGGCTAATCCAAACACCCTTCCTGGCAAATATGCTTAAGGCCTCCTTTAAAACACAACTGGGAACGGCACCGCTTCTCCTCTTCCCTCCTGCCGCGGAAAGAAGCCAGGAAAGCGCGATCCTTTGCTTTTTGGCCCGCGCGGCTTTCCGTCGACGNNNTTTTGGCCCGCGCGGCTTTCCGTCGACGAGGCCTCGGTGAGTTCCCCCCCACTGGAGCTTTGGCTTAAAAGGAAACCCGTCAGTCTGCCTGTTGGAGTCGATGAGGAGGAAGCAAGATGGCGTCCACCAGCCGGTCAGTCGGGGAAGGTGCCTCCGCTGAGGAAAGCTCTGTGGTTTGGGAGCCTTGACATCGGGTTTTAAAGGGTGGGCGGGAGAATGAAGGGTGTTTGGGGAGACCGGGAGGGGCCGCGGCTACGGCTGGAGCTCCTCTTAGGCTTCGACCTCCCTCCCTTGACCTGCTGAGGAGCATCTTCCCTTTATGGCCTTCCGAGCGACTTCTCGCCCAGCGGCTCGTCTTTTTTCGCCTTCTGCCTCCCCTCCCCGGCTTTTGCTCTTGCCTTTCTTAACGCTTTGAGCCCCCCTTCCCGGCTCAATAGGCTCCCCGTTTTCCAAGCCTCTCTCGCCTCCCCCACGTTCCCCGCTTCTCGTCGCCTCCCTANNNCCCTTTTCCCAAGCCTCTCTCGCCTCCCCCACGTTCTCCGCTTCTCGTCGCCTCCCTACCGCCTTTGCTGAGGCGCTCCCCTCGCATTAAGCAGCCCCGTCGCTGGGAACGAATCGGCCGTCGCCCCGACGGAGCAGAAAGGAATATCTTTCTTTTAAAAAAGAAAGCAAGCCTTTATATATATATATATAAAAATCGCTCATATGATAAATGGGACCCGCATGACTTCGCATGAATAATGTTTGTGTTTGGGGAAATGTGGCGAGAAATAACGCGTGCCATTTTTCTTAAGGGGGTGTTTATTGGCAATTCATCCAGGTATTTGATATTTTGAGGTGACCCAACTGTCCAACTTGTTCGGGTGGGGAGGGAAAGCCCTTTATCTCTCCCAAAGGGTTATTTTTATTTATACATTGTCAAACTCAATCCAGTTTTTTTCCTAGGCAAACAGTTTTTTTTTTCCAGAAGACGACCTGTACCAAAGGAAGTAGGGGAGCAAATCTGGAGCTAGTTTTGCCAGTGCCTCGTTTGCTTGTGTGAAGCCAACTCTGGTTTAGAGAAAAGTACTTCCTTTGGCAGGTTTTCATGACCTTTGGGGGTCCCCAAATTAGAGGTTTGAGAAACCTCTAATCCGTGCTTCTTCAAGTGTGGTTATATTATTCCTGGGGGTGGGGGTCCCATTAGGAGTTACCAAAATCAAAATTCTTTCTCAGCCTGTGTGGGAAAAATAATACAATATTAAAATACCATCAAAACAATTGTTAGTGGCAAATGAATCACATTTAGTAATATAGTAAAAATAAATATGATTCATATAAACAAAGGGCAAACGCTCTTTGGTGGTTCTCCATGCTTTTTAAAAGTGGGAAGGGGTCCTGAGAGAAAAAAAAAACGGTTTAAGAAATGCAGACCTGAATTGTAGGAACAGGTTTCTTTGACAGTTGTAAAAATTTAATGCTGGAAGAAATTCATCTCTAAAACAACAGGAGGCTTGCTTTAAACATCTGCAGATACAATATAAATTTCATTGCGATTTGCTAATGTTGTTTTTATATGTAGAAAAAAATGTTTTATGGTGTACATTTGCCAATGCATCACAGGAATATTTGACTTTCGGTTATTAATTGTGAATCTTAGCCAGCTTTATGTTTTTTAACTGTCTGATTGTATAGTATGTTTGGTTTCAAGTTAAGAATAATTGATAGGTAAATAAAAGCCAGTTTGTTCTAGTCCCATTTTCTAATCCTATTTTAGCCCTGACAGCTGGCTATGTGACTTTGAGTCAATCACTTTCCCTTAGCCCAGTCCACCTCACAAGTTTGTTTTTGTGGGGAAAATAGGAGGAAAGAGTATTGTGTGTATTTACTGCTTTGAGTTATTTATAAAAACAGTAAAGGTTGGATAAAATAAAAATGTTACTTTCATTTTCTAAAAAATATCAGTCCTACCCAATAATTGCTAACCTGTGTTTTGAATTGCAGGTTGTCTCTAAAATCTAGATTAAATTAAAGTCATAAGTTTAATTTAATTAAACTGAATGAATGAAAGTTTTTATTTTTACTTGGATGAAAAAAGACAAGCAGCAGTTTTAGAAGTATCTTCTCCTGTATTGTATGTTGTATTTGGTTTTCATTAATTAATAAATGTGTAGAGTTGTTGAAAAAGTTTGGTACAAGGAGAAGGAAGTGAACTTTGTTGATCAATACTTTTAAATTCTTCTGAACAGAAGAAGAGTGATATAGCTTAGTAATAAGAATTAAAAAAACACCTGCTAGCTCTTGCTAATGCTCTGAAAAAATCCTAGCAGTTAACTAGCAATAGTGCTTGAAGTATATGCTCCAATAGATTAATTCTTTTTATATAAAGATGTTCTGTATTCCTAGATTAACTACTGTATTCGTAAAGCAGTAGCAGTGAACATATAATACAGCTTAACAGCACCAAGGTATAAAAAGAGCAGATTAAGACTGGTAACAAGGAAATGTATAGCAACAAAACTAAGACTCACAATATGAATCAATACTGGTAGAAGACACAAGTAAGGAGAATTACTGAATTTAATTAGAGGAATATTTTAGAGTAATGGAACAGTAACTAAGAGGTTCTGTCTCTCACATTTTTCTACATGTTTTATGAGCAGATTTACCTTCAGTAATGGTAACATTGAAGCAAATGGTTCTTAATGTAGTGTGGTCCATTTAAAGGTTTAAATTCAGCCTGACAATAAATATGAAGCTAGTATACAGGGCATAAGGTAATATAAGATGTTACTTATATTCCCCAGTGTTTTCCAACCCAGTGGTCTCCAGATGAATGGGGAAAACAGCTTCTTGCATTAGAATTAATTAAACCGATTTAAAAGTTTGGCTTGCATGGTTAGGGCCATGGATACAAAATTGTTGTGTTCCTTTCCATGTACATTCATGAATATGTATAACTGTTCTTAATTTCAAATCTTTTATAGGAGATGTATGTTTTCCAAGATGATACAACTTTGGGGTTGTGGTTGAAGTTCAAATTAAGTTTTGTGTTAGTAGGCTCACTAGGATCATGGGGAAAAAATGTTTCAATAAATTGTCACATAAAAAAAGTTGAATAACTCCCTTGTTGTCCAAGGGAGGAATCAGTTAAAGGTATAATATATTTGTTGAAGAATGCTATGGTTTATCTTCAAAATGTTTCCAGGGAGTACTACTGATAGTTTTGTGGTTACTTCCAATTCTGTTTTTTTGGTCAAGCACTTTTGAATTTCACATCTATAAAATTCATTGTTAGGCAACATATGGTACCAGATGCTGTGTTTTTTCTTAGCATCTTGACTATGAAGATGGTAGTTTCAGCAATTTGCTTAGATTAGTAATGTGAAACAGATTATTTTGTATGTTCTATTTACTTACTAATTTACTCTTGCTGATATCTCCAAAAGCCAGAGGCCACATGAGGCTAGTTCTTATTTTCAGTCCCCCTTTCCTGCCAAAAGATTAAATTGGGTTTGTTTTAGGGTTTATTTCTTTGCACAATTTCCAAAATGCACACAACAACGGTAGAATTAAAAGTACATTTTTCTACATTTTTAACTTGGTTTTTGAATATTATTTCCAGTTTCCTAATATTGTGGATGGCATTTATATATGCATAAAGGAAAACATGGTTTTGAATTTAGATACCAATAAAGTTAACAAAAATTACATACTGAATGTAATTTTCTTTGATATGATTTTAGTAGGATGAATAAAAGCATTTTTTTAAAAAAATAAAGCAATCTGAAGTTGGTGTTGTAGTAAGCTTTCTTATTTAAAAGCATCAGGGGAGCCAGGAGACCTTTTTATGTATTTGTAGCATTCCATCTTGTAGTTGGATTCTGCTGTTCTTTAGATTTTCTTAATGGCAAAAAGATTAAAGGAGAGAAATTGGACACTGTGAATGAATATGCAGTTTATGAATAAGTTTGAACCCTCCAGAATTCTTGCTACTTACTACTTGCAAGAGTAACTAATACTGTGCTCATATTGTTTGTCTCATGGACTTATTGCAAAGAACTTACACAAGGATTAAATTTTAGAACTACTAACATATGACCAAAGGGTATTCTTTTCTTTAATACCTTTAGCCAAAATCATTGTTGCAATATACAGCATTAATGTAGAATAGCTCTTATATTAAAGTGAAGTGATCTGATTTCCATTTTACTCATATAAAATACAGCTTACTCAGGTTACAAACATAAGATTGTTTAAGGTACTTCTTTTAAATAATCATTGTACTCCTGTTAATTCAATTTGATGCAATTGGTTTTGAAAAAGAGGCTACAATGCTGCATGTAGGATTATTTTAAGGTTGTTGATGGTAGTTCTAGATAAATGCAAGTGATCCTTGACTTATGGCTACAGTTGACCATAAATGTTAATGCTAACTGATGTGGTTAAGTGAATCATATTCAATTTTATGACCTTTTTGCCATAATCTTTATGTGAATCCAGCTTCCCACATTTTGTTCTCAGAAGCCCTTTGAGAAGGTTGTAACTTTGTAACTGTTATAAATACATGCTGGTTGGGAAGCATCTAAGTTTAATCACATGACAACAGGGATGCAATAGTTGTAAATACAAGGATCAGTTGTACACTTTTTTTCAGTACCACTGTAACTTTGAACCGTTACTTAACAAATGGCTGTAAATCAAGCACCACCTATAATTGCAGAAATGTCTGTTGAATGAAAGAAAAACCAGGAATTTAACAGAGGGTACACTTTGGATATTTATCCAGTATGATAAACTCATATTTTTGAGTAGCGCTTCCACTTCTAATACTATTGGGTAGAAAATGGAGTATTTAACAACAAACAAACTACTTCTTATTAGTTTAATTAGTTTAGCTATATATGTCTCTAATTTTGCATAATTTTTATTTCCCATTCAGGGCTATATGTAACTTTTAGTTAAATTAAATACTTATTTCATATTTCATAATGTTAAAGGACTGCATAAACCATCTTAGTTTATGTAGCTTCATAGTATTGAACCAGATCATCCACCCTTTCCCTGCCCCGCTTCCTATTTTGGTAGTAGCAACTCCATGAAGCCAGCTAGCATGGCTGCTGATAATGGATGGCAACAGTAGTCTTGACAAATCTGAAAAATACCAGCTGGGAAAGGTTGCTTTATATAATACTTTAGCAAATGATGTCAGTCGTAGTTGTGAATTTCATTTAAAATTAATTTTCCCAAAGGACTAGAAATGAATGATTCAGAAATTAAGTAAAATATGGTGCTATTTATTGTAAATGGTCATATAAAATTTAATTTTATATTTTTTAAAGCTTGGACGTTCTGCCTAGAGTGACATGTCCAAACCACCCAGATTCCATTTTAGTTGAAGATTATAGAGCTGGAGACATGATTTGTCCCGAATGTGGACTTGTAGTAGGTGAGTAATATATAATATATATGTAATTCTTCTGTTTTTCATATTCTTAACGTTTCATAATTTTTTCAAAAGTCTAAAATGATAACATGTATTTATTATTAATCACTGTACTTTCAAACAGTTCTGAGTAAACCTCCTCACTCAGCAATTAATAGATGAGTTGCCTGCAAATGTTTATGCAAGTGATTTGTGATACTAAGTACTCAAAGAATACTAAAAGAGCAGTTTTAAAAATTGTGTTCTTCTCTGTCATTACTGTCTCTTGCATTAAATTGCTTGAGAACTTGCCAACTTGTGGCAACAAAAACATATACATAGCCTTATCTTTAATGTAAATCTTATAGACTCATGTAGATTCATATCTACATTAGCTTTTTTCCCCCCTTGCAGAAAAACAATTGTAGAGTTTTCTGAATTGTAGATTTTTCTAATACTCCTGAGCAACTTTGCTAGGACCATAAGAATTCTACATCTATGATGTAGAATTTGTATTTTGGCGTTTAACATGGAAACTATTTTTGACATTGATTTGTAATTCTAATAGGGCAGGCAAGGCTCTAAATCACAATTAAGCTTAAGCTTTCAGTATAAACCAGTGCTTTCTCAACTATGCTGGTTTCTAGCCATCTTCACAGAATAAGCCAAAGAGGTGGTTCTAAATTTTGAACCCTTGGTGCTGGCAAGATTATTAGAAGGTTCTCTTTTGCCTATGGTTGAGGTTTGCATTCATGACCATTTAAATCAGTAATTGAATCAGACTGCTGCAAGCAGGGCCGATAACTTGTAGAGATTTCAAAGGTCACAGTTCCCTTCTTTTGGACACCTTCAATTGTTTCTGGAATGCTTCGATATAGAAAAATACTGAACCCTTGAATTGTCCCTATTATCTAAAGAATTCCATTCCTGAAATTATTAAATTGTATACATTTGTAGTAGCAGTTCAGTTGTAGAATTCCTTCTTTAGGAAGGATTGTTTCCCATTATGTACTCTTGTTGGTGCAAGATGAATTCTTTCTAAGGATTTTCTGGGATTTAAGTGGTTTAAATAAAACAAATTTGGAATTTTTAGGGTCTTGGGGTTCTAGCTTGAATGTTTGCTTTTGCATTTTATTGTTTTATCTCTGCAGTGTGGCATATTATATTGCAATTTTGTTTTTATTGTATATCAAAAGTTAGACAGTCATCTGTTCATTCACAATTTATAGAGACAAGTCCAGATTGATTATAAACTTCTGGAGAAGTAAATAATATCAGATAATAACATCTTAGTAGCCAATGGGTTAAAAAGATTGCATGTAGTGTAGATCAGAGATCCTCAACTCCCAGTCTATGGCCTGCTGCCGGCCTGCAGCCTGCTTAGAATTGGGCTGTGGCCCAGCACACATGTGCACAAAGCTGCATTTGTGAAAGCAGTGCATGCATGAAATCATCCCCTCTTCCTTGCCACATTGTTGCTGCCATCTCAGCCTGTACGCCGAGCTGGAAAGGTTAAAGACCGCTGGTGCAGACGGCTTCTAAAAGGCATTTTTAAATGGAGGCTTCAAAAATGTAAATTCAACTCTTACGGGGTATTGTACAAAATGAATGTAATGGCTTTAATCTGGTAAAATAATTGGTTAGGGAAAACTGATTTAAGCTAAATTACATTGCAAAACTTCTACAGAGAAATGTAATAAAATTTGTATAATAGAAATAGATAGGAATAGGGATTTGCAAAACTTGTAAAGCCAGGAATCCTGCATCTCATCTAGAGCAATTCAAACTGCATCTGATTCAGGATTTATTTCTATAAATTGACAACATGACCCTGAAATGATTTGGTTCAACATGTAGTAGAAAAAAATAGACATGTATTCATAAAATAAGAAGGCTTGACATTTCCTGTTGAAGATAACATATCAATTTTAAGGAAATACTCTGAAGTTTAATAATTGCTATGTAAAAAGACCTATAATTTCTCAACTCAACCATAATTGATCATGGCCACAGGTCACATGGGTCTTTAAGCAGGTCATCATATGACTGTGCCTGGTTTTATAACCTGTTTTGTGGCAGCCATTAAGTGAATACAAGCAGTTATTAAATAAATACCATGTCCACTAATTATAACAGTTATTAAGGGAACCCAGTGTATCCAATGGGCATTTTTTTGTCAGAAACCAGGAGAATGTACATGTGAATGCAGGATGCTGCAACTTGATGTAAATATAGGTCAATTGTCAAACACCCAGAATGTGTGTGACTGTCAGAACTTCAAAACTGGATTGTAGATGTATCTGGAGAGGAGTATAATTTCAAACAGTTGCTAAATGGCCAGTCATAAGTTGAGGACTACCTGTAAAAGTGCTTGTAGTATTCCTTCTATGGCTCATGACTGAGTCAAGATTGGTTTTTTCCTCAGCTCTGTTTTTCCTGGGAGGTAAAAAATGCCATTCATCACTAGTAGTTCAGTGTCCATAGTTTTTATTCTATGAAATTGTGATAAAGTTGCTAATCTAGGAAATAGTATAGAAAAAAAAGTAACACAACATAAAGAACAAGGCTTTGGGACTCTTTCATTTCTAAAATAATGTTAAATTTCATTTGTGGCAGCTTGCATGTGGCATTTCTGGCATTTAAATGGATCACAAGCCGCAGAGTTTAGAAAGATTGCTACTAAAGCTCCAGAGAACCACTTTCAGTAGTTTAGCTAGATAACTGTGTCTAGATATGGACTGACCCAGAATAAAGCTTCTTTGAATGTAGAATAAATCTTAGGGCATCTTTGATAGCTTAATTAGTGTGTGTTTCTTTCCTAAATTACATTGCATATAAGAACATTTGATTTTTCTTGATTCAGATACCACTATTCTTTAATCTCTCAAATATAATCCAGTGCTATTCTAATTTTATAACTGGGCCTGTGTCTGTGTTCATATTCATAGGTAGCTTTTTTGTTTTTATGATTTTGATTTACTCTTATTTTTAATTTTAGTTGTGCTTTACAGTTTTATTTTTGAATAGGAGAGCTGGTCATTTTGCCGGTCATTAGAGGGCAGCACATTCCCTATTTAACATCTAAACAAATCGTATGGGATTATCTTCTGTTTAAAGTTCCTAAAATACAGTGCAGTGCTTGTAGTGGGGGAAAAATATTAAAACAGATGCCAGCACAAATCCACAGTATGGAATGTTAGCATAATAGTCTAAGATTAATTAGAATTGGATATACATTTTGCAGAAATAATTGGCTATCTGCTGTATTCATTGTGTAAACTGAAGTCTGAATGCTGTTGTGATGCATTATAGCCTAAGATTTTTTCAGCTGTATTGCTTGGAGTCTTAAGAGTGCATGAGAATTTGACAGGTTCTATGAGAAAGTTTTAAGTTCACTCAGAAGCAGCCAGATTTGATCACTAGAGCTTTGCCTCATGGTCAAGAGTCCTGGGATTTTCCCAAAGTAACAGGTTCCATGGACTGAAAAAGTTTTAAACCCCTGGTATAGGCAGCTATTTTCAGTAATGAAGTTTTCTATTTGGTAGATCATCTTTGTAAACAAATACATAATTGTGTGATTTCCCCCCCTGCTACTTAATAGTGGTAAATAAAAGTTAACAAATCTTTCCCAGGTCTCCACATAATAAGCTGATCTTGGCAGTGGACATTGAATATGAAACTGTAAAGTCATGAAGTGTTATGGCTGGATATATTTTAGATTTTGTCATCCTTTATTTCCAGATTAAGAACACTCGTTACTGACAAAGAAACTACCACTTAAGGGGGAGGGAAACAAAAATCTAAGTATAAAGTTGTAAATTTTTGAATGATGACATTGCGGTAGATTATTTTTAAGAAAAAAAAAGTAGAAATGGAGAGGCAGATTGGAGAGTTTAAGGCACGAGGCTAGAAAACGGGAGGCCATGAGTTCAAGTTCCACCTTAGCCATGAAAGCCAATTGATTGAATTTGAGCCAATCACACTCTTTTAACCCAACCCACTTTGCAGGGTTGTTATCAATAGGAGGAGGAAGATGTATTGGATTGTTTGTAAAATAATAAATTTGGGTTATAAACAAACAAATACATAAACGCTTTATAATTTTGCTAGTATGAATTGCATTAGCCTGCATTCAGTGTCAGGTCAGTTGAATTCCTTATGTTGTTCTGTGCATGTTTATTCTTTATGTTACTTTTCTGCATTTTGTGGAAATGCACATAAGTTAGGATCTCTGGAATAGTTATAATATAATACAGTTCTAAAATAGGTCCGTTTTAATTTCAGATGTGTACCCTGAGTTCTGTAAAAGTATTCTTTGGGTAAGATAATAAAGTATTTAACAAGTGATTAATACTATATGATGAAAATGGTACTAAGCCATGATCTTAAACTGAAATGGGAGAAAATTGTAGGTTTGGATTCATATGTTGTACTAACCATAACTGGTTTGTTGATTCTGAGCTAGTGTGATAAGGAAGAGGAATAGTACTTTGTATTAGGCTTGCAAGCCACATTTAAACATGTGCCATTTGCGGATTATAATGTATGTATAAGGATGCATTATTTGTTTTTCTTGACATTTACTGAGGTATTTTGTGCTCTGTCTACAAGGATGAAATGCAAAAGCAGCTAACAGGAAAAGGAAACAAAGAATAGCTCAAACAAATTATGAGTGCCTTAGTTAACTAACAAGACAGATCCTGGCTTGTTCAACAAACTATGGTAAAATAAACTATGATTTAGAATGATGTATAAGTGCATTAAATTCTATTTGGTGCTGTGATGATTCAGATTAGTGGAATAAATAATGTTTGATTTTTCATTTTTGTAAATTTAAAGTTTGGTTTTTATTCAGACCACTCACTGTCTATCCTCATAAAATTGCACAAATTTGTTCAAAGGTGGAAAACAGATTTTCTTACATTAATGTAGTTGGAAATAAGTATACAATTTGGTATGAAGGGAAAAGAAGCCAAATTGGGCTGCCAGCTTCTGAGTACTGGAATGATTGTACTCTAGAGAATAAAGAATATTCTCTAGTGTTTTTAGTATTGATCTTTACAAGGCTTGGGGAATATTTTTTTTAAAAGGTGCTGAAATTTTATCTGTTGCTTTAGGTGGCTCAGGAGCTTCAGAGACCTGATTGCAGCTCTTCTATGGGAGCAGCAGTGCTTAGGGAGTGAGAGCAGGTGGGGCTACATAGAATGTTCCAGAAATCATGGAAGAGGCATAATGCAGACAGATAAGATTAAAGAGAGATGGAAATATGTTAAAATGTTTTACAAAATGGATTACAGAAAAACAAAAACATTTTCAGAGAACGAATAGGAGTGAAATGGGTTGATCTCACTAAAATGTAAGATGTGATGAGAGTGAGTGGGTGGCCATATCAATTTTCTAAATAAATAAAACTATCATTTTTTAAATAAAACAGCAGACCTAGATGAAATGCACAATGAACTGTTTAACTATCTTTTCTAAAGATTGAACCCCCAGCAGCTCTATTTCAATAAACTGTATATCCTTCTAAAGAAGAAAGATTCAAGTGAATATAAAAGTTGTTGCATCATTCACTTCTGTTAAATTTTCCTTACTATTCTGCAAAAAAAGAACCAAACCATACCTACAGAAAATGACCTATGACCAGGCAGGTTTTTTTTTTAAAAAGATGAACATAAGATCAAATATCTGAATATAGCTAACTTGTTAGCTATTTACTTGCCTAATGGTTGATAGTCTAGGCTTTTTAATCTCAATTTATATTTTAATAATTGTATAATGCAATTATTAAAAAATTATTATTAGGTTGGGAAAATACAATTCCTATAGTTATTAGAGTTGTGCAACTGATGGATTTTGTACTTACAACTAGGGCATAGGCAGGTAACAGTCAACAGACTAACGTAAATTGCCATGTTTTAAAACTACTGAAGTGTTCCTTAATCCAGCTGTACATTTGAAGAATTGGGATTAATGTGTTTTTTATAATAGTAAATAATATATAATAATAAACCAATGAACCACCATGGCATATTTTTCTTGCTTTAACTTTGGTCCTTGTAAGGGATTGCAGTTGTGATTGCTGTCTGCATTTGAGAGAAGCAACTACAGCCAGACAGATAACCTCAGATTGCCTTAAGAGCAGATGGGCTCATTTATTCATCCCTCCACTCACAGTTTTCGCACAAGCTTCCATGCTGGAGTTCCAGCTGCCTGGCTAATTGAATCTTACCCAGGCATTATCAGGAATGTGCTGACATCCAGACGGAGTTTCACTCCACCCATGCCCTTAGCTTAAAAAAGTGAGCGTAGATAGAGAGGGGGAGGGAATGTAGGAGAAAAAGAGGTAAGAAAATGGCAAGCATATAAAGAAGCTGGAGGCTACCTCTGCAGATTTATAATTATTGCAGGCAGGCAGGTAAGAGGACTAGCAATCGATTGTCAGGACTACAAGACTATGAGCTGTGGTAGGCATCTTGTCCTGATGGTAAGCAGCATATCCTGGTGGAATTGGTTCCTGGAGCTTGCTTTGGGAACTCAGTTGGAGTGCTCAAAAGAAATGCTGTTTAAGAGCAGAGTTTGGAGCTTGGAAGTAGCCAGAAAAGAAGCCACCGCACAGACGTTACCTAATCCAAATAAATGCAAGACCTTTCGGAATGAGGCAAAGGTTGTGCTGTATGCCACTTTGCAAACTTAAGACTTATTTGTGATAAGAACTGACCATCAAAGACTTACTTATGTGGATACATCAACTTGCAAAGCCTAAGAGTTAATCCAGGGCAACAGCCTACTACTGGGAAATGTGTGTGCATAAGGCATTTTATGATTATCTTCTACACTGTCGAGGTCCTTGAAAAACAAAGAACTTTCACAGTCCCACAAATAATTTTGTAGATGACCTCCTTTTTTTAGAGAAGAATATTTTACATCCTCTTGAAATATGAAATTTCTTTAATATTAAAAACATATGCCATGTTTCATTTATTACATCATCCGCAATAGTTCTTTCTATATTATTATGCCATCTTTTGCTTATTTGGCCATAGCTATCAGTGTCACAATACTGTTGATTGTTAAGGCAGGAATGGCGCCTAATTCACAAGAGGGTACTTCTCTCCAGTGAGTCATATAGGTCATTCCCATGTGTGTGGAAAAATATTACATAATAGCTATGCTGAATGTTCTATTTATATAGTGCCAGAATTTCAAGTACATCTTGCTTTTTTTAGATGCAGTAAACAGTAATGAGAGTTTGCCTCAAAGTGAAGTTGCTGCTAGGCCTTAAAAGGAACAATGCTTAAATATTTACATAAAAGCTAATAGCCAAAAAGGGAGCATGAATCCCAATATAAGCTTGCAAGAAGATGATAGGATGGTGGAAGGAATGCATCTTGTTGACCATGCTTTAGCTTCATTTTTTTTGCCTTAATATATGCTTTAAAAATATCAATTATCCTAGCAAATAAAAAATAAATTTACTTCTGGGGTTGATTGATGCCATCATGAAAAACTATCACAATGACACAAAAGACATTTGAGTTCTACAGAACTCTTTGTTAGACAAAATGTTACCCAAATTTGGGAATGCAAAAGAAGCATAGAAACATTAGCCCAGGATTTTATTTTAAAGTCAGTTGTAAACTGGAGATTATAAATGAAATTAATTGGTCAATGATTGGTAGTATTATGTCAAGTTAAACCTAGCACGCAGGTCAAAGAATAATGGCTGACTAGTTCTGGGGAAAAAAAACCTGTTATCAGCCTTGTCAATTATGGTTCAGCCTCTCTATATCTGTTTCTATAAGTCATTCTTTATTATGATTCTGTACAATAAAATATTGTAGAAGCTACTTTTCATTTTGTTCGAGTGATTCAGCTAGAGCAAGTTGTAACAAATTAGACTAGATGTTACTAGTACTCTAAAAGTAGGCATATCTCAGTCATGGTGTTATTTTAGCAGTACAACACATTTTTCAAATTTGATTTTAAATATTCATAGCTGCAGATTAATCTGATTGGTATGGCTGACAAGATGCTATGTGGAATTACTATTGCCTTGTATTCATGGCAGAAAAGTCCAGTAAAATTCTTGATGCTCTTGTTGCCTGTTTTCTATGTGTGTAGCCTTGGTAGGTGTCTTCTGCAATACACAGGTTAGGACAAACCACTGAGTCCAGTTATTTCTATGTCTTTTTCAAACCTCTTTTAAACCCTTTTTTAGAGGAAGCCTTTTCTGAGTCATGATTTGGAAAATAGTTCCACTTAATAATGTCAGTAATTTGGCACATTTATAGTTTATGAAATCATGACTATATCTGGATTTTTTTCTAATTACAGATTGTTTCCTTTTTCCACAGGCTTGATAACAAGCCAGCAGCTGAATACCCTTCATTAGCAATACATCAGCCTTCACATTTTGTGTGAAATATTTTATATATAATGGGAAAAGTTGGAACTGTGAATCTATTACTGCACTTTAATATATAAACTCTATAGTTTGTTAATTTTAAATGTTTTTAGTTTGAGCACAGTTACAGGATTTCTAATATAGTTTCAAGTCATAATAGAGATTTCTTTTTAAAACAAAGTATAGTAGTTAATGAATGGAATATTAGCATGGATGATACATTTTGTCAAACTTCTCAAAGATCTTCAGATTCTAAACTAATGTAGACCTCATACACAATAAAAACTTGTCAGTTAATATATAACGTACCCATCAGTTATTGTATGTACTTTTGACACAAGCAGCATGAAGCACTAGCAGGCAACAAAAATTGGGTTAAAAATACTAAGCCAAAGAAACGTATTTATGATCCCTCTTTTACCCAGAAAGGTTGCACTAGCAGAATTCACTATCTGACCACTGATCTCCACTGCAATGCTGTCCCTGGTCCATCATAAATGCTTACCAGGAAGCCCACCCCAGACAGCTGCTTCTCATGAATAGATTGCAGGAACTGAGATTTTTGCAGTCAGGTTGTAAGTTGAGTGGCTGGGAGTTGAAGGATTTCAATCAAGTTCACGGGTGTAGTGTAGCCTACATGGACACAAAATTTGCACAAGCATCATTTAAACTCTCTTGGGGGTAATTTATACCTAAAGAGAGATTTTCTGAGGATAAGAGAATTTCATTTGACGATTCAACATTCTGGATTAAAAAAGGGAAATAAAGGAGGGATTTAAAGATTTGAAAACTTTTGGCAAAAAACTTAACAAGGAGTAGATGTAAGATAATTTAAAATAGATAAAGGGGATAGTTATTTTCAAATATTTTTTTTTGAAATTAGAATTAAAATAAAGAAACTGGACCCTTGAGAGATTTTTTTCATTTACTTTTAAAGAGTGTAGACAATAGTTGGATTTTACAAAACAAAAGATAAAAGTAACATGAACCAGATTGCAATGGTGACTCTAATTACAGAGTATCATTTGAGATAAAAGTATCAAGGGCATAGGAAGACAAAATGAAATTAAAGAAAGCTTGCCTTTTATTTTTTCTCTTGCAACTGAGATATTTTCACTTTAGGATTACAATATTATAATGGCAACTGCCTGCAAAAACTGCAGGGCTGCGGAAGAGAGGATTACTAGAGCTATCAGCAGAGAGAGGAATTATATCAGATTTACTTAAGAAAATGGTTGAGGAATTAGGCTGAATATGTTAGCTGAATCACTTGATACTAAATTGACTAAATCAGTTAATACTAAATTGACAGCTTTTGAAAAAAGAATGGATCAAACACTTGTAAAGATAAAAGGCCAGACGGAGAAGTTAAGGAGATGGAAAGCTCTGTAAAACAAATGTCTAGAGATGTGAAACAGGTATCTGGATTTGTAAAACAAATTAATGACAAAGTAGAAAATCTGGAATATAAGACAGAACTTATACAAGTAATCCTTGACTTATAAACACAGTTGAGACCAAAATTTCTATTGCTAACCAAGCTGGTTAAGTAAGTTGTGTCCAATTTTCTGACTTTTTAGCCACGGTTGTTAGTGAATCACTACAGTTTGTTTGTTT
>AZIM01000011.1:79352-93541 GCA_000516915.1 Ophiophagus hannah
ACACCCATCACAACCCGCGCGGCCGCATTCTGCATTAAACAGCCTGGACTTAATTGAATTGGAGTTAATTGAATTGAATTTTGTCTGCTTGCTTTGAAGGATCGAACAAATAATTTATTTAAGCAAGTGTATGAGCAGAAGAGCCTGAAGGGGAGAAGTAACGATGCCATTGCATCCGCTTGTCTCTACATTGCTTGCAGACAAGAGGGAGTTCCTAGGACATTTAAAGGTAAGAGGGTTGGTGGCAACATAACTTTTCAACATAGGAACCCCCACCTATATCATTTTTTTCCTTCTGAATGCAAATACAGTGAACCTTGTACAGGTAATCCTCGCCTTATGACCACCATTGAGCCCAAAACTGCCTCTAGCAGGAAAGTTGTTAAGTTTTACGATCCCATTTTACGATCTTTCTTACCACAGTGAATTACTGCAATTGTTACGGTAGTAACTGGTTGTGAATCTGGCTTCCCCGTTGACTTTGCTTGTCAGAAGGTTGCAAAAGGTGAATTCATAACTCAGGACACATAACAACATGGCAGTTTTAAAGCATCTGAAATTTGATGCTGCAATGGACGAGGATGCTGCAATGATCCTAAGTGTGAAAAACAGCCATATGTCACTTTTTTCAGGGCTGTTGTAACTTTGAATGGATTAGCTTAACAACAACAATTCACTTAATGACTGCAGTGGTTCTCTTAACAACCGTGACAAAAAGTCATAAAATTGAGTGCCGCTCATTTAACAATTTCCTTCCTTAGCAATGGAAATTCTGATCCCAATTATGGTTATAAGTTGAGATTTTAGCTGCATCTATCTAATGCTCTGTCCTCCTATTTTTCCCCATAAGAACTCTGTGAGGTGGCTTGACTAGAAGAGAGAGCATCAGCCCCAGCATCAGCCATTTGGCTTTCATGCCTATGGAGTACTAGAACTGTTAGACTCCCAGTTTTTACTATGATAATCAGTCAATGAATGAATGAATCAATCCACTTATTTATTATTTTGACTATTGGTCAAAGATAAAACCTGTACCAAAGTGGCCAACTATTCATAAAATACATTAAAATGTAAAAAAACAATAAGTAAGAACATGCCAAAGTACTTCTCTGTTCTACCAAAGCCAATTATTGTTAGCTTGCATGACTCTTATTTGGAAGACCATCTCTCTAAGCAATTGACAATTTCCATGAATTTTTGTATCCTATGCTTTGTAATTTATTTTTCTAAGCTTTGAAAAGATCAAGGTTACAGAAGATTATACGCAGTTTGACTTAGTGTTGCACCTATTTAGGGTAATTGTAGTGATTCAAAAAAAAAAGCGAAGACACAGTATTTATCTATACTTTTTAGTCAACAACTTGAATACATTTTTTTTCCATTTTGAGGGTTTTTATTTTTTTCAAAATGAAAATTAATGAGGAAAAACTGATGCAAGGAAGTGAAGACTTTCATTTCTCCCGTTCCAAAGGCTGTCATTATTCTTCGTTGTTTTGAACCAGACAAGTATTTTCACTTCCATAATCTTTTGCAGAAATTTCAGTTCTTTAAAAAAATACTGCTGGTGTCTAACATATGTGTGCCCCTGTATGTGTGTGTGTGTGTGTGTGTAAAAATATAGCAATTAAGCATGGCTAAGCTCTCAAAATAATACCACTTTATTAGTTACATCGATTAATTTTATATCTGTGTTATGAAAATGTAACCACCAACAATGAAAGAACTGTTCAGCTTTCATTGATAGAGAGGGTGACTAGGAGTGTTGGATCTAAATTCATTGTGACCTATGTACTATTTTATCCTTTAGAAATATGCGCTGTTTCCAGAATTTCCAAAAAAGAAATAGGCCGGTGTTTCAAACTCATCTTGAAAGCTTTAGAAACAAGCGTGGATTTGATCACTACTGGAGATTTCATGTCCAGATTTTGTTCAAACTTGGGTCTCCCTAAGCAAGTCCAGATGGCTGCAACACACATTGCGCGTAAAGCTGTGGAATTAGATTTAGTTCCTGGAAGGAGTCCTATCTCAGTTGCAGCTGCTGCTATTTATATGGCTTCACAAGCCTCGGCTGAAAAGAGAACGCAGAAAGGTAATGTCTTTATGTATCTAGGAAAGTAAGTTTTATGCATGCCAGAAGTAGGTTTGGTTTTTCTTTTTAAAAAGAGAAAGAATTGGCTCGGATGCCACAAACTCTGCTTTGCATAAGGACTCTTCTGTTTTGTTTGAAATACATGTCCAGTAGTCAGTACCTGAATTTCTGCTCTTCTTTTGGGTTAATTTTGTAGGCTGTCAAATTAATTACAGAGCAGACTAAACCATGGTTACTGAAAATGCCACAAAGAGTGAGTCTGTGTGCTATATTAAATTAAATTAACCATATTTTTGTTTTCTTTGATTAGTAAAACCCAGGTAATGACAGCTTGAGTGTGCCTCAGGATAGAAATCAAACTGTCTTGTGAATTGTAGAGGTTAATTCAGACACTTCAGGTTAGTCCAGAAAGAATTGGAAATAAATGTAAATGGTATTTATGAACTGTTGCTTTGTAGCAGAGCCTTCTCACTTCCTCTACACCTTATCTGGTTTGTGTTCATTGAAATCAGCCTTAAAAGTGTCTGAATTTAAATATTGCGATTAAACTCCTAAGATGTAAATTATATAATTCATTTTGGAGTTTGTAAGTATTATTTGTGAATTTGGAGAATTGAAACTCTGGCAAATAAGTGCTAATTTGCTTACCTTGGCTTTTTATTTCAGAAATTGGAGACATTGCTGGTGTAGCCGATGTTACAATAAGACAGTCATATAGGCTGATTTATCCACGTGCTCCAGACCTTTTCCCAGCAGATTTCAGATTTGACACCCCAGTGGACAAACTACCCCAGCTGTGAAACTTCAAAGCCCTGCAAAATAATTTTTGACTTAGAAAAGCACTAAGCATATAATAAAAGCAGTCCTGTCAAGCCTTCAGTTGCAGGACTGGTGAAAAGGAGATGGAAAAACTGATTGGATGAAATGGAGCACACATTCCAGATGTAAACAAAATAATTTTGTGGCATTTTTTATGTATATATTAGTGAATGTAAGTATTTAACAACCATTGCAGCAAATTTAATTTTCTATCCTGTGTATTTAGATTTCTTTCATAGAGATCTGGTAAAATGTATTTTGGAAAAATATTTCAAATCAGAATAAACTGTTTTCCAAAAAACAGTACTGACCTGCAAGTTTACTGTATGTAACTTTGTCCTAAATAAATATCCAAGTGGAAAATGTAACCTTTAAAAGTTGTTCAGTTTTCTGAATTAGATGCTGTACATGGATTTTACATTCTTTCTTGATAACTATTAGTTAATTATAATGGGAAGTTTTAATTCAGAGAAAATATAGTTCATATGATAATAAAGATAATTGTAGAAAATTTTCTATTCACCTTAGGAAAAGTTTAACCAGTTTATACTTTGATTCATTCTATTTAAAGTCCCATAAAACAAGAGCATGTCTCTTCATTACCTTGTGTGGCTACTTGGAAAAAATGATCTGACCATATTATGTTCATGGTCTCTGTCATAAGAGGCAGATTTTTCTATTGCTGAGTTTTGAATAGAAGTGGGACAATCACCGTTTCTCTCTTCACAAAGCCAGGAACATTTTTTTGGTCAGTGATGATGATAGTCTAGTTAAAAATAAGTGGACAATAAGTGGACTAAGGCATTGAAAATAGTTCAGTATCATTGTTGAACAGGAAGGAAACTGAATCCAAGGTTCTACTGCCTACATGTGCAAATGTTTCTGTCCAACTTGATATTCCAGCAGCTCCCTGCTGCCATTACTGTTTTCTTTAGCAGAGCTGAAGGTCAAAGAAAACATCAGAATGTGTGTGTGTGTGTGTGTGTGTGTGTGCGCGCGCAAAAAGTGTGTGTGTGGGGGGGAAGGAGATCCATAGTCTCTCCAGGCCATTGAGATGGAACTGGGAAAATGTATACTTTAATGATTATGCAGCATTTAGGTGAATTAGAAATAGAATCTTTTGTGACTAAAAGCTCTTGTCCAAATTGCAAAATCAGATTCATTCCTTTGAGTGGGGATGCCATTTGCTGCTTCAACAGCTATAACATGACAGAGCTCATGATAATTAAAAATAATAATTTTAAGTCTGCTTAGTACAAAACTTTACAATGTATATGAAAAATAAAATTAATTCTGGAGGCTCATATCTTTCTGTAATTTCTTTGTTCATGAAAGTGGTTTACATTCATACAATTTCATGGGTCTAAGATTTGGCATTATTTTGTTAAGGAATGTTACCAAAAGATGGTATTGTCCTGGCAAGCTCTCTCCTATTTTGTGTTAGTGTCTGAATGCCATCAAATGGCTGTGTCAGTCTTTGCCTGCAGTAGTCTGTACTATAGAGTAAGGGCACAGAAATCCAACTTACTACAATAAACCATCTTGAATGTAATTCACGAGGGCAGTACTATCAAAATCTAATCAGACAGACTTTTCATATGTAAGTCCAGTAAATGAATTTTATCTAGGGCTTTTTAAAAACCACAATGATTAAAAATCATGTCTTAATANTAACTTTAGACAAAAGATAAGAAAGTAACCAAAAAGTTAAAACAACAACAACAACCAAGTTGGGCTTAAATCATTTTAGAATCTTGAGATAATTGAAATATTAATTGCTTAACAGCATGAAGATATACTTATTATGCAAAGCATAGATATTTTAATGTTGGGATTATTTGGGCAACCCTCTGCTTAGCAGAGAAATCAAAATTAAACCTCTTTCAACCTCTGCTTGAACATAATTGGTAGAAGAATAGTCCACTGTTTGGTGTCTCTTATTTTTTCCTAATATCCAATCAGGATCTGCCTTATTTAAATTCACTTCTTTATCTGGTTTTCTGGAATGAATAGACCAAGGGTCTGCAATCTTAAACACTCAAAGAGCCATTTGGATCTGTTTCTCACAGAAAACACTGGGAGTCAATAATTTAACGGGTGTCACTGGGTGGGTGTGGCCAACTCGATGTCACTCACTCCCACCCAGTCACCTCTTGCTCTGGAATATGGAGCCAGTCTCCATCCCCCGCCATCACCCTTACCTTTTCAGACCAGGCGAGGAGTGACAGGGAGGGGAGGGACCAGTCAACAGGGAGCTGCAGCGGAAGGCTGAAAGAGCCGCATGTGGCTCCAGAGCCGCAGATTGCAGACCCCTGAAATAGACCCTGACTGGCTTCTCTGATATGCTTTCAGGTATTTGAAGATTGCTATTGTATTTTCAGTCTTATTATCCTAACCCAGGGGTGTCAATCTCCTGTCATCACATCACGTGACATATTGCGACTTTGGCCCCCTTTGCTAAAATGGGTGGGTGTGGTCAGTGCGTGGGCCGCGAGTTTGACACCCCGTCCTTAACCCAACATTTTCAGTTGTCAAATTTCCTTCATAGGACTCAGGTTTCTAGTCTGTTGATCATCCTGATTTTAGTTGAACATGTTCTAATGTCTCAATCTAAGTACAGCACCCAGAACTGGACATGTGTTTAAGAGTCTGATCACTGCAGAATTTTCTTCTACTGCAGAATTTTCTTCTACTTTAGTGTTCCAGGATCTTTTTCTTAAGTATGATTACCAAAACAGGTATTACCATTTTAAGATTGTACATTTAATTTTTGTTTCCTAAGTGACAAACTCTCCATGCATTCAATTTCATTTTTGTTTGCAGTCCATTCATCTAGGTTATTTTGATTTTTAACTATACCATAAAATTGTGTATCATACAACTTTGAGGTTTCCATTCCTCTCATATACTGGCATTAATGAGAAAATAAAGTGAGGCGGCTTCAACATTAACTTTTGTGCTACTCATTTGATACATCTCTCTAGTGTGATGAGAAACCATTCTGAATATGTCTATGTCAAGCCAGCTTTGTACCTATATCGTCATATCTAACTAAAAATTAGCTTTCTGATCAGAATGTAATGGGATATTTTGTCCCGAAATAAGGTATATTATGAATATAGATTTCTCATCAATTAAATTACAGTGGAACTTTGGGTTATGACCGTAATCTGTTCCAGGACTTTGGTTGCAACCTGATTTGGTCATGACCAGAAGCGAGACCGACTGTCCATCTGCCTACAATTCTGTGCATGTGCAGAAGGGAAAATCTGCGTGGCTGTATTTGATCGGCACCCGAAGATCTGTTCGTGACCAGAAGCAACAATTTCCCCAAATTTTTGGTCATCACTTGATTTGGTTGTGAACAGAAGCATTTGTGACCCGAGGTGCCACTGTATTTAATTAAAAAAGTTACAAGGTTTGCTTAGCAATTTGTGTTCTTAACAAATCCATGCTGATCTCGGTTAACTAGTAAATTAAGGGCTTCTCTCAATGAATGTTTTGGAAGGGCTCTAAGTGTATTTTACGTGATCATTTTCAATTGTTTCTCTCTTGGGTACAATGAGGCAATGCATCAGGAAAGAATCATCTCATTTTGTACATGAGAAAGCAGCAGCTTTAAAAACTCTTTGTAACAGATAGAGATAAAAGCTGAGAATTATTTTAGGGCCAATCTTCAGCAACACTTTGTAACAACCCAAGTCCTCCCAAGCTTTCAATGCAGACTTTAGTACCCGCTTCCCATCCAATGAATTGTAATGTGTAATGTAAACGTGCTAAATATAACTGCAGTTTGGGCTTACTGGATTATGTGACTCTTGTCATAGCGGTGTGGTGACTTAGGCTACTGTAATTAGTATAAAACAGAGCTTAGTGTGAAGTTCAATTTCAGCCTGTGTGGGAGAGATACACATTCTGGTTGAAACCATATGCTGAAAATTATTAGTTCAGCTTCCAATTTACCCACTGAATACTGCACAGAAGTTTCAAACAAAGAATCAGTTTCCCAGGTGAACCATTAAGGAATTTCCTAAGCAGCTCTATAAACTGTTTTGATTAGAAGACTGCACCTAAGGGAGGTTTCTTAAATGTTTAAAAAACAAAGCAGATATTTATCCACCCTGAAAGAAAAAGTAATTCACACAAAGTTCCAAAGACATCATTTATCTAACGATCAAACAAGATTATAATTCAAATCAGTAATTTTTTTCCTATACAAATTTCACTATTTAAATTTTGAGAGTTAATTGCAGAGAGTTTGTACTATTACTGTTAAAGGCACATTTCATTTAAATGCATAGTGTACCATTCTAAAATATCCTAATTTTTTTTACAAAGTGCTTCAGCAGCCACATATGTATAGCAAAATATATTTACAATCTAGAGTTTAAAACTTAATTTGCCTATTTTTCAAAAGTAGATAAAATTAGTGCTTTCATTCAGCTTAATTGTGAAAATACCCTGCCTCTAATGTGATTTTCAGAAATTCAAGATTACAAACATTTCTGTACAATTTATACTTACAAAAAGTTTCTTCCATAAGATTTTAAATTTGAAGCACCTACCAGGGACCTAGCTGTTTATAGAAATAATAAGGAAGAAAAGGGGTTGGCAGATTGTACCTCAATATGTAGTGTTTTGCTTAATTAAGATGTAGCCATTTGAAATAAAAAAAACCAAATTAGTATACTGAAAAATGATAGGTAGTGCAATTTTTTAAAAAACTGCAACTTAGTAATATTCATGATTTTTATAAAAAAAGTATCTATCTTCCTTATGAAGGAATTTACATGTGTTATTCTGGCAACCTTCTTATTCCTTATATTCTTGTAAGGTTATAAAATATGATTAGCGTCCCCAGGTATCATACTGAAACAAAATATTTTATGAATGGGGTGATGGAATAGATTATGAAAAAAAATCCCCCCAAGCACCCCCACACAAACCCCATATTGGTATTACTCTACTTTCTTGCAAAATCTGCCCTGTATATGACTTATTGATGCTGAACCACATTCCAGATTGAGTAGTAAGTCTACTAATTAAAAACTTCATGCTTATTCTTGATCTTCTGGTGTTAGGAAATGAAGTTGATCACAAACACATATGCTGACAAAGTGGAATGTTGCTTTCCACCAATTTAAACATGATTTTGTTCTTCCAGAATGTCTAACAAAAACTACATTAAAGTCTGTAAAGCAAACATACAGCATCTAGTCAAAGATTTTAACTTTTGAGGTACAGCATAGTGTTAAGAGACTTAAAATATACAAGTTTTATCAAAAATATTTATACATTCTCTTAAAACATATTGCTTTTATCCTTATTCTCAGTAATTTCTGATTACGATTATTGAATTCAGTGGCCATAAAAATGTATACAAGTGGGTTTTCACCATTAAATCTGGATTTCAGTAATACATTCAAACAGCCACTGGACAAAACTAAAAGTATACAGTCAATCTATATGATTTAAACAAAACATAGTTTCCAAATATACATGTATACTGGATGTATACAATACAGTTCCTCATTCTTTAAACATGAATGTTTTGAACATTTTGAACAGCAAATGTATGATGAATGAGATAACTAGATATACTGATTTGCTAGAATATGATTGAAGTTAATGTGGAAAATACACAACTTTAAAAATATAGAACAGTGATTGCGTATTTAAGGGAAATCCATACATTTAGGAGTATTCCTGGTTAAGACTAGAAAAACATTCATTACATTCTTCATATTTGCTGGTTATTTCTGAACAGTGTTTAACAAGATTTAAAGGCAAACACATTTGTTTAGCAAGTGACTTTGGTAAAACCTTTAGGACCAGTCTTTTTTTCCTGCAAATGGAAGCACTGACACTGCTTTGACATAGGTACGGTTTTGAAGCATCTCCTCACTAATAAATACCATAGAGTTTGTTAAACAAGGCATTAGTTTGTAATACACATTATTTTGAGAAATCAAGTCACTAGTGTGCTAGACAGTCTTTGAATTCTGCTATTTTGGGGGGACATTCATTCTCCTTCTGAAAAGGACCGACAGCTTTTGTTTTCTTTAAAACTTGGGCAGGTGATCGGTCTAGCTTAGTTATCTGTTTGTGGTCCCACTTTGTAAGGCAGGTGTTTTGTGATGCTTTCTTCTCTGGAAGAATAAAGATACAGTACAAGGGTGCCCATGTGAATGTAGAAAACAGCCCGCACCCACCGAATCAGCTTCAAGAGCTGCACAAAATTGCTTTCCAGTGCTCAAGGTTAGAAAGTAACAAAAAAGATACACAAAAGAGAGGCCATGCCTCCTCTGTATTAAAAACAGTACTGTTTAAAATCTTCATATGATTTAAAAATCAGAAGCTACAGGCAGCAGAGAGAGAGAAAGTGATCCGAAGAATGGTCTTCTTAGGGCGATTGGAGAAAGTTGTCCTGGGGAGCAAATCAGCTGGAATTTTCACAGTGACTAAAAGATTAACACCAATCAGCAATGTAGTCGAAGTCCCTGAACATTTCCTGCTGATCTTCCAAAAGTATCCGAGGCTCCCGAGGTGGAGTGAGAATAGGCGCTTCTGAGGTAAATTCATCATCAAAATTGCTGACATCTTCTCTTCCTCTTATGACTGGGACAAAAGGGGGCTTCACTTTCTTGGCGAGCAACGCATTCCAGTCAATTAACTGTAAAAAGAGCACCGGTTAAGTGTTATGCTTCTGGCTATCGTTACATTGTAACCATGCTTGAGAGATGGCACTCACCCGAAAAAAGTGATGCTTTTTGACATCTTCAGCATCTTTTTCGCCGGCACCAAGGCGACGCTCTGGATTTCTCCTCAGAAGCTGAAAACAATGTCAGGAATGAAGTCAGGTCACCCTTTTTTATGTATATTATGATGCTATTCCAAACAAATCAAGTACAGAATCATAGTCTGGATAGAGACGCTAAGTTTTAGACAAAGACAGGAAACAGAAGCTGCTTTCTCTGAAAAGTAGTCAAATCAAGTTTTTTAAAAAATTATTATTTCTTTTATTTGTACATTTCAGGTTTACCAGAATAGTGAACTAGGGCTACCCAATTAGACAATTAGAAACATTGTCCTGAAGCTCCTTCAATTTATAAATACTGCTTAAGCAAGCTAAACAGAATAAGGCCAGTTAATTTGCTTGTTAAGTTTCCAGGTTCATTTGCCCTCATGCATTTAATTAGAAATCTAATTTTCTATTTTGTAAGCATTCAAGGTTTAGTTCTTAACCATCAGCAAGCCTCTGGTTGCATTTCTACTTGCATAATAGTACCTTCTCCAAAGTCCATTGATAAAGGGGAGGGGAATGTCCTTCTAAGTTCTCAGTTGTATCATGCCTGCCATTAAATTAAAGGCACTTTAATTTCAGCACTTCTATTCAATGGCACTGGGACAAGGTGTGCTGTTATTAGTACCAGTAAAACATACTTTCATGTTACAATACCTATTTCAGAAATACAGTCTTACCCTTCTCATTATTGAGATAGCTTCTGTAGACAGGAATCGAGGATATCTTACTTCATCATTTACAATACTGTCAAAAACTTCTTCTTCATCATCTCCTGGGAAAGGAGACTGGAAAAAAAAACTTCTTAGGAATGGTAATTCAAAGCAATTTTTAAGGTATTAAAATAGTACATGTAGCATCAAGCAAGTGTGTATCTGATCTCTCATTCTCTCTTGTCCCCAAACAGCAATATTAAATCAAAGTAAACCAATACTGAAAAGAGGATGAAATGTCAATCTCATTAAGGCATTCACTTGAGGAATGCTCAAATGGGGGAGACCAGGGCCAAACTTGCAGAATATCTGCCACCACCATGTGTTCAGGCATAAGGAAAGTTGTACTCTGAAAAGGACACTCTACATTTACAGAACAATGTGTCTATTATTTGTCCATACTTTTTGTGAAGCTTACCTCACCAACCAGCATTTCATAGATGAGTACACCAAGACCCCACCAATCTACAGCTCTTGTATAAGATGTTTCTGTCAATACTTCTGGAGCAAGAAATTCTGGAGTGCCACAGAATGTACTTGTTCTGTCACCAAATCCCATTCCTGCAGTGGTTACACAAATTACACAAAGATTCACACACACACGCGTGCGCGCGCACACACATATATATGTTGTACAGACTGACTCAAATTTGATTTATGTTGTCAATTCCATTTAAACACTCAAATCATTTTGATGTCTATATGTTTAATGAAGTCAATTCAAATTCAAAGTGTTGAGTCAGGATTATACCTGGTTTTCAAATCTGTTTTTTTTAAAATGGCCAAATTCACGTTTTTAATTCAGTTGGAAAAATGGTATTCATAAATATGCAGAGTCATACAAGTTCTTCATATAAAATCACTGTAGTTTCCCATTGTACCCCAAGTATTTTTATTGTCACCTTGCAATACAAGAATCCTAAATAAACAAACAGTTCAAGTGGCAATAGGGGCTGCTTGTAGTTCTGACAATAAGATACAGTTTTGGTTGCTTCTGAATGATTAAGACAATTTGAACCCAAATCTGAATTCAAAAATTTAACTAAACTTCCTTTGAATTTAATATCTGAACCAATGGTTTACGAAGAGATTTTTAAATAATGTATTTGAATTGTACCTTGTTTTCCCACCATCTCTATCATAGGAATAAAATAACATTTGATACAGTAGAATGTTATAGACATACAAGTAACTTTGGGGAGGTATGCTAAATTTAAGGGACTTCTATTTATAACTCTCAGTTTCCTGAATCATACTGAAAGCTGCTGAACTAGTGCTCTGAAGAATAGAGCAGAGGAAACTGGAGGACAAACAACTCTCCACTTATGAGCAAGGCACATTTTTCTTAAGATTAAAGCTTTAATATTGCACAGCCGATGCCACTATTCATAAAGCCTCTCTATGGACACTACTTTTCCTGCTATGGAGATTGTAGCTTGCTCATATTAATATGGCAATTATCACATCAAGGACACATAAAGCAAGGTGTAGGATTTTATAAAACATCTTCATTCTGCACATTTGCAGAGCACACCTATCATAAATATAGGTAAGCCTCGTTTTTAACAACACAACCACTTGTTCAGCGTTCAAAGTTACGAAGGCACCGAATAAGGAGACTTACAACTGATCCTAACTGCAGCTTTGGCAGAAGCCCATGTGATCGCCATTTGCTGCTTCACTGCTGGTTTCCAACAAGCTAACTCAAGGAGAAAGTTGTCAGGAGATTGAAAATGTCAGTCACGTGACATCACACCGAACCATCGCATGGAAGTCCCTTAACAGCAGCAACTGGCGCTGCTGCAATTGGTGTCATAAAACAGTGGAGTCACATGACATTATGCTTTGTGACTGCATCACTTAGCAACAGAGTTCCTGGCCTGAATGACTGTAACACATTCCGTTCTTTTTCCCACCTGCTGGTGGGAAAAGTTGCTATCTGCAATCACCACAACATGTTCAGCAGAAGTAAGTATTATCAGCCATTTAAAAACAAAACAAAACTTACCTTCCTTGCAGAGACCAAAGTCAGCTATTTTAACAAAGCCTTCAGTATCCAGCAACAGGTTATCCAGCTTTAGATCTCTACGAAAGAAATAATTTTTTTTTAAAAATAAAACAACTAAAACAACAATCCAACTATGTAATTGCTAAGCTATAGAGCTGCCTTCCCCAAGCTGGGTTCCACGACCTATGGAATGGAGAATCACAGAATTCTCAGCAATAGCCACATTGACTGTAATTAAAGTCTACACATTTGGAAGTTACCCAAGGCTATTTTAGAGAGAGTACCATTTGCAAATATTTACTAATTGTTAATGTTTCCTTTTTTCAATCTGAACAAAACTTAATAATGTACAAACATCCAATAGCATTAATTTCTTCTAGAAAAAAAGGAACAATTTTATTAATTATAACGACAGCAGCATTCAAGCCAGGTTCACAAACATAGCAGAACATAAAATGAAACGGAACACTACATTTTTGAAATACTTACCTGTAAACTATCCTGTGCTCATGTAAATATTGCAGACCAAGAACTACACATGCAGCATAAAATCTGTTTGGAGAGAATACAATGTTTCAGTACTCATCAATTTTGCACATTTATTTACACTACTGCAAAGAATAACATTTCAGACCCAAATCACAACATCCGTGTGAAAGTAGAGCAGGAATCTTTTCCCCCCGACTCCCAGTGCTTAAAAGATGAAGGAGCAGCCATAAACTGGAGCGAATCTTCTATGCTTCAGGCTTCTTTGGAGAAGCTATAAATGTAGCCATCCTTCCAATCTCAAGAGATTCCCATGCAAGGAAATACTGTCTGTCAATTGGAGCACGTTTCCATTATACTTGCTGTGGGGAAATTTTGGACACAAAATTTGTGCTACTGGTCTGATCCTGATTCTTGTCTAAAGGAATTGACTCCTTGCCTTCCAGGATCCCTTGGCAAAAGACCCAGTTGAGTTCTGGCATTGTGTTCTTGAGCTACAGTAAATATGATGGTCTGGCTGTTTTTTTACTTTTCCCAGGATTTCACCAGGACTGTGGCATAACAGCCTCCAGAAATCCCCACAAGAGCAATGCTTAATGCTCTGCAAGCTTTTTCAGCTAGTCAAGAGAGGCTTCTGGCTTTGACAGAAGTAATGCTAGTTCTAACACTCTGTGGCCTGTATTTGGGGAGCAAATGAACTCAATATAAAAAGTAAAATTATATAATATGGACTGTAAAGTTCAAATGTAGGACTAATTTGCCTTTCTCCCCTTTTGGAGAAGTTGAAAAACATCCAGTTGCTGAGCATCAGGAAGCTATTTTAGTATGATCTGAGGGCAAGGAGAAGATAATCCCTTTCACAGCAAGATGGTTCTGTTATGTTCAAAGACGTAGGAGGCTAACTTATCAGGGCTTGATACATGTAATCTTTTAAAGCAAAAACATTTACATTCCCTAGAGTCATCTTGGTTCTTAAGATCTTCTATGGGACTTTTTTTTTAAGCAATATAGCCTGTTACATTTCTCAAGGAAAAAAAAACATTTCCTTCTTCTGTTAATAGAAGACCTAAAGAAAGATGGCCTGTCCTTTGTGGTCCGAGGGATTAAAACCTGGTAAATGAGGAAGCATCACAACAGATTCTTGCAATGGAATCTGGTATTTCTGCAGGTTATTGTCTTGCTATTTATTTCAATAATAACACTTTATTGTCATTGTACATATATACATAGTGTACACATACAACAAAATTCACATAACATATTCTGTTTGGT
>AZIM01000011.1:93765-115663 GCA_000516915.1 Ophiophagus hannah
TGCCTGCTTCCAAAGCCTGAGAAAGCATGACTGGCCTAAGGTCACTCAGCTGGCTTTGTGACTAAGTTAGGACTAGAATTCTATGTTATTAGGACACAATGTCCACTTGAAGAGCACTAAGAGACTACAGCTAGTTCCAAATGCAACAGTGTGAGCAGTAACGGGTGTCTCTTGGTGCGGCCATGTGTCACCACTTCTACGTGAGCTACACTGGTTGCCTTCTGAGTGCAATTCAAGGTGCTGCTGAATACCTATAAGGCCCTGTATGGCATAGGGCCTGAACATCTGANCCAACCAGTATTTCCAGCAGAATGGGTGTATTCCAGGTTCTCTTCATTAAACACTGACATTTCGTGGGGATCTAGGAAGTATGCCTTCCTTCCCTCTTGCAGCCCTCAGCCTCTGGAACAGAGATGGCACCTTCTTTCCTAAGGTTAAAGCTTATTATTTGCTCAGGGGCCACTTTCTGTTTTCATGGCTTATCTTATTAGGGCATGTAAGTCTGTGCTACCTGTTGATTTAATATCTTAGCTGTTTTATTAGTTTTGTATGCTGCTCAGAGTCCACTGGAGGTGGGCAGCCAATACATGTAAATAAATAAACAAACATAACTCTCAAAATACTGCTTAAAAAGCTAGTTGTGCAGTAGAGATGCTATACTTTCATTTGTTTACAGATAGTGTACTCTAAATGTCCATATTTCAACATTCAACTGCAAAATAGAGCACCGGACTTAACTGCCCAAGTTCCTTCTCTATACTGGATGGAGAGTATTTTTACTTTCCTGTTGATGTTTTACCATGGAGAACGCCTAGTTTTTTAATGATTTCTTCTCTTCTGTCATTCTTTTTCTCTTGAATTTTATTTGGAATATAAAATGTTTTTTTAACATCCCTGAAAAATATGGCAAAGAGTTCTCTTTCTCATTCTAGGGATTGTTACTAAACTTTCAGTCTTGCCAATCAGAGAATGTAGCAGGAGCCACCCAGATTTCAGGCCCCTTCTCTCAACTGAAGAAAAGGAACTTGCATTGTAAGTCCAATGTTCCACTTCACTTGTCATGAAAATTTAGGGTTTTTAAAAGAACTGCTCCAATGGGTGGATCTAAGGATTCTGGCAGAGGACAAAACAGATCCCACAAGCTTAAAATCTGCTGATTTCTAACCCAGCCATGTGAAACTATTTGTTTTTTAAGCTCTAGAAAACTGTCACCACCCAAAGGCAACTGTCAGCAGTTATTATTTTCCAGGAAGTAAGAAGTTCACTTTTGTTCAGGCTTAATGCCCCAAGAATCATGTTAACTTTGCCAGATAACACTGCCTAATCTAGTGGGCAGTCAAGTTGGTTAATATTTTTTTTTAAAAAAAACAAAAGCAAAATACAACAGTAAAACACTTTGCACAATGGGAACTGTAGAGGACAACTTATTACAGGTAGGGTCCTGGAAGTAAAATTAATGAGCAAAGTCCTAATTCCTGTTACATGTGTTTACTTGGAATTATCTGATCAGGCATAGCACTTGAAAGTTTATGACATTGGTTTGCTGTGTAACACCATGTCATTACACATACAAGTCAACCTAACAAGGACACATGTATTTATCTATTTTCAGGTGGTCCTCAACTTAAGATCACATTTGAATTCAAAATTTCTAAGCAAGACAGTTCTTAAGTGAATTTTGTGCCATTTTACAACCTTTCTTGCCAGAGTTGTTAAGTTGGTAACACAGTTGTTACACTGATTTTGCTTGTCAGAGCATCCCAAAAAGGGATCACATGATTTTGGGGTGCTGCAACTGTCATAAATACCTGCCAATTGCCAAGCATCTGAATTTTGACCATGTCACCGCTGGGATGCTGCAATGGTCATGAGTGTTAAAAATGGTCGTCAGTCACTTTTTTGAGTGCTATTGTTAACTTTGAACGGTCACTAAATGANNTGTTGTAAGTTGAGGACTATCTGTATTTAATTTCTACAGCTGCTCATCTCAGCGAACAGCTCAAAATTCAAAACATATATTGCAAACATTTTAAAACAGTAAAACCAGTAAAACACATTAAACTAGTAAAAATATTAAAATATCTAACTCAAAGAATATCTCTCATTGTAATTATGAATGAGATATCTTCATCAAAGTTACACACGATCACTACTGTCTTAAACCAAATTCTGAAGAGTGAGGTATCTTCTAATCTAAATGCAGTTAAGCAAGAAATCAGAAGTCATGTTCTCAGTATTCTCACCAGCCAAGTTCCAAAAATCTATTAATTTACAAGATACTGGAGATGATACGAAGGCTGAAAACTTACACTGCTCTTGGTTCAGAAAAGACATCAGTGTGTATGTGCATCATGAGATCCCCACCAGCAGCGTATTCCATTACAAAGCACACGTGATCTTTGGTTTGAAAACAGGCGAAGAGGTTCACCAAAAACGGGTGTCTTACACTGTTCACAGTTTCAAAAATTCGCTTTTCACACATGAGACTGAAAGCCGAAAGACAGAAAAAAAACTAATGTGACTTATTTTATCATTAGTGTATCAGAAAAAGAAGTTAAAAGAAAAAAAGTCCAGAAGATCAATTCATGTAATCTGATATAAAAGATAAAAAAAAACAGTCAGCCCTTTAAAGGCTTATTCCTGAGTCCTTCGGGAGATAGGGTGGCAGAGAAATCCAATTATAAATAAATAAAATAAATAAAAATTATTCCTTATTGTATAACAATTATACATCTAATGTTTTTAAGTGCTGATCCCCAGGTAAATAAAAAAACTGTAACTGCTGGGCAGAAAGATACTCGAAAAGTAAGTACAGAAGCTTAGAATGGGCTCCTTGAATATATTATATTTATATATCATATCATATATTATATACTATGTTATATATTATACATATTACATGATATATAGTATAGTATATATCGTATCGTATCATATTATATTATTATATCATATAATAATATATGATATAATAATATATAATATTATAATATATAATATTATAATAATATATTAGTATAGTATAGTATAGTATAGTANAGTATAGTATAGTATAGTATAGTATATTTATATATTATGCTATACTACATTGCACCACACTAAATTCAATATGAAAACATATAATTTATAGTAAACAGCACTCAGGCTCGTAGAATTTCCAGTGTGATACAAACAAATGTTATGTTTGTGTTCCTGGAAGAGGATATACACTCATGTTGCACATACTGAGAAAAAGAGGTAAACAGCTGTTAACACAATAACAGATTTCCTGTTGACACATGCTTAGTTTACTTTACACTCTCATCCTACAGTTGTTTGTAATTACGTTCTGTTAGACATATTTTCTAATATGTATGTTTACAAGTGATGGATTCAAGGTTCACACCATGTAAAAGAAAACAATATATACACCCTATAATTCTATGAAAAAGTTTTTACCCCATTTTAGATTTTCTGAACTCGTTTGTAAAAAAAAGTATTATTAGATCCTCCTGATAATATAAAAGGTGCTGGATCTACAAATAATACCAGCTTTAGTGCTTGTTTCATAAAGTCATCCAATGTGTTTGTTTAGCCACTCCTGTAGTAAAAGGAACCAATGACGACCAATTGACCAGCATGTTCCAGCATGTTTCTTTTCATTCATAGAAGGCCAGAATGCAAATCCCATTGGTTCTAATACTAGTTATAATACATAGTTGTCATCATTAGCAGTCTGCCCTGAATTCCTTTGCTTTTAAAACTGTCCAAATTGGTGATTATCAGCAAATCTTCTAACAACCAATTCTACATTAGTGCTTATCCTCTTATCTGATCATTCAGCTTCATTGTAGTAATAAGAGGAAAATTCTTTGTTCTCACAGCACACTAATTTCTATTTAACTCAATTGTGCCTTTTATATAGTTGAATTTTTGTAATCTAATGAAACCTAAACACCATAGTAAATTATTCTATCTACTCAATTTCTTTTATTATTCTTTTCTACAATTTATTTCATTCTGCAGTATTTTTTAAATGTGTGATGACTAAAGCCGTGTATAAAACTGCATTCCAAATGTGCTTTATAATATTGATGAAATGTTACAAGCAGTTCTCAACTTACAACCACAATTGAGTTCCAAATTTCTGTTGCTAAGTGAAACATTTGTTAAGTGATTTTTGTCCCATTTCATGTGCCTCAGTTGTTAAATGAACCTGGCTTCCCCATTGACTTTGCTTGTAAGAAGGTTACAAAAGGGGATCACATGATCCCTGGACACTGCAACCGTCATAAATATGAATCAGTTGCAAAGCATTTGAATTTTGATCACATGTGACTATGGAGATGCTGCAACGGTCATTAAGTGTGAAAAACATATGTCATTTTTTTCAGTGCTGTTATAACTTTGAATGGTCACTAAACAAACTGTTGTACATTGAGGACTACCTGTATTCCTTTATAATGAATCTCAGGATGCCTTTTTCATAATGGTCACAAACTGGGTCAATATTTTTAATTGAAGTATTCAACTCCGCAGGAAAATTTTTGAAAGTAGGAAATATTTTCCTATCATATGTCACTTTATATATTGAACTTTATATATTGTCACCCCAATTCCAGCTTGTTTCTGAACAACAACTTAAAACAACAGAGACAATTAAAAACACATTTCTATTTAACTATTATTCCCCTTTATACTAACCTGTCCACTTCATCTCGAGCAACAATGTCTCCTTTTTTTAAGGCTTTAATAGCAAACATTTCATTAGTATTTTTATACTCAGCCAATAGGACCTGAAATACAAAACAGTGTTTTTATTGTTTATTAAATCTTATTGGTTTAATGTTTCCTTTAGATTTATAATCATTTTTAAGTGGACACAAATTCACACACAGATTCTCTAAAGATACTAAAATCAAGTGAGAGCCTCAAGTATAGCTATGCAGATACAGAAGTAAGCATGTCAAATACACAAAATCGCAATTTCACAGGTACCTTTCCAAAATGTCCTCTACCCAGAACAGCACAACATCGGAAATCTTGTAAACTAAACTGAAATCTCTGTTGTATTCTGAAATACACAATTTTTTTAAAAAATGAGAATCCAACCTTCCTTGAAATACTAAAGCAAAGCAGTTTCCATTCTCTGGGAAGGCTCCCATCAATGCATCTGCAAAGCACATTTTTTGCATAGCCTTATTCAGCATGAAGTCATATATAGTCATATAAAAATAACACAACAGCTTACCTTCTATCTTCAGGTACTTGTTTATATTCAGTATCAGAATTTGAAATTTGAGTCTCACAAATAATTTCTTGTTGAAACTTTGGAACAAAATTATTTTTGTCATTCTCAAAGTCAAATGTTTCCACATCCTGTGAAAATTTCAGAAACAAATAAAAAAGAAAGAAGATTCAAAAATATACCAGAAGTATGCTTAATTTAAGAAACTAGTTGTAGTTTTCAGAGCCATAATTTGAAAAATCATTTATTAAAAACACTTTTGCTACATTTCTACACTTCTATAAAACTTAGAAAGTTAACAAGACCCCGAAACAGGAAAAGTTAAAGGCAATCTAGAAAGCCCAAACTTCCCACACATATATACATCTAAATCCATATCTATATCAAATCTATATCTATCTCTTATTCACATGCAAGGAAGAAAAACCATGAAGTATTTCTCCATTATGAAAGGTTCCATTTATAGCCATATATTGAAAGAACAGTACTAGCTATGAATGACTGGGCATGTTGTTCTTTATAAGCCTCCCTTAGGCCACCTTTTAAAATATTATGCACACTCTTATGGGAGACTAGACTGTCTCTCTTTCCATATCTGCACCACCACAAAAATATGCACCCAAACATTCTGAGTGCTGTTCCCCAAATTTTGGAGCATTCTTCCAATCATATATGACCCCAAAATATGGCTGGCATCTATTTTTATCTGACCAGATTTTAAAGGGTCTTCATTATGAAGTGAATACACACACACTACAAATTTAATGAAGCAACCAACTAAATTATGAGGGAAGGAAACAGTGCAAAAGCAATTATTTAGGCAGTCATTTAAAGGAAACAACAGCTTCATGATTACATTTTTAAAATACCAAAACCCATGATTTATTTAATTTATTTATATTCTTCCTTTTTCTTTGAGAGCTCAATGTGGCTTACTTGGAGACCTCTACTAATTTCATCCTCTCTATATCAAACCCATGAAATAGGTTTGGCAGAGAGAAAACGATCAGCTTTTGTGAAAAATACAAAGAGTTCCTCACAGCTGTCCCAAAAGGGAAATATAGGAAAACCCCATACAAAACCCAATATTGCCTTATGATATGGGTGCCACAGGAACAACAGCCCATGCTTTTCTGTATTGACAGTTCTATTGGGGTATTCATCGTGAGTTGATTACACCTTTTTTATTTAAATTTTTGGGGCACTCTGATAGCCTTTATCTGCACTTATCTGATAAATAAGAAACATAAATTTACTTCTCTAAAATAAAATTTTGCATATGTAAAATTTACCCACAATTGGTTGCTCACAGTTCTTGTTATTAAGGGACAGCTTTGTGTTGTTCATTTCATTTATTGTATTTTTATTGGTCAATGACTGAAATTAATTTCTGTCTGTCTGAGTTCAATGGACAACAATAAGGGTCTTGGATGGAGCTCACCAGTCTTCATCCAACTTCCCGCCCCCTAAACACATTGCTCAAAATCACCACAGAAAGAACATTCATCCATCGTATTCATTTTAAGGTGGCATTTTTTAAAATCACATGGTAAATTAAACATTTTTAAAACAACAATGGAAACAATTTACTGAACTTGTAAGCTGCCCAATTCTCAACAACTCTGGGCAGCTCACAACAATCAAGCAAAGAAACTGCAATAGAATTCTAAACGAGGAGTCTTGCCTGAGTGGGGGTAGGCAGAGACTTTGGTTCAGGCGAAGGTTCACTGATTTCTCCAAGAGAAGATACACGTGGAGGACAGATGGGTTCAGAGTCAAGTTCAAACACCAATTTACCTATAGGGGAATCACTTGAAAAAAAAAAGTTCACCATAAGCCTGTTGGCCATATGAGCAGAATTCTACACAATAATTTAATTAAAAAAATAAATAAATTCTAGTGATAAGCATCTAGTTCTTTTTAAGCTGCAATTGTTTCACAGGAATTTTAACATGTTAATTTGTCCATTTTAGCCATTCACTTACCTAGTTGGTGAGCCTAATCCAGAAATGTGAGCATCAGCTACTGATACTGTAGCAGGCACAGAGGCTTGAGGGCTGAAGGTCCCAGTATGATTTACTGTTGGAATAGCTCTTCTCACCAACCTTCCCCAAGTGGCAATATTAATATTCATTTGCGGAGCTCTGAGAAATGTTTTGCCTGTGGATAAAGAAAACAAAGCCTAAGTAATTTCTTTATTTATCACCAAAAGCTATAACTAAATGAGAATTCATATATTCATTAGTTTATTACTTGTGATGGATAAGCTGTGCATGTCGTATTTCCTATTTTTTCTTTCTTATTAAAGTCTTGTTGACAAACTATGAAGAATTATCTTTAATGAAATGTTGACATATAAGCATCAATTTTTATTAATTCTAGGACCAAGTGCTAAAGCTATAAAACAAACCCCCTCACCTTGTTGCTTGGAGAAAATTTTCTTTTGTCTCTGAAGTTTTGGTCTTCTTTCAATAACAGGATTAAAAAATGTAACCTGCAATTCAGGCAATAGGTATTAGAATTCAGACTAATACTTTTTGGAAACAGGACTTCACAAGGCTTAAAATATTTACTAAAAGTATTTGCCCTTACCTCTGCAAACAAAGTACCCTGAGGTTCAAGATAGAGACACATTCCATGTCGCTGATTATCCAAGAAGTCTTCTAACCTCAGAAATTTCACGGCACACAAAGATCTCCAATCACGCCAATAAACAGAAATCTCTAACTCACGTGACTGAAAAACAGTAAGAAACAAACCCAGGCTAAGTTTTTATATTTACTAGATTTGAGCAGACCTAGCTGGAAATATTTTTACACCAGAATCACCCTACTTTGGGAACAGATGACTTTAGCAATGGAAGAAAGCATATTTGTTTTCTGCCCACAGAATTAATTCATGTATTTACTTGCCACTTCCAAGCTAGTGCAGTACTGAATAAACTGACTCAGATGTTATATCCATAAAATGAATGGACAGCAATATGATAAAAAATAATTCTGTAATGCTGTTACAAATTTTAAGGAGAATCACTGGAGACTAGAGAGGTATCTTCTTTTGCTTCCATGTATTGAATCAGTCATAATTAAGATGTAAAGGATATTATTTCTGCAATTCTCAAAATGTTTAAGGGTCTTTAAAAATACTAAAACAAAAAGCTTAATCCTGTAAAAATGGGTGGCATTTGGAAGGCTAGAATATAATAATTTATGATCTGCAGCCCTAATGCTGGATAAAGGTAAACTATTGCATATTAATTCTAAAAGCAAGAGTTTATCGTACAGTGAAGACTAAAAACGTGTGTAGGCGCACTAAAAAAGATGCAAGGATAGAGGGGTATCTTCATTTCAGTTTGCTGCTTTTCCAATTCTTCCCACTCCAAATACTGTACCCCATTATGTAACATGTAGAGCCATTTCCCATGACCTTAATGGGCCTCTTTATATACAGATTAGATCATATTATTTGTCAATCTGATGAAGACAGCTTTGAATGTTCAACACAGCTGCTAAACTCAGATCTCTTCCACATAAGAGAAAATCAAAACTTAGGGAGATTTTAACATACAGTTCAATGTTATTTATATTATTTAAAAAAAACTTCTTGCCCTGAACTCATACCCTATATATCAGGGATGTCAAACTTGTGTCGTCGTGGCAGTGTCACATGATGTATCGGGACTTTTTCCCCCTTCGCTAAACTGGGCGGGGGTGGGGCCAGCATGTGACACATCTGGCCCACGGGCCACGAGTTTGACACTCCTAGTATATATGCATTTGGAGTAGATTTAAGTATATATGAGCAAAGCTAAAAACCGTACAGAGAAGAACTTTTGTAAACATGCCAATTGTCAGCTGCCTTTCACTGTCTTTACACTGACTGGCTGGCAGGCTTTGAAAGCAGCAAATTGGCAGGGCAAGAGGTTGTTTATTTTAGGAATGTTTGATTGACTAGATATGAAACATTATTTTCAGAGTCAAAAAACTATCTTTTTGACTCGGTTTCAGGAAATTTATTTCCTGACTTCATCAAATAAAGTTTTTTTTAAAAAAAATCTATATATACATAAAGCACACTCAGTATTTAAAAAAAAAAACAGTACAAACAGGACACTGAAATTTCTTGTGAAATGCTGCCCAACTTATGGTCTACATTTATAATCTTTTTACTTCATTCCAAGAACAAATTGTTTCAACAGTTACAACTGATTTACAACAGTACATACAATTAGTTAAAATGTCTCTCAAACCTTCTATACATTTTACTACATGACTTTACCTAATATCACAAGAAGCTAAGGACTTATAAATGATTTGTTGCAAATGCTATGAGCACACTGGTGCAGAATCCTAAAGATGTATGACTGGAATGCACTTCTGCTCATGTAAGTACCATCTCATACTTTCATCCTTGTTTCAGAGAGAGGGAAGGCTGGAATGCTCTATTCTGTTCAGGAAAGGGAAGCTACATTCCAAGTCAGTATTTTTCTCTAGGCATAAGAAGCAAATTACTCAACTGGAAATCATCGTAAGCGTATTAAACTTACTCTGTCTAGTTCCAGTGTAAATTTCTGGTCCCAGGACTGATTGGAAATAGGCTTCCAGCTAGTTTGATCAACAACAGTGTTATCCAATTTCAAAACAGCACAGATTTCATCTGCAAGCAAATTAAGTAAATTCAGTTTAGAATGTTAAGTTGACATTCCAAAAACAGTAACAGAAGCAGCTCTGACAATCAGTAATAATTTAAAATAAGTTATAATATGTATAAAAATATAAGTAAAACACAAAATTCTACTTAGTTTGAGAGTAATTACAATCTTTGTTTTGGTAGGCTACAACAATAATGGTGGACAAAAATTATCAGTGTGAATGTTCAAAGTCATTGTGTGCAAAGCTCAAATGCTTTCCAAATTATGGCACTGCATTTTCCCCCCTTCTCTCACTAGAAGAAACCACAGCTCATTTTCTTTTTCTCTCAACCTTTCTTAGAAAGAAAGATAAAATGTTGGCTCCTTTTTCTCCATATACAGATAGTCTTCCACCTACAACCAACCATTTGTTCAGCAATTATCTGAAGTTATGCCAATGCTAAAAAATGGACTTATGAGCCATGCTTGAAATTACAGCCATTGCAATGCTCCCAGGGGTGAACAAAATCTGAGTGCTTTGCAGGCCACCAAGAACTCATGACTGTAGAGGTACTCCAAATCCTCTCACCTGCCTACCTTCCCCCATCTCTGCCCTTTGGGCTCCCTGTACCTTGTCTTGTGGGTCAGCAAGCAACCCCAGAACCAGGGGCATTCTAACTTCTAGCTGTCTCCTTTCCCTACTCATAAAGATCAGTTCCAGATCAGGATTAGAAAGTGATCAGGAAGGGAAGGAAATGGAGGATGGCTAGAGATTAACCTGCCCCTTGAAAGCAAATTGGAGGCCAGGTGGATTTTGGCAGGGCAAGAGATGAACTCCAACATGCTTCTCTCGCCTACTGTTGCACTTGTTTTCCTGACTTCCAGATACAACCCCACAGTGAATGAAGAGGCAGGGCGGAGCCAGGTGCAATGCATGGGGCAGTGGAAGTCCTTGTGAGGAGTAAGAAAAATAAAGGGATGTCAAAATTAATTTTAAACTCATCTGATCGAAGGGTAATGGCTGAGGCGCAGTGAAGTAATCATTTCCAGTCCAATGTTAAAGAACAGAAGGCACACATAGGAGGTGAAAAAAAAGTTTGCTTGTCAGCAGCAACGTGTGCCTTGCTGTGCCTGCAGCTTCCTGGGATAGGACAAGCAGCCCCAGAGCTGTGTGATTCTGGGGCTGCTTGCTGACCCATAAGGCAGGGTGCAGGCAGCTAAAAGGTAGAGATGGGTGAGAGACTGTTGTAGTTTGATGCAGTCCCTTTATTGAGGCTTGGGGCGGTGAGGGACCAAATTGGATAGGCTTGGATTGGGATGGATAATAGTTTAACAACCCATGATTCACAGTTAACTACAACAGGGATTGCTGGGATTGCCATCATAAATTATTGAAGTCATGTGATGACTCGCTTTATGACTGCACCAACTTATAATAACAATTCTGGTCCCAACTGTGGTCACAAGTCAATGACTACCTGTGTACCCTACAATTTCTACATTCACACTGTGAATGCTGGGTCTCTTGGTAAGCAATTCTATATACCAGGGCATAGGTAGGAGTCCACATTATTACCCGTCTTGCAATATTATCATTATGAGTGGAAAAAGAAGACAGCAGTGAGGGAGTTGTAAAAAAAAATCACTTGGATTTTATGCTATTAATTTCATCAATCATGGAGGGTTCAATCAATATGTATTTTGAATCAACAGGGAAATATAATTCATTTTCTCATTCATTACATTTTAAAATTCAATTTTAGCTCAACTGTTCCAATATATCTGAGGCAGCCTATGCTTTATTAGTTGCAATATCCCAATCACAGGCTCCCAACAGAAAAGAGAACCTTCCACCTTTCAGACATCATCAAATTAACGATGTACAAAACATTCCATTTTGTGCACAAAATATTCTGGTAAAAAATACATCGTTTTTCCTTCATGATAGTTTTGTGCTATACTAGACATGAACCAAAATTTGGATAGAGGGCCAGATTACAGCTAAAACATTATCAACTACTTTATATTGCAGAAACATTACTTCCACAAAACTGCCAGCCCAGGATATCAAACAGACATGCTTCAGAGGAATAGACAAATATTCTGTGTTTCCTGGAATATTTTGCACATCACTACACTGAACTATAACTCCAGCAGGCATGGCTAACTGTAGGGAGGACATCACCCAACCTAGTTTTTTAAAAATGAAGATTCTTATTACTGTTAGTAATTCTTGAAAAAGCACTTTTTGGGTTATATAATAAAAAAAATCATGGGCTGATAGAAAAAATTGTTCAAGACATCAGTCTGCATAAATATACTAGTACTTTGGATATGAAGACCTAGGGCCACAGGATGTGGAAACAGGCTGGCTACACTTCTGGTGAATTAGCTACTCTGTTACCAACTAGTTCCCTTTCTGGCTCCTTGATCTGGTCTCTAGGCTGGTATTGGAGACCCCTCCTGGTCCAGTTGCAAAGGCAGTGGAACAAAAAAAGGTGGGAAAATTCTCCTAAGCAAGATAAGACAAATTCTGCCACTGCACTTTCATTTTTGTTTAATGGAAGATTGGTTTTCAGTCCAAGATGGAGCTGAGAAGGAAAAAGCCCTCCTACTTTTTTAGAAGGAAAACCAAAGAGTAAGGAAGAAGATTACCGTCCACTCAATGCAAACGTTTAAGCCTGCCTTCTGACTACAAGAGCTATGGTGACTGAGAAATCACTCTTTTTCAATTTATGGCACCTATAATGTAAAATAGCCTTTGTCTAAAATCTAGGCTAGCCCCCACAATTATGGCCTTTTAGAGGGGAGTGAAGACTACATTCTTTGGGAGGAAATTTGGGATTGAGTGCCAAGAAATTTAAAAGTGGATTTTACTGATTATTAATTCATTATGTTTTGTGCATTATATTATTACTGGACTTATTTTACCATGGGCATTTCATAGAGATCCATGTTGTTGTGAACTACTGCTGACATTCAGTAGTGTGCACCTTTAATTATAATAATCATCAAGTGGTTTGATGTGCCAGAGGCACAAAATTCCCTAAACCAAATATTTATTTTCCTAGAATCACTGGGCTAATGAATGAATCCAGAAAAGGGCATGGCTGCTTTAATAACTTACAGACAACCACAGCAGTTGTGCAATCGGTGCTCCTAAGTGCCTTTTTTACTTTCAAATTCAAACTACTGCACAACCTTAAAACAAAATCATAATAAATACGATTAAACTGAGTTTATTTTTACATATAGTTATTTCTCCTAAGAGATTTCATGAAAGTGCTTCTGAAAATGAAGAAAAAAACATTAAAAAGGTACTGAACTGGATAAATCATCTGTTTTCAGGAGGTTTCGGCAACTGCCACTTTTGCTTTTACTTGTTCGACTCATGAAAGATGATCTGGCTTCACTTGGACTCCATCCAGGTAGAGTGAAGGATGTTGCTTTTGATCTACCAGGGACATTTTCCAGGATATCTTGGCAACCCATAAGCCTAACTTCCAGAGTACCTAAAATGAGATCAGATTATCTTAACTCATATAATTAGTCAAACACCAGCTTAAGCAAGTACAAGCAATTGATAAATGGCAGCAGCATCAATTATGTCATTCTGTGTGGGCAGGAATCTCAATACTCTGTAAACTTCATATTTATGAGGCAGTATAAAAGCTCTTAAATATATAAGCTTTAACTAGAAGAATGTGGGTTGAATCCAAAATTAGAATAAACCTACTGAAATCAACTGGGTTTAGCTGCTGATGCAAGTCCCAGTAATTTTAATTCATAGTGGGCTTACCTGACATGAACTTTTATGACTGTTCTGCCTAAGCTTGTGTCAACACAGCTAGTTATAGAATGCTAATAAGTATTTTTAAACTATGGTTTTTACATAATGTATTAGTGGGTCCATTTTAATTGTCTAACAATCTGCCTCTTGTACTATTTCCTCCCCCCTAAAAAGGCAAACCTTGCAAGGGGAAGGAAACCTTGTCTGAACATGGTATTGATGTATGCTAATAGACTTTTTTCATCCATGTATGTATGTATGTATTTCTTTTATATATTATGATTTAATGTGGATAAAACATGAAGAAAGGAAATCAATTTATAGTCTATCTTTGCATAATCTCAATCTAGTAATTCTATAATAATGGACAAAAATGGTAAAATGGGATTCTACATATTTAACCTGTGCTGATCAATGTATTGTTGTGTATTTGCACACACATACACAAACAATACCCAGGCACCTTCAGAGAATCAACTATTTCTGCTACAACTTTAGTTTAAAAACTAAAGTCATTTTGGGAAATATAAGCTAACAGCTGTGCTACTGCTTCTAATTTGGTTGTTTATTAAATAATTTAGTAAACAACATATTAGGATCAGAGTTTTATTCAACACCTGCTTCAAGTTAGCAAATAAAGTCTGCAGGGATATATTTAAGATCTTCATTAAGCATACAAGATATCTTGGAATTTATTTCTTTTATGAAATGCTGCAATTACAGAAGCATGCACAGACTGTCGAGGGGAACTGTTGGACTACAGAGTCTCAAATTTCATAACCCTCGTGCAGAGAGTTTTTCTTCTGTAATGCCTACTCTTAATTTTTTATATTTAATTACTTTAATCTAAAAACACATTAGCACAAGTAAATGAGAGATACAATGTTATGCACTGCTGCTGTTTAAAATTCTCTTTGTATTATTAAGTTTTAATGTTTTAGGGAAAAACTTAAATTCTCATCACAACTGAATGGCTATGAGGTTATGTCCCGATTTCATTGCAATACTTTCTAATATAAGGAATAAATGATACAAAAACTTTTAAAAAATGTTTCAGAAATTAGATGCACTAAATAAATGATTGAAATATTTTGAATCAGAATCCTTTAGGCAATAACTAGAGTTGCAGATTCTAGCAACTTATACAATGCAATCCTTTATCAGACTCTTTGATAATAAGTTACTGTTTTACTGGCTGATCCCATAATAAAAATATGTACAGACCATAGTGTTAAATTAATTTTTTTCCCTTCACTGATCATCTTCCTAAGCAATTTACACATAACCCACCTTTAAAAATCTGAATTTAGTCAAGCAACTGAAATGCTTGCTATGATGCAATTAATGCAAACAACAACTTGGCCAAAAATAGCCACTGCTAATTTTCTAAGAGATAATACATATTTAAGTATGATTGCTATGCTCTTTTATATTTAAAGATATTCCCGAATGTACAAAATTGCATTGTATCTTTTAATGTAACAAATATTTTCAAGTTAGAAACCAAAGCACACAAAATATGTAGCTATTACTGCCACAACAAACCTGTTAATGCTGCTGGTTTGGACAATGTACTATACTGATTTTGTGTAGATATCATACTTTGCCGTGGACTTAGTGTTGGTGATGAAACAAGTGAAAGTTCTTCTATAATAATACTGCTTTTGGGGTGATTTTTAGGGAGTTCATTTAGCCTTTGTTCTAATGAATACTTCAAGAGATCCAGCTTCTGGCTTGATTCATTAAATCTTGCTTGAGCCTTATTCAGTTAAACAGAGAGAAAAAATCAGTTAGGAGAAACTCTTAATATGCTTACATTCAAATTTCACTTATTACATAAAAATTACCTCTGAAAGCGCTTTTCTGTCAGTAACTTTTCCAGAGCCGAACAACTTCATAACATTTTTGGCTCCTTCTGCTACTGCATATTCTATCCTAAAATGATGTCGCAATTCTTCCATTCGAAGCTCAAGAGGGCTTATCACGGGCTTTGCTATACATATAAAAATAAACAAAAATTAGTACTAACTTGTACATTGAACTATTAGTATATTACACTAGCCAGCATATTGATATAAAAATGAAAAAACATTTAATAGATGTATTACAATTCACGTGACCTTTCTGGGGAGAGAGGGCATTAAAGCAGGCAAGTCTGCCCTCTTTTGTATGTGTGCCAATGTTACATGTGCATACAAAAGAAGAGTTTGTGTTATTTGACTCCACATGTGTTATCTTATCCAGATTTAACCCAATCCCATGGCTTCTGCTTTATAGGTCTAATACAGATTTACTAACCAGCCATATAAAATTGGATGGATAGACAGATAAATGAAGCAAACTAAGCAGTCATGGGATGATTGTCTAAGCTCTGTAGAGCTTAATGTGACATTCACCTACAAATTAACAAAAGTCCACCAAGAATTTTTGAATATGGATATTTTACTTGCCAGCAGGTTCATGGCAGAGCAAATGCCAACTGAAACAATTTTAAAAATCCATCTTGGTGGGGGCAGACATCCACTGCATTAATTTTCTAAACTTTACAGAATACACAAGGAGTTTCACTTACACACAAACACCTATACATCTAAACGGCAGAGTCCTCTTTACCTGCACACTACTGAATGACTATATGAGCATAAGATAATATCTTTTCGTGTATGCGTGCAATTTTGAGTCAGTATTGCTTCCTGGTGGCTGCCTGGACAATTTTCTGCAGTTTTCTTGACAAATTTTTCGAAATGGTTTGCTACTGCCTCCTCCTTTCTAGGGCTGAGAGTAAGTGGTCCAAGTTACTCATCTACCTTTGTGACCAAAGCAGGATTAGAATTCAGTCTCCCAGTTTCCACACTGGACAAACTACCTCTTTTTTTCTTTTTTCTTGTTGACAACAACGTATCTTCTACTTTTCCTGTCTCCATCCCCTAGCATTTGTTTATACCTAGCATAAACTACTAACTTTTCAATTCCCTTTGTTTAACAAAAGTTCTGTCTTTGTTACTTCTCAGTTTCTATTCTTGGCCCTTTAATTATGTCTGTATTTTTAGTGATAACAATATACAATGCTATTACTTTTTCAGCAATTCACACCTGTCTTGATTCAGCTGGTTGCAACAGATGGAAATCATCTTTGACATGCAATGTACAAAAAGGACTCAGAATATTCAGAAAGCTTTTAACAAGGTTATTAGTCCATTTTTCCTAGTCTAGTTTAAACAGGCTTACTCACAGCACTGAGTCATCTACAAGAAACAGTAGCAAGCCAGTAGCACTGTTACCCAAGCCTACTGATTGATGGATTTGTCACATGACATCTAAATGTACTGGGCATGTATACTTTTAAAGTATCACTTGGAATGGGGGAAGAGTTACTTGTGGGACAGCACAATGGTTTCTGCTTGTCCTACTAGGCCTGGCAGGCTAGGAATACATCAAGTCCTGTGGGGGAAATCAGGCATATTTCAGGTCCTGGAGGCCTCAGAAGCATGCTTTCTGTCATGGTACTTGCCTTATGAAACAGACTTGCCCTGGAGATATGACCCTGTCCCTGATCTTTTAGGCTTGGTTTCCCCCCAGGTGCTTGGGCCAGGATACTAATGGAACTGGCATGGGATGGTTATTGGAAGAATGCAAGTTTTAATGGGCTTTCAATATTGTTTCTTATTTTAAATGGCTTGTTGTTTTTACTGTATTGTAGTTCTATTCTGTTCACTGTGCAGTTTCTTCTGGTAGATGGGCAGCTATATAAGTTTGTTTAGTAAATAACATAAATAAGAAATAAGAACATTTAAACCGTTAACGAGGCATGGATGGAAAGCTTATACTCGTAAGAGGGATTTCCCACCCCACCCCGTAATAATCTATTCTGCATAAACTTTGTCCAGAATGAGGTGCAAGGACACAGAGAGTTCTGAGCAGTCCAGAGACATTACTACAAAAATGGGATTTAGATGACAACATTAGGGATTTGACATGAGCCACAGGGAGTCAAAACAGGCAGGAAGTTGTGATTTGCTCAAGGCAGTGTGTGCATACCCATGTTTGTCAACCAGTTGTAGAAGAAGAATACAGGAGCCTGGTTAATGAGCCTTTTCAGAATATCTTATGTTAAATTGTAGTACAGATTCCTAAGACTAATGGGGCAGGAGGAAGACTGATTGAGCATTGACCTGGCCTTGTAGTATGGGGGAGTCAGGACTTGGGACTTTTTAAAAAGTCCCATGAGAGTTAGAAGATTCTAGAAAGAGTTTAGTGAAAGGTTTTCTCTCTAATGTTTCACCATTATCAAAAGCCAATTCATTAGTCTGCACTGCTTGAAGAATCTGCATCCTTATAACTTCAATTTTTGTCTTGCTGTCCTGAAGCATCTGTTGAGCTGTTGCAAGCAGCTTTCTATCCTGAAAAAAGAAAGAAAAAAAGAGTTATATGATATTAAAATTTGAATTCCCCAATTATTTTCAAGTACCAACAATTCACACCATCTTTTCAGAATATGAATTCCAATATACTGAACAAGATTCAGAAATCAGTATGGCTTGAAAACTATTGTGCAATAACTACCAATACATTTTGTTTAAATTTTGGCTGTAGGCATCAAATACACCCTTGTTTAAATTTTTTATTATTTTTATTTCATCCACAATAATTTAGAAATTAGAGCAGTAAAGCCAACAGAATAATGCAGCCTTTAAGAGACAGAACCAAAAAGAAATTATCAGGATTTTTACTACAATGCTGTTAGCATTTGTTTGCAGTATATAATACTGAGAACATTTATACAAATGAAGAAAAAAAATCTTTAAAAACTACTCTTTCTCTTTCTGTCACACAACACATACAGTTTAAAATCTGAAGGTAATGAATGGAAAGGACTTGAAGAAGTTTTCTTCTATGTTACTAGTTCAGCAGCAAGATTAACAATGTAATTTAATATATAACTGAAAGTGTCTGGAAAGCTACAAATTGATTTTCAGAAAGGTCAGTGAACCATCAAGAAGCAATTCAAACTGCCAACTCTCTGTCACTGTAATACATTCGATTCTATTGTAGAAATCTACATTTCTGTAGTTCATGCTCTACATGCCAAAACTGAATTCCTATTTATGATTGCTGATAAACACCATTCCATGGTTTGGTGCAGAAACAATATTTCCAAATATGATTTACTGATAATGTTATCAGGGCACATTACTGGAGGATGTGGAAATTGTATCATAATCCTAGATGATCTATGGCTAGCACATCCTGTCAAAAGAAGCAGAAACTCCCCTTGGTACAAATAGATACCAACAAATATGTGATTTGCTCAGAAATTAACTTTTAACCATAGCATAGAATGATTTCGACACACTCCCCAAACCGTCGCTCTATAATATCAGATATTCAAAATGTAACAATCTCAACAGATTGTTACAAACATGAAAATTAAATAGTGTATTACTGAATTCCAAAATGAAATATCTGTAATTAGCAACAGGATAGAAAATTATCCATTACTATGGTATGCATCTATTTATATGGTCTCTCTTGACTGTGAAGTTTTAAATCCCTCATCTGAAAACCTGATTAACTATGTGAGCTTATAAGTCTTACCTTTGATGGACCATTAGAATACATTTGAATCATATTTTCTGCTCCTTGCTTTACTTTCAATTCTATATTTAACTGTTTCTTTAAGGCAATTAATCTGTTGTTAGTAGGAAAGCGAGGATCACTATTAGGTGTATCTGGAGTTCTGGGACAATCTGTAAATTAGAAAAAATGCCCATCATCATTTTTTCTAAATAATACTCCATAATAAAATAAATGAAAGTTTGTATCAGTCAAATTATCAACTTTGCAGTAACATTTAGGCTGTTAATATCTTTGTCTAATACTGCTTGCTGTTCATATTTTCTATCTGGTGTACTCACTTTCCATTTCTCAAATGAGGGCTATTTTGTACAAACAACTGTTCATGTAAAAAACTAAGGCAGTACAACAATGGTTTCTGTGAAACAATCTCTTATTTTGGTGACATAAAACAGCCATTCTACAAAACTGTTCCTAGACAATTGAAATATCCATAAAAAAATCCCCACCAGTAATAATTTGGCTACCAAAGGTATTTCAACTAAAACCTTACAATAAAATTCAAACACAATAAATAACAGTAAGTGAAGTTTTGATCACACATATCCTTGTTAATGGAATCACACAAAAAGATGAAGCCCCACATGATTGTCTCCACTGTACTAGTGGGATTACTGAGGATCCCAACAGTATTGTTGCAAAATGTTTTATTTTGCAACAGGTTAACTTTCTATTCATTTCTTTAAAAATACTTAAAATATTTATTTTAAAAAACGTATGGTGCAGGAAGTTTACTAGATAGCAAATGATATATTGAAGGTATGAGTTCCCATTGGCTTGATATTGCTACCTCCTGGCCTAAGAAGGAAGCACTGACTACTTAAAGAGGAAACAATTTTACTTTAATCAATCATCCATTGAAATTTTCATTAAGACACATTCATAGCATATTGCTCTTGATTATAAGTAGCTTTGAAGAATTTACTTTAAGAAATCAAAAGCAGATCTAGTTATGATTTTACAAGTTATAATGCAGTTCTTTTACAAGGTACCATTGTTAGTGAATTACTATTAAATTATGTTTAGTAATTAATTAACATTCACCATTCTGGGAGCACCTCCAATGTCTGCATATACAGTCAGTTCTCATTATTCATGGAAGTTACGCTCTATAAAGTTGAGGTAAACACTGAATTAGCAAATACTAAAAATCTCAGTTTGGCATGTGTACTCAAATTCTTAAGACTCTTGTGTGTCTGCAAAATATCATGAAAACACTGCTAATATTTTGGTTACAAATGTATCTTATCAAGTAGGTGGATTTTCAAATGTGGAATAACAAGGCCAATTAAATTGATTACTTACAGCCAGAACTTCTAAATATATATTTAAATATTCACGTCACTGTGTTGGCACCTGAAAGTGTTGTAAAGTTATTTTGAAATCATATGTTATGGAGTGGAAAGCACTGTAGTTTATTATTCATAAAAAATATTATACCAAAACATAAGCACTTCTGTTTTTATTATGTTTACACAGTTAACAGGGCCTTAGTTAAATATTCCTTCTGAGGCCTTAGGATAAAAGCTCAAAGACGAATCTTTGGATAAGCTTAATTGCTGATAATTTCTCTTGACAACAGCAGTTGCTTGAAAGATTCCTTATGTTGGGTGTTTTACCTTTTAACAGATTTAAAGGAAGTTACAAAAACTCAGTTTAGTTTAGGTATATTGGATCCTAGAAGGCAAAGTTAGTGTAAAGTTTTTCCAATTAGTAATACGTAAGAATGGGTCTTAAGAAAAAATGGATATGGAAAAAAGGGACAAGTGAAAGAAACTAGAATTAAAGCAAAACAAGAAGCCTCAGTTCTGTATACAAAAATATTAAAGAACAGATTAACTTCCAAAAGAATGAAGAAAAAAGTTATTTTTTAAAAAAAATGTGGCAGCCATTAGAATAGAGTGGAAAGGATGAAATCATAGGGTATTACAGAAGCGTACCAAACTATGGGAAAAGATGCTTGGGGAAATGAAGGGAAGGAGGATCTGGATGAGGAAGAAAAATAGATAAAATAGTGTAATTGCTACAAAACCCCCTCCCCAAAAATTTACTTGTATTAATTACATATATGCTTTCAGTATATTACAATTCAGTAATGAAAAATAGGAAAATAAATATAAATAAAACTTTGGAAACTTGTCCATATGTCCTTGAAGTACAAAAATTAAATAGAACACAAAGCCTCAAATTAGAAAGCAAACCAGAATATTTTTAGATGATAATTATCAGATATCCAATTGCAATATACATAGCTACTCTGGTGTAGTGCTTAAAGACCCTGGGGCAAGACTGTGACTTCTAGATCTCCTTTAGGCACAGAACTTTCTGGGTGACTGAGCCAGTCGTTCTCTCATAGCCCTGACAAGAAGGTAAAGGCAAGCCACTTCTGAAATATGTTGCCAAAAAGACTGCATGACCTTATTCATGTTGATGAGCCATGTTACGAACCCTGTTGGTGCAGTGGTTAGAATGCAGGACTGCAGGCTAACTCATTGCTCACTCCAGTTCGATTCTGACCGGCTCAAGGCTGACTCAGGCCTTCCATCTTTCCGAGGTCAATAAAAGGAGGACCCAGATTGTTGGGGGAAATATGTTGACTCTGTAAACCGCTTAGAGA
>AZIM01000011.1:122966-141665 GCA_000516915.1 Ophiophagus hannah
AATCTATAATTATATCCTGTTCTTTTAATTTATCAATCGTTTTTAACTTCCCCTGATTATCTAATAGTTCTTCATATCTGACCATTTTCCTTGTATCCCTCATATTTGGGTGTAATATCGCTTCCATTGGTGACACCAATTTTGGTATCTTCATATAATGTTTTTTTTAACCTTTTCCCAAGCTTGCAGTAGTGATTCTCTAATCAATATGAATGTGTCTTGGGGGTTTTTTGGTCCCATAGGAAGGCATGCCACCCTGCTTGGAGGGCGTGGCCCTCAATTGCCAAAATTCTTTTATTTTTCAAATTTATCCACTCCTTCACCCATAATAGTACTTCTGCTTGCCTTTAAAGAACTGTTCAATCCGACCTTCACTGAAGGTCCTGCTCAACCTCTATACAGTCATGTGAGGGACTTCTCTGTGGTGGCACCTCATTCTGGAACACTTTCTCCTCTGAAATTCAGGAGGCACCAATTATAACTTATTCTAGTAGTCTCTTGAAACTTTAGCCAAGCCTTCCCAGCATGAATGATGTAAGAATGTTTATCATTTTAAGAATTTTTAAAAAATAAATAAATGAATGTTGCATTTTATTGTTTTGAAGTATTCTACTGCTGTTTTTACTGTTAACCACTTTGAGACGCTTTGGCAGAAAAGTATCAATATATTTAATAAAAGGCACAAATAATGATACAGAAGAGAACATTAACCACAACCAGATGACACAAACATTCCAAATTTGGATGTTTCCACATATAACTTAACAGACATGAGGATGGCCACTCTTTTTTTTTACATACAAACATCTGCAAGTAATGAACTGCAAATGTTGCCAAAACCTACAATATTTAAAAGCAGGTAAAATGTTTAGGAATACTATGTTCAAAATACCAAAGAATCTGTTTCCACTTAAATTGCTGCAAAAATTTTACACCATTGACAAAAAGAAAGAAAACAAGTTGCATACCTGTAACATCTTCAGGTTCTGCTACCACAATGTGAGCATTTAATTCCTGTAATTTATGGTGCAATTCCTCTAGCTTCTTGTTTGATTTTTTCAAAATGTTGTCTACATAAGCCAAGTTTTTTTTATCTGTAGTGACCTTCCTGAGGTTTTCTGCTCCTTCTTTGATTTTAAGTTCTTTCCTTATTTCCCGTTTAATTTGATCCTTCACTTCATCCAAATTCTGTTGTACCATTGTGTCCGAATAGTCCAATTTCTGTCCAATGTTCACGTTCTCAGGAACAATGATATTTCGCACATCTCCCTATAAAAATCAGAAAAATATGTTAACCCACTATTTGCAAAGCTATGTGAGTTTCTCCAATTTTTTTCAGTCATTCTTTATCCGAAAGTCAGAGCTGACTGATAACACTAATATAAGTGTCAGATTTACGGAATATGTTGTATGTCTATTTTTAACCTAAATGCCTTAAAATTCCACAAGATTTGCAACATAGGAATTTTATTCTGATAAGCCTGAGAACCATAACAATCCTACACATACTCAAAACTAAGTCCCACTGAGTTACCTGATAACTTTTCTTACTTAAATGTATATACCATATCAGCTCTAACACTTGTTGGGAAATAAATGTAAGCAATTATGCTGTGTACTATTAATATATTAAAAAGTTCATTTTTTCCTTTTTCTTCTGCACACATCTGAAATATAGAGACACATAAGTTCAATTTTATAAACTTTTTTTTGTCAGGTTATTTTTCAACCAAGTTTGGAACAAAAATTCCAACTGAATACCAAGATGTTTCAGTATCTATGTCTACTAAGTCACATGCATATGGACTAAGCGAAGATATTTGGCCACTACTTGTTTTTGTAGATAACCTCAATCATACATAATTATGTGTAACTGTAGTGTTACCTCATTTATATATCACCCCTATAAAGACAAAAAACATCTTTTTTTCTAGACAATTTACCCTTTCATCTTCCTTCTAACTGTATGAGCACATACAAGCACTCAGAGATAACAAATATGCAGTCTACAATTATAAGACATTGGTGAAACTTGCCATATTTTTCAGATGTCAATTATCCATTGGTCCATTTAATACTGATTTTCCACAATGTTCAAAACACTTCCTGTCAAAACAGATAATTAAACTAAGAGCTGAAGTCCAAATCCTAAATAAAAATAAACCACTTTAGAAGCTTGTTGGTAATGAGATCAAATCTGATTAGGAAAAGCACACACATATATAATCTTGTACTATTATAGGTTACTTACTTGTCTACTTAATAGGAATATGTAACTTGAACCATTACTGTACATGTTCTGTATAGCAGGATGTTTGACCATTTGTTGATTTTGAAAAGTATATGATAATGTACAGTTTGAGTTACAGAAATGTCTGCAAGAAAATGAAGGTTATTTGCTGAACATAAGTGTATATGATGCAGTGTCAGAATTGTGTAAGAATAAATAAAATACTCAGAGAATGATTCAACAGGCAGCAAGATAAGGATGTATAATATCCCCTTGAGAGTTTAATGTATTTATGGAAAAATGAATAAGGAATGCTTCTGCTGATGTTTGAAGGGTGTTGGTTGGGATTTAAATGCATGTGTATTATTGTATACAAATGATCTCATGTTATTAAGCTAACAACTCTAAATACTTCTAGCAAGTATTATATAGATTATATGTTACAATAACATGTCTGGATTGGAGTGCAGATCTGAACATTTAAATTAATATTATCAAAGGAAAATGGTAATTGAGTTTAACAGGGAAAACTGAGTAAATACTGGAAAATTATAAATGATGAAAAAGAAAAGCAATTTGTGCCCCTTGATAGAATATTTACTAAAAACAGGGAAATGGACACAAAATTTTTAAACATACAAACAATGTAAAAAAAAAGTTAATGGATAATGTATGGACTATTGTGAGTTATGAAAGTTTGTTGAAAGAAGTATAATGTGTGGAAAGGTGTGCTTCTGCCCTTTAAAATATCGAAGTGTGAATTGGGAATGTTAGGTGAAATGTAAGAAGACGTTGAATATTTTGGTAATCGAGTACTTAAGAGAACACATAAGAAGAGATGGGATCCAAAATTAATGGGCACTGAACTAATGTACATTGAATACAAAGCAAAGCGACACACGAAAAAATATGTTGAGGTAGTTTGGTCATATGACGAGAATGAATGAGAAATTTATTCTTTTATTCCTAAATATTCTCCAAAGGCCATGGTATTTTCTATCACGTAATCTGTAATACTACATTATTTGTAAAATTTAATCTAATGTAGTATTTGAACTTTATCCTGATCCCGTTGCAGTTTTTTGAAGAAAAAGTTTGTGTGATGGACAGTTCATACTGAAGGTGTAATAGCTTGGACCTCCTGCCAATTCCAATGAAAGACTTCCAAACCTGTTCTCACAACTCTACTACATCCTCTTGCAATTCCCGGAGATTGCCAGCTCTGTTATCTCTCACAAGTCACTTTAGTCTAGTGGAAACCTTTTTCAGAGCAGCTGGTTTTCCAGTAAGAAAATGGCAGTCCCTTTCTTAGCCTTAAGAAGGCTGAAAGGAAAGAAAAAAGAAAAATCATTTTCTGAAGAAGAAACAGCTTCTGTCTACTGAAGGACTTATTTTTTTTCTTGAGCCACCTGATCTCACATGCCATATTTTAGTTCATAGAATAAATCAGAATGTATGTTACAAGTAGCTTCACTGACACTATCTTGATGTCCGTATTACAAGATCCAGCCTCGTTGCTGCTGGTTTTGAAGATGGGGCTTTCCCCTTTTCTGATTTTCAGCTAATCCTAGAGGAGAAACAGAAATCTCCAAAGATGGGGAAAAAAATAGAGATTGCCCTTCCAGTTGTAAAAACCCAAGACAGGAAATCGTCTCGCCTAATTGGCTCTTCAGCATTTGATTTAACCAGATTTGGTTGTCTCTGTCTCTGTTATCTGGATTGAGAGAGTATATGGTTAAGACTCTGAACTAGATCATGTTCAGTCCATCCTGAGCCTGAAAGGCCATTGATTGACTTCAACAAGTCACCCTACCTCAGTACACCTCACTTCATAGTATTTGGAGGAAGGACATATAACTGATCTTAAACTCATGAATGAAAAGCAAGATATTAATCTAATAAACAAGGATACTACTACTGAGTTAATTTTTCCTTAACTCCTTCAGTTTCTGAACATCTTGCAAATGAATTTTATTTTTCCACATTCAATTTTGCATTAGGGAAAAATTAAATAATCAGTAACCACAAAGAGAAGGAAGAGGGAATATTGGATTAATGATTTAGAAATTAACAGACTTCCTAAATAAAGTATTTATTCCCATTTTGTATAAAATCAGTAAGTGCATTTAAGTAGATCCTAAATGGATCGAACTTTGAATATAAGCATCTTAAGAAAATTTGAGTTTTTCTCAATAATTTAGTAAATTCTGCAATCGCTTCCACTCATCTAATAACCATAATAGGCTAGTCACCCAGATAAGTATCACCTGTGAGATATTTGGAAAATTTTGTATAATAAAACCAAACAATTTCAAATTTATTGAGTATATTTTACTATCAGAAGTGGATGTCTGATTATTAAAAAAATACAACACCAACCTGAAATCAATTAATTTACTTTTCAAATATTTGTTAAACTTGTATGGGTTATAAAATATTTCACCCACTTGTCCTGTTTAGAAAAGATTAGATCATGTGGTTTGCAAAAGAAAAGATCAAGTGGGAAATGAGATGTCATAGAGCAGTGCTGTGGGGCTTCTGGCCAGGAGGCTGCATTCAGCTCACGGAGCCATAACCATGATCAGATCACTTACTGGCACACTGAGGAAAACAGAAGGTTAAGATTTTCCTTTAAGAACAAATCATTTTCTTCTACATTTCATATGCTGTTTATGTGCTTATGTGTATAAAATGTTTTATTTTATTGTTACCCATTCAGAGTTGGCAAGGGTTGCAGTGGGAATAAACATATAAAATATTGCAGGGAGAAAAAGACAGGCACTTTTTTTCTCTATGCATTGAAAACTAAATAGGCAGAGGAAGGAAAAGAAAATTATCTTTGTTTGGAGTAAATTATAAATGGTTTGGTTTGCACAGCGTATTAAACCATCGGGATTCATAATGTTCCAATCATAAGGCAGACATTTCATGTATGCTAAATTTGAAGCCAAAATATTTTCTGAGAGTTTGTTTCCATCTCAGAATGCATGTTTTGTTCCCAGCAGGAAAAAAAAAATAATTTTTTTGGTGCATTCTCAGCATTCTGAGCACTGCCATTGGACTGTGTTCTGTGACAATCCAGGTTTTTTTCACAGCCTAGTCCAGTGGTGGCTAACCATTTTGGGCTCCTGTGCCAAAAATTGTGTGTGCGCTTGCATGCTTGTGTGCCAGCACCCAGAGGGCAATGTGCGCCCCTGCCCCTTACACACGCATGTGCAATCCCAGCAAAACAGGAAGTGATGAAATGGGCCTAGTTTTCGGCCTGCAAAGCCTGCAGAAGCTTTCCTCAAGCCTCTGCCTCCGGCTTTTTCCGGAGTTTGGTCGGTTTAATCAGCTGTGAGGTACATGCATGCACAGTGAGGTAAGTTTGCCTNCAGCTCGCATGCCAGCACAAATGGCTCTGGTGCCACCTCTGGTGTGCGTGCCATAGGTTCGCCATCACGGGCCTAGTCTATATAGCAGCAGATCCCAGTTACACTCCTGTTCTGATTAGCTAAGATATGTAATGTAAAATTTTGAGAAGGAGCAGTTGTTGCCAGAAAAAAAGACCCTACACAGCTGCATGTCTGCCAGTCCAACTGATAAATTACTTTTTAAAACCACTTTGCTGTTGGAAAGCTAAGATTCATGTGGATTATGTTATATTAAGCTTTATTTTGTAGGTAGTGTGCATAGTGAATCCTACTGAAGTTGTGCACAAAGTACTACTAGAACAATATTGGTTTGAGTTGTTAAATTCTGATGCCTATGTCTTGTTGTTGTAAGATTAGTATTCTCTATGTAATTAAGAAATACCAGCAGCTAGCAACACTATTATACTACGTGCAGGGGAAAAAATCAGCAGAGAACACAAATTATTTTGCTAGGCTTGCACTTGGTAAGCAGCTACAAAAAGAAGATACATATCAAAACTGCTTATATTGCTTGGTAAACGGGAGATCAGATTAGTGAAAGAGATTATATATTTAAAGATTGGTGAAGGAAATTATTTATTAAAACTGAAATGGCAGCTGTCTGATTTTCTGTGATTTCAATGATAAGAGATAGCAACTCATTATAGACACTACCTCACCCTTACTTGTGGTCCTGGCTGAAAAACAAGAAATTCTCAATGTTTTTTCCCTGGCTAGAGCACCGTTGAGTTTTATTCTATCAAATGTATTTGTACAGGAAGTATCAAATGAGACTGTTTTGTTTCAAGCTCAGAACAAAATACATTTCCCTTTTTATATTTCTATATTAAATCATAAAGCGGGCTCCCTATGATTATTATGTGAATTCACATTAAGTGGAAATCAAGGAAGCTTCATTGTGTCTTAGTCCAATCAGTGAAACTCTGAAAGAGAAGAGAGATTACCTACTTCTGGCACATGATTTCCAGAAAGTTCAAAACAACCAATACATCTTTAACATGAATAATCATAACAATAACACCATTTAGGCCAGTGAAGTGAATTCCCTTCTTTGTAGAAATCCAAATTAAAGCATTCCAGATAGCTATCTACTTTGAAAATATATAATGAGGTGGAGCCCACCACCAAGGTAATTGGCACTATTTCAAATTCCTCTCATTGCTTTTCCCCTAACATTTAGTTAGAATCAGCCTTTCTAAAGCTTATATTCATCATTCCATGATCCGCGTTTAAGAATAAGAGAAACAAGTCAGCTTGTCCTAGGTAACATCCATTCAAGTGCTGGAAGAGAGCTATTGTGCCACTCCAGGTATCCATTCTCAAAGCTCCTTCAATCCTTTTATATGGCTTAGTTTCTAATCAGCATTGTCATTCTTTGCACCCAATTGGTTAGAATCTTTCTTAAATGGGGTGCTCAGAACTGAACGTAGTTGTTAAGGGGGAGGGGGGGACTGACCAAAAGAAAAGAGAACAATTATCTTCCATTATTTGGAAAATATACGTTGTTGATGTAGCTCAAAATTGTACTGCTCTTTGCAGCCTCATTACCCTTGCTGGTTCATATTAAATTTGCCATTACACTTCTGCAAGTACTATTACGAAGCTAGATATTGATTTTTTTATTTCCGGAGTGAAGAATTTGGAACCTGCCTCTGAAATCTGATGTGCTATTTTCAGCCGATTTTGCCAAACTACAAAAATAGTATTTTTTATTGCTGTCTTGTCCAATGTCAATAACTCATTCAAGTTTATATTTTAATGAGCATAAGTTTCAATTCTTTATCCAAATCATCAAGATACTGAAGTATAAAGGATCCAGAATTTATCATTGGGGCACCTGTATTTGACACCTTTCCCCCCACTCAATGGATAACTCTTTTGAGAAGAAAGCCCTTTGAGAAGGTTTTTGTCTCCTCTAAATAATATGACAGATGCAGTATATTAAAAACATTGTGGAACTATTTCTCCTGAAAAAGACTCTGAACAATCTTTAATCAAAAACAACATCCTTGAATATAATGGCCCAATTGATACAGTAGTACTAACCTAAAGATCAATATTATGAAAACAATTATTTTGAAATTAATAGATTGTGGCAGATTTTATTTTTTATTTACCTACACATATAAAATCAGAGAAGGAAAGAGTATTAAATATGTTCACCACCTTGAATTGTTTATAAAAATAATAAAGGTAGGATAAAATTAAATACTGAGACTCTATTTCAATTTAAAGAACCAAAAATGATTTTTATATAAAAAAACCTACATTCCTTGTTAACAAGGCTTCTTAAACTAGGTTAATTTCAATAGGAACACTTTCTAAATTGACATTTTCTGGAGAACTAGGGTAGGGTATGGTAATTCTGTTACTGCTATTGTTATATAATGGGAGTCAGAAACTATTTTTTTCTCATCTCAGATTTAAATGCCATCTTGACATCCAAGGTCCCTTCCAATTCTGTTATTCTGTCAAATATGTAATTGTATGTAATACAACATAATATATATCTATATATCTATATCACAAAGATATATTCCTAATAATAGATTTCCTTTTGTTTGTTTGTTATCTACAGAAATGTCTGAACTAGAAGAACTGTATTGAGCTGGAGAAGCAGCAAATGTATATACAGAGGAAGGCTTAATTACAAGTCTAGCTAGTTAAGCAAGTTTGCACGGGAAGTATATATGACTCAGAATGAAATTTATGCCACTATACAGATCCCATAGAAAACTATAGAAATAATAAACCTCCAAGAGTTCAAGTGTTCAATAGACAAACTGTATAATAAAGTTGTGCAACACTTGAATTCGTGTTTCAGAACATGCGTGGGTACATATGTAACACCTGTTGATAGTTTCTTAGTCCAAATTAATCTTTTTTGAAGATCATGTTGCAATGCATAATCCCAGAAAAAGATATGGCTTCTTTAAGGAGCTGCTGACAGGTGTCACATGAGATCCTGTATACTTCTAAACTTCCTTTTCCCTTTGAATCTGGAACTCTGAACAATCCAACAAACACCATGAATCATAGTATAGTATGTATATGTATCATTTTCTGAGGCATTTCTTTTACCAAATTTCCTGCCCGTGACAATAAAAGCATTCAGTATGAGACTAATTAAGGTCTAGTCAGTTTCAGGCAGCAATGCCCAGTGGGCAGGAAGGTTTTATTCAACTAACTGAAGTCATATCATCACTGGAAACCTCTTATGGACATGGTATAAAAAAGAAAATGAATTTGTGACATGGTTTTAATTGCTGGAAAGAATAGATAATAATAATGAAATTATGATGTAGACTTAGAGAGGACTGATTAGGTTTGTCAAGAGGAAGATCAGAAGCCACTTCTTTATTTTATACAAATTTTGTTTATTTTCTTTGTCTCTTCCTTTCCTTTTTCTTTCTTGCATCTACTTTATTTTTTTCTTTGAATGTATTTCTTTTTATAATGGCTTCCACCTACTTTCTTCAAAGCTATCTCCATACTGCTCTATGAGTATGTTCTCAAAATAAAGCAATTAATGAAGATTTTTATACAGAGAAAATGTAACAAAAATATAAATTATTTGGATGATTACATTTTTTAACTTTGGCACTCTATCTTCCTTTAGATGTTTTTCCTTCCTAAAAAAGATTTTTTAATTTTTTAGAAAAGAAAACATCTATTAGCTAGTATCTTTTCCTGTACAGTACCCTATAATAGGGGATATAGGATTGGGGAGAGGCTTTCCTGCTATCTCACATTACTAGGATGTTAGAAGAGTTGAAGATAGGAGGTACAAAGAAGCAGTGCCAATGCTACAAAACTGCCTCCTTACTTGTATTAGATTGTCACACCCCAATAGTTTTTAGGAAGTTTTCAAAAATTAAACTTTTCTTTCCCAGAGAGTTTTTACTTAACACTACTTGTGCCTAATTATTTTTCTCTCTCATTTTCATTGTTTTTGTGAATTGGATTTTAACTATTTTAATTGAAATATTGTAATATCTAAGGGTTGTGAGATGATACAAATGTTGTTAGAGGTTGATAGTAACAAATAGTTGTTACTACCAGTACTAACATTACCAGTAGAGGTTGGTATAGGTAGTCTTCCCTTAACTACTGCTCTGTTTAGCGATGGTTCTAAGTTATTACAGCATTGAAAAAGGAACTTTACTATCAGTCCTTACATTTGTAGTGGATTTGCAGTAGTGTCCTCATGGACATGAGGACAAGACTTGGGCTCTTCCAATCTTCACAGCATCTCACGATTATGTAATCACCATTTGAGTGCCTTACATATGGCTTCTGAAGAGTAGAATCAATGGAGCAGCCAGCAATAAAATTGCAAGTTGCGATTGTGTGAAGTTCCACTTTAATGACCATAGGTGATCTGTTTAACTGACATGGGCTAAAACTTAGATGCTGACTCTGAGTTTGAAGAAGATACTCCAGCAGAACATGTAGAAAATCAGGCTCAGGAAACACAAAGCCAAGAATCACATGAGGCTGATCAAAAACAGGCATCACCTGGATAGCCAGAGTGTCAGATGAGAATGATGTAAGGCCTCCCAGCCCCCACATCCAGCAAGTAGAAAGAAGAACAGAGACAAGACTTCTCTATTTTTTGCCAAGGCTTTTTGCCAAGCAAGAGAAGAAGTCTCTTGAGCAGCAACAGCTGGCTGCAGCCTGATTTAAAAGGCAGCCCTATCCCAAATTTTTTTGTTTAAAACAACTGTCTGTTCTCTGGTTACGTATGATAATTTGGGTGGGTTCCGCCTGTAAAATTCTGATCTCTGAACTGGCTGAGAAATCTGATCCAACTCTTGGAACCTTGGACTGATTTTGGACTATTCTTCTGCAAACTCTTGTTAAAAAGCTAATTATTCAAGCAAGTGTCTGTCAAATAGTTTGTTTTGGTTTGAATTATTTTGTTATCTCTTTGACCTTGAATAAATGTGAACTACCCCAGCAAATATTGTGAGTTAGTATTTGAAACCAAAGGAAGGATGATGGCAGAAGTGTGGTTATAAATCTGTTGCAGTCATTATGATGTCTTGCTTAAGAATGGAGTTCCCAATTATGGTCATTAAGCGATGAGTACCTGTATTAAATTACCTACTGGGTTGAATATTTCAGAAAAATATGACCTCCATCAATTATAGCAGATCACAAATTAACAACTCCAGGTATAATCCAATATGAACTGTAACTGAAATTGTACCATTAGATCTTTCTGCAAATTAATAGAATCTTACAGTTCCTCAATCACTAACCTGTTAACTAAAGAAGGGATGGGGTGGGGTTTGGAAATATGTCATAACTCATTCTCTATGATTTTCTGTTCTCACATTATCTAAACTTACCATATTAAGCATTTGCCTAACAATGTCAAAAAATTTAAATCATTATAGCTTTATATGAATAAATACATTAATATATAAAAGCCATTATTTTAATCTTTCTTTTTAATAATTTAAGAAATGAATCCATTAAATTTATTACTTATCCTATTTATTCTATGAATGTAAAAAAATAATAAACTATTAAATATAAAATACACCAAGTGCTTTGCAATTTGGGATATACATAATGAGTGTGGGATGGAAATAATTAGTTCATATATCATGCTATTCAATAAACCACAACTGAATGGGTTCACCCAAAACAATGAACCTAAAAGGGGTGTTGGTTCTACCCAACATGCCTCTTCTCAGGGAGTTGAAGGGAGAATCCAGGATGGGTAGTCTCTAGTCTCATAGCTCTGCAGACTGAGTTGAAAAACTGAGGACACCTCCCCTTGGTAACAGTCCCCAGTTCTGAACGACGTCGAAGCGAATTCAGCTGTTCATCATCTTCTGAAAGATAAGTCTACTCGATGATACAAAAAAAACCCCATTTCCTCCTTACTCTGACCAGACAGAATACAGGGTGGGACTGGATTTTCCCATCGACTCCCTGAGAAGTGGTGTGTCAGGTAGGACCAATGCCCCTTCTCTACTGAGCTGAAGGGAGAATCCAGGGTGGGACATACCAAAGCTGGCTGTTGGCTGTCCTACCGGTGAGAACTGGACTGGTCGGACATCTCCACTTCTACATAAATGCCTTGCAGGACTCATCTTCCAAAGGATGCCTCCGTTGAGGCAAAAGAGTCAATCCTATAATGTCTTAATGAATGGGGGTCACAAGACGACCACGTTGCAGCTCGACAAATGTCTAGAACCAATGCCTGCGTTGCCCAGGCTGCTAGTAGTTGCCGCACTCCTGGTTGAGTGCGCGATGATTCTCCTGGGCACAGGGAGAGCCTGTAACTCATAGGCTTTAGCAATACAGGCTCTGAGCCAGCGACCCACGGTGGAAGGTGTCACCCTGTGGCCCAAAGTTGATGGCTGAAAAGAGACGAACAGGGATTCAATCTTCCTGAAGAGGTTCGTGTGATGTAAATACGGAGGGCCCTCCTAACATNCTCCAGTGCATGGTTAGGCTCTGGACAAAAGTCAGGCAAAATCAATTCCTGTGAACGATGGAATAAGGAGTTCACCTTGGGCAAAAAGGTAGGGTCCACCCTGTCTGCATGGAACACATAAAAGGTCCTTTCTGACAAGGCCACCAACTCTGAGATACGCCTGGTCGATGTGATGGCCACTAGGAATGACACCTTGTACGTAATCAGACAAAGGCTGGCTTCACGCAACGGTTCAAATGGAGAAGAGGTCAGCACCTGCAGGACCTTTGGCAAATCGCAGGTGGGGTAACGGTGGACCACCAGTGGCTTCAAATTCATGGCTCCCCAAAGGAAGGCTCTCACCCTTGGTTGCTGGGCAAGAGTGGTTGAATCCTTGAATGAAAGCACCAAGGCCAAAGCAACCACCTGTCTCTTTAAGGTATTGGGGGAGAGACTTCTGTCCAAACCATCCTGAAGGAAGTCTAACACATTAGCGACAGATACAGTAGTAGGGTCCAATTGGTGGCTGGCACACCAACCGCAGAAAATCTTCCACGTGGCGTCATATATCCTGGTTGTGGAAGATCTTCTGGCCGCCTGAATTGTCTGGATGACCTTTTTGGAAAACTTCTCCCATTTTAGGAGCCCTCGCTCAAGTGCCAGATGGTCAACCAGAACCATGCTGACTCCGGATGCTTGATTGGATCCTAGCTGAGGGAGACCCTGTGCAGGGGAATTCTCCAAGGTCTGGCAACTGACAGGCCTACCAGGGCAGCAAACCAAGGTTGCCTGGGCCAGTAAGGGGCTACCAACAAAACTTCTGCCCTCTCTATCAGTACTTTTGTGATTGTTCCCGGAATCAGGGGAAGGCATACAATAGTCCCTGGGGCCACCTGCACCGGAGAGCATTGACTCCTTCTGCCCCCAGTGCTGGAAACCGTGCAAAGAACCTTGGGAGTTGCAAGTTCTCTGGAGATGCAAAGAAGTCCAGAATCGGGTGGCCAAACCATTCCGCCATCTCCTGAAACAGTCTGGGATGCACTCACCATTCTGACTGGTCGACCGTGGCCCTGCTCAACCAGTCTGCCTGCATGTTGGAAACTCCTGAGATGTGTTCTGCTCGTAGGGACAACAGGTGTCTCTCTGCCCACCTGCACAATTGAGTCGCCTGCTGCATCAGGGATCTGGAGTGCCCCCCTGATGATTTATGTGGGCCTTGGTGGCCACATTGTCTGTCAGGAGAAGTACATGCCTCCCTGCCACATCCTGTCTTAAGACTCTTGAGAGCGAAGTGGGCAGCCCTGAGCTCCAGCCAATTTATGTTGTGGGCAAGCTCCTCCTGTGACCACTGTCCCTGGGTAACCTGGACTCCTAGGTGAGCCCCCCAACCGTACAGACTGGTGTCGGTGGTGATGGTAATCCTCTGGGGCTCCCTGTACAAACACCCCTGATCCATGGCCTGGGACTGCCACCAATGGAGTGAGCAAAGTACCGGCAACGGCACTCAAACCCTCATCCCTGAGTCGCCCCTGCCCGCCCTCTGATTGGCGAACAGGAACCACTGCAGGGTTCGGGCATGGAAGTGGCCCCATGGGACAATGCCAATGCACGGTATCATCTTGCCGAGAAGTTGAGACAGTTGAGCCTCTCTGGAGGACAGGAACTGTGATGTCACGTCCCTTATGCTGTCTCGATGCTCCTGGGACATGAAGACTTGACCACCAAAGTGTCTATGATTGCCCCCAAATGCAAGAGACGAGTCGATGGGACTAGATGGCATTTGTCCAGGTTTATCAAGAATCCGTGCTCTCGAAGTATACTGATTGTAGACATCAGATCCTCCTCCGCCTGGGGTCGGGAAGAGGATGCTATCAGGATGTCGTCCAGATAGCACTGGATCCTTATAGGTAAGGACCTGAGGTATGCTGCTACAGCTGCTAGGAGCTTGGTAAATGTCCATGGGGCTGATGACAGGCCAAATGGGAGAACTCTGTATTGAAAATGGCGGCTGCCATAGCAAAACCTCAGGAACTGGCAGTGGTTGGGGTGGATGGGTACATGGAGGTAGGCCTCCATCAGATCTACTGAAGCCAAAGTCTCCCTCCCGAAGTCCCTCTAGGATGGAGTGGAGGGAGTGCACCTTGAATCTTCAGTATATTAGATGCCTCTTGATCCCTTTCAAGTTGAGGATTGCTCGCTACCCCCGAGGCCTTTGGAATCACAAACAACCCCCCCTGTCTCTTCTGGTCTACTGGAACCAGCTGGATGGCATGAATGTCCAGCAGATGGTGAATCGCTGATTCCACGAGATCCCTCTTTGAGGGGACGCTGGAGACAGGGCAGCACACAAAGGCTCTGCGGGGGGGGGNNNGGGCGTGGGGGGGGGGGGGGGAGGAAAGAAATTCCAGGGAGAGACCTGACTGTAAGGTTGTCAGGATCCAAGCATCCATTGTGGTCTGTTCCCATTTCTGCCAGAATAGACCCAGACGGCCCCCTATGGGATAAATGGCTTTGGCGTCACTTGTGTCTAAAAAGTCTGCTGGATCCCCTCTGACACCCTCTGGCAGAAAAGGCCGGTCTATAGGCCTGAGAGGAGGATTGTTGGAAGAAGGGCCTACTTTGACGGGGAATGCTTGCCCCAGCCTCCCCCTGTTTAAAGGAGGGCTTCCTGTAATAGGGTGGAGACCTGTAATCAAAACGCCTCCGCTGGGAGGGCAGGATTTTCTGCTTGTCCCTGATCTCCTTTAAAAAGGGGTCCAGGGCCTCCCCCAAAAACCCCTCTCTCCCTTAAAGGGAGCTGATGCCAGCTTCCATTTGTTCCTGGCATCCATCTGCCAATTTCTTAGCCAGAGAAGCCTATGTGCTGTTACGGATGAGGCCATGGCTCTGGACAAAAATTTGGCTGAGGTGAGGGTGGCACTGGCAGTCAATTGAGCTGCGGCAATTATCTTGTTCAGGTCCTGATGTACCCTAAGGTCCTCAGGTGGAATTCTGCTCTGCAACTGCCTCAGCCACCTCAAAGCAGCTGTCCACCACTTCAGGAGGCAAGTGCGACCAAGAAGTGGTGAGTTCAGCACAGCTCTGCAATTTTAATTAAGGGTCAGAAGAAAAAAGAAAAAAATGGTTGACTTTTAAAAATTGCTACAAGCGCTGATGGATCAGTGACTTGTGAGACGAAGTGCTGGCTGCACCGTAATAACTCTGGCAGGCTCAAGCATCTCGCAGCTGCCACGGTGCTCTGGTGACTGGTCAAGGGGGTCTGGATCAAATCCAGGTGGCTGTCACCCACACTAGGGACAATCCTAGAGCCAAGCTGCAGAATTGTCCCTAATCATCGGAAACGGCCGCTCAAGCCGAAAAGGGGCTGGTGCACCTTGCGGGTGCTGCGGCTAACCAAACTAAGAAGAACGGCATGGGAGAGACCTAAAGAAGGCACTGGCTCCTGCCCCCAGCCTGGCCACACAGGCTCTCAGGGACACCTCCAACCACAATCCGACCAACAAATACCCCCCCAAAAAACCAGTCTACCGGCAAAGAAAGATAAAAAAAATTAATCAAAAGCTTTAAAAAACGCGAAAGGAAAAAAGGCGCAAAAATTTTTTTAAAAAAAGGCTAGCCGGCTAGCTATCAAACCTGTGCTAAGATTTTTAACGAAAAAAACCCTCTATCCAGGGGGTGAATATTCTTCCACAATTCAAACAATTCAGAGCCCATTTAAGGGAGGTCTGAACATGCTGAGACCAAGTGAAGAACTGGGGACTGTTACCGGGAGGGTGGGGTGTCCTCAGTTTTTCAACTTGGTCTGCAGAGCTATGAGACTAGAGACTACCCATCCTGGATTCTCCCTTCAGTTCAGTAGAGAATCTGCTTTACAAATCATATTATAGCTTAGTGCAATGTGTGTGAATCCAATCATTATCTTGCACAATTTAAGCAATAAGAAGAGTCAGTGGTTAACTAGAAAGGTTTTGTTCATAGATTCCTTTAAGAATCTAGTGTTGTGGACCAAGATTCTTATTTTGGAGTTTGTAGAATCAATGGTTTTTAAAGATAAATTAGTAATCTACCACTTTCTCAATTCTCTCAAATATTCAATTTTATATTCATATGTTTAATGTTTCAAGCCACAAAGGTCAAATCCTTCTGGGCAAGAACCTGTTTTGTTGATCACACTTATCCTATGCAAAAAAGATACAATCTGTTATTTTCAAAGGAAGAGCTGGAGAATGTTTATGAGCTAAGTGCACAGTGATGTCCCAATGAAATAAGAAACTATCTAATTGTCAAGTAATAACTGTATCAATGAAGTTCAAAATAGCCCTTCCTAAATGTCATATCCATAGATCAGGAATACTAGAACACCTCACAAATCCCTGCATCTTTACATCTGTTGGTAATTAGGAGAAAGTAAGATTTGGTTAGGAGGCTGGCCAAATATGACCAATTTGCCCAAAATTCATCACCAAAGATTTCAACAAGGTTCTCAGCTCCAGCCTGCTGAACTGCAGCTATGGAAGGGTGTCTGGTAATATCTCACCCATTACACCGCCCCTTTTAATCATCTTACCATTTACTAGAGTCTCCTTACACTGAGAGATAGGCAGGCTGCCAGTTTATTTCCTTGTGTTCCCCTTATCTTTGCAAAACATGCTCCAGACTACTCATTAATGGACACTAATGTTAGCCCATCTGGAACCTAAAATGAAAGTTTTCTAATTCATAACAACGTATGTAGTAAAACATTTGATCCCTGTTGGAGGAATATGAAGTTTTCTCAACTAACTCAAATAATGTTGTAGAAACCTAACAGGAAGTGTAGAATTCATTTGTATGTTAAGTATAAAACAACTTGCCTTTTCTCTTTAAAATTTATGTTTTGAGGCATTTTAGATATTTGCAGAGAGATATGTCAGTTATATTATTCACTTTTTCCAGTTTTTCTCCCCAAATAGGTTACTATTAATCATTTCACTCCTTTACATGAAGCAAACAAGCTTAACTAGTTCAGCTCTGAAGGTTATATGATTAAAGATAAATAGTAAATAATGTTTAGTTTTAGTCATTTGTCACCTTAAAATTCTTCTACAGATAAACACAAATGGTACGAAGCTTTTAATGAGAAAATATTGACTGACTGATACAGAACTACATAGATTTTTGGCTTGGACAAATTCAGGTATGGGTATAAATAAACTCTCACAAATTATAAAAACATGTAAATAACAATTTTGATTCAAGATATCTTCTGATTGTCCAATTAGAACTACTTCCTTTGTCTTCTTCACAAGCTGTTCCAGAGGGAGCCTTGAGTTTTAAGCACCAGTGGAGAAAGTATATAGGCTGTCTTGAAGTGGAGACAGAATCAGCAAAACCTAATTCTACAATCAAATTTATACTGTTGTTGGATTCAATTACACAGCTAAACATGACAGAAAGAGAAAACAGGTCTCTCTCAAATCTTTAACTAGTTTACTAAACCATATTAATTTCATTTGATGTGGTTATTGTTTACCAATCATTACAAATACCTAATAAACACTTAAGTCTGAAACTGGCAAATATATTAATCTTATATACAGACAGTACTGACCAGTCCTGGGACTGATGTTTACATTTTGTTTAATGCATTTAAAAGCGTTCTTCTTTTCAAGGAAGAGACTATGATTTGACAGAAACTTCAGCAGAAAGGAGAAGATTTTCATGGGTTTTTCATTGAATGGGCAATCCTATCTCTACACTACTATCTATTCCTATAGAACTTCTGGAGCAGATATTCAGAAACACAAGGGGAGATAAATATAAATTAAATTTTCTCTCATCCCTCCACTGGCAACAGCACAAGGAGAGATCTCTCCAGAATAGCTGCTCCTGCCAATAGAGTGTTAAGTAGAATCCAAGTCATGGGACAGTATTTATAGTCTTAACCAATGATATTTTCAAGAATCCACAATAAATGCTTCCAAAAAACTTTCTATTGTAATGTTCATTCACAATCTTTATATTTAAAACAGCTCATTGTTAATACTTTGCATTTAAAATGGTGTAAGAAACAAATGAAAGTAAGTAAATGTTTACCATTAAAAAAAAGATTAAAAATCTAGCTGATAAAAGTATCTGGAGTTTTCCAATCACAAAACAGAAAGATATAATTACCATATTGGGTTTAAGATTCAACTTACCAAACAAACAAACTTTGCTATCAAAGAAAACATGTGTCCATTAAAGGAGATTACAGAGCTCTCTACATGGGCAACGATTCAAGAACTACAGCAGTAGTCTGGCATGCTTGATTTACACTACTCTTACATTTCCAGGGCTGCTTCTAACTTTAGAGTACATCGAACGTCAATATAAGTTTCTAAATATCAGATTCTATAAATAGCTTGTCATAAATTAAAAATAATCCAGGAACTAATATTAAACATATATAAATTGTCTTTTATTTCCTTAGCCTTTCTATAATTGTCTTATTTAGCATGCCATCACATACCTATAATAATTGAAGAACTTCATGTTGTTTTTTTTAAAAAACCACTTACTGTTTGGGCTGACCAATCATTTTTTTCTTAGTTGTTAAAAGAACAAGACAGTACCTATTCTTATTTCCAACATGATATATATAC
>AZIM01000011.1:170596-181206 GCA_000516915.1 Ophiophagus hannah
AGAATAGTGCCGTGCAGCAGCTGCTGCAGCAACTGGCATCGTGAAGGCTTGCGGGAGGCGAGTTAGAACACCTCTGCGCCTGCGCAAATGCCTCTGCGCCTGCGCAAAGTGCACGTTTGGTGCGTGCGTGCATGCAAAGTGTGTGCACGCACCAACAAACACCGAACCGGTGGCAACTTTATTGGAATACCACCACTGCACTGTTGGAACTTTGGATCTGGGTTGTAAGTACCCCCAGGTAGATTAGCCGGAACTTCGAATCATTGCTAAGTGAATGCCAGTAAGCAATATCTATATTGCTGGAGTGCAGCACTTGATATATCATTTACTGATTTTTTTTTTTACTATAGAACAGCTCAAGCCATTTTTGAATCTGAAAGTCGGTGGAGGAATTCTGCATCCAAAGTTATCATTGGCCACTTCTTTCTCATATCAATTCTTTGGAACTGCATAGATTAGTCAGAACTTTGAATTATTGCTAAGTGACTGATTGCCAGTCAAGGACTATCGGTATTTCTGAAGTACAGGTTGTCTTCGACTTACAACCACAACTGAGCCCAAAATTTCTGTGGCTGAAAGTGAGATATTTGTTAAGTGAATTTTGTCCCATTTTACGATGTTTCTTGCCACCGTTGTTAAGTTGTTAATTTAAGAACTTCGGTTCTTAAATTAGTAATATGGTTGTTAAACGAATCTGGCTTCCCCATTGACTTTGCTTGTGAGACAGTTGTAAAAGGGAACACATGACCCCAGAACACTACAACAGCCATGTCATGCCCCTGGTGGAGACTGACTCTGAGGGAGAGGAGAAACAGCTGACAGGGAGTGGAAGTGTGGCTCCGGAGGGTGTGGAGNGTCATGCCCCTGGTGGAGACTGGCTCTGAGGGAGAGGAGAAACAGCTGACAGGGAGTGGAAGTGTGGCTCCGGAGGTTGTGGAGGGGGCTGGGGAAGGGCAGAGGCTGGCTGAGCAGTCAGAGGAGTATCCAGGCCCCTCCCCTCTCCATCCTAGCACACGAGGGAGGAGAGGATAAGGGAGAGACGTGGTCTACTTGGGAGGAGAGGGCNNTGATCCTCTTCATGGGCTGCAGCTGTGATAACTGAATAAGAGGATGGACATGCGGACGGGCAAGCGCTGGAAACAAAACATGGAAATATCTCTAGTTTATATGGTTCCTTCTGAGTTTGGCGTCCTTCTCAGTGTGTGTTCTGTTATCTGTGGACATCCTCCAGCCCTTGCCTGGTTTGTGTTGCTTTTTTCCTCCTTCTTGTAACTGTTTGTGTGGGAGTTTTTTGTCTTCCATCAAGGATATTTGGAACGTGGAAGCAAAGTGAAGGAATAAAAGGGGCTTCACAGGGTTTTTGTGACTCTGTTTGTTTTGTATCCCACCCTGGGTCATCACAGGTCATAAATATGAACCAGTTGCCAAGCATCTAGATTTTGATCACATGATCCTGGGGATACTGCAATGATTATAAGTGTGAAAAATGGTCATAACTCACTTTTTCAGTGCCATTGTAACTTTGAATGGTCACTAAGTGAACAGTTGTAAGTGCAGACAAGTGTTATACTAGCTGTATAACACTTGTTATCATTCACTGAATTTTTACTATAGAACAGCTCAAGCCATTTTAGAATCTGAAAGTCAGTGGAGGAATTCTGCATCCAAAGTTATCACTGGCCACTTCTTTCTCATATCAATTCTTTGGCATTGCATACCTTTTTCTTTGATGCTTGGTGGTTGGGAAAAAAAACCCCACTCTGCTTTTGGTAAGTGCATCTGTAGGGGCTGTTGGAAAGCATTATCAGCATCTTGCAAATGAGTTCAGGGAGATAATCAGAAGGTGGGACATAATCTGTTTTGTTTCGTTTTAGCTCATGTGGCCAAAATAATTTTCTCCTCAGGCAGGAATGATTTGATATGAGTCAAGGATTTTCAGGACACCGTTGACGCTTTTCCCTGGGAACCTGATGTCCATTAGCGCTGAGAACTGCTTTTTAATCATCTGTCATCTGTCTAAGAAAAGGTACTACATTACACTAAGAAGGCTGAAAAGGATGGGAGATAAGCCTGAAGCCTAGAAAGGGTTCAAAAGTGGGGAGAATTTGGGATAAAACTAAAGTACACAGAATAAATTCTTTTCTAATTAGTTGAATTTCAATTTGAAGAAAAGCACTTAGCTTTTCTAATTAGAAATGCAGTGCTGAACACTTGAAAAAGACTAGCTGATAAATTACTCTGTGGATTCTTCTGATTGGTCCTGTCAAGCTGACAACCAGTTATCTCCACCTGAATTTTAACTCTTTGAATTTCACTCTTGGATAAGGGAGCCATTTGCTTAGTTAGGGAAACTTGATGTTAGGAAGGCACTACCATCTCATTCACTGGTAGATCTACCAGTGTCTACCTTGGTAGCAATAGTGGGAAAACTTTGCAATCAGTTCTTTAAGAGTTAACTTGAATAGAGTTGCAGGCTTTATGAACATATGGAAAACAACTGAAAATGTTTAAAAATGTTCCATTTCAAGATTTTTGACTGCATCTCTGTTTACTACCCTCCAGCTATGTTGAAAAACAATTCCCCAAAACAATGCCTTGCCATTCCCATCGTGAACTGAGCCCTTCAGGGTTGATATATCTACAACAGGATTTCTCAACTATAGCAACTTGATGTGTGGACTTCAACTCCCAGAATTCCCCAGCCTACATGCTGGTTGAGGAATTCTAGGAGTTGAAGTCCACATGTCTTCAGGTTACCAACTTTGAAAAACTACAGAGTACCAGGTTGAGAAAAAGCATATCAATCACCATGTCTGTGAAGTGTTTTTTTTTCTCCCAACTATCTCTGAAATTTCAATTTAAATTCTAGAAGATCTAAATGAAGAGAATATTCTCCCACTGCCCATGTTTCCCCAAATTCTAATTGCTTCCAACATATCACCAAGTTTTCATTTATGAATAATAGATTGTAGGTTCTAGTGAAAAGGTTTACACTAAAGCTTTAAATTAAAAGTTGTTTAATAAGATAAATATTTCTGTGTAATAAAATAGTAAAAAGAAAATCAGCAATACATCTATGAGGAAACATATTAATTAACTTATCAGTATTTAATGTTGGACAACTTCTAAAAATTAGTGAACAGCAGGTAAGACTGAGAAAAATTTTTAAAAGTTATATACAGTAGCGGGGGTGTTCCAACAAGCCTGTCTTCAGTTTCTGCATGACATAACATGGTTAATACATTTTATATCCAGTTGTATATGAAACAGCCTCAAACATAATCTAGAGGGGAAAAAAAAGCTTGTCCAAAAAAAAGCTTCAGATAATTGATAAGGTGGTCATTTGCTCAGGCAGTAAAATACACAAATGCATTACAAGAATGTGAAGGCCAATCGACACAGTTTTGCATAAAATTTACAAATTGTCCTGGATTTTATTTTTAAACTGTACCCAATTAGATTGAGCCAAAGAATCGCAAGAACACTGGACCCGGAGCAAGTACTGGGATTTTTATTTTATTGTTTTACTTAGTTTTATTTGGGGAAAAAAAACAAGCTATAAAAGTGAAATGTGAAACTTCCAAATCTATATAGGTAGTCCTTGACTTACGACCACTATTGAGCCCAACATTTAGGTTGCTAATTGAGACAGTTGTTAAATGAACTTTGCCCCATTTCTCCCCCCACTTGTTAAGAGAATCACTGTAGTTTAGTAATATGGTTGTTAAGTGAATTTTTACTTTGCTTGTCAGAAGGTTGCAAAAGGGATCACATAATCCCAGGACACTCCAACTGTCATAAATATGAACCAGTTGCCAAGCAACCAAATTTTGATCATGTGACTGTGGGGATGCTGTAAGGGTCGTGAGTGTTAAAAACGGTCACAAAGTCACTTTATTCAGGGTCATTGAAACTTCAAATGGTCACTGAATGAATGGTTGTAAATCAAGGATTCCCCCCCCCCCATCATCCATTCCCTTCAAAGGAAAAACAGAACTTCTTTTATTCAGGTTTTTTTCTCTGTTAGTGGCTCCAGAGCCTCCACCACACCTGTTTCCTCCCACATCTGTTTCAAGGTTGCAGCTTTATTGGCCACTCTGCTGTGCTGATCTGAGGAAAAGCCTCACATGGAAGGGGGAAGAAAGCAGCCCAGGTGCCTGCAACTTTTCTGTGCTACCTGCTCCTCCAAACCAACTTAAATTTATTTCTTTGCATATATACATATTTACAAATACTTTAAGTAGAAAAATAACAACATGTCACATCATAATGGGAACACCTTCCAAAGCTGATAACACATTCCCAGCCCGCTAACTAGATGTCCAGAGCTGATGTTAAATGTTTGAAATATTTAGACAGAATGATCCAACCCTTTAAAACAACATTATGCTCCTAATGCATCTGATAATCTTACAGTTGCCATTTAATTTCCAATGGAACCTGGAAGGGGGGCATTTTATCCCAATCTCACTTAAATTGTCCTATGTTAAAATCAAGTAACTAACATTGGGCTATGAAAAAGGGCAGCCTGAGTTTCCCGAGATCCTTTTTTGATTCCCCGATGTGCCTCCAGTGCAAAACTGAGATTGGAGACAAGGCCCCAAGCTAGGATTTGCAAATAAATTCTGTTTATACAGCTAGAGATCAACCTGGTCCAGACTAAGCTGATTTCCCAAATTACAAGAGAGAAATTTAAATCTAGATTGTGGACATGCATGATAATTAAAATGTGCCTAACTGGTGTGTCTCCTGAGATTCTCCTGGACTGGAGTTTGGATAGGGCCAAGGAAATAATTAGGTGATGGACTGCAGAGACGAGGCAGTCTCACCCAGCAACCTAAGCTGCTGCTTTTCAAGCCGACTTAAAAATACAAAGCATTAATACATCACACAGCTTCTGCCTGTTAACTATTGTGGTAGGGACCTACATCCCGTGCCAGCTTCTTCTCTCAGCAATTTGTTGTCATTTCATTGCCTGGACTGCCAGGGATTGCTTGTTAATTATCTTTTCATGTTTTATAAGAGACAAAAATTGTTTCCTTTATAGCGTGGCCCTCCCAAATCACACAGAGAAGTGGCAAGCATAATTTAATTAAATTGAGAGGTGATATCATCCACTGACTCACAAGAAAGGCAGAGTAGACGAGATGGATTTTCTTCAGGTTTCTCTGTCTCAACACATACGTGTGCAAAATGTTCTTTTGGTTGGTTAGATGACTTTATGGTTAAAATCTCATCACTGATTTTCTGGATCATATGAGTTGTAGTCAAACATATCTGGGGATCTTAACTTTAAAAAAAAAAAAAAAGCTGTTAGGGAGGATTACTGCTCCAAGAAAAGACATCCAGGAACACCAAATTCATTAGATGGTAAGGTTAGTTTTCAATCTCAGATAGAAGCCCACAAAGATTCTCCATTCAAGAGATAGTTTTGTTAATACAGCAAGTGATTTTAAGACATAACATCCACATCTTAAACATCTGAGCTGATACCAGATTTGAGGGAGAAGGTGTTGTGTGACGCTCCTCATGATATTAAGAGGACTACAGTTTCTGATGATGCCTTGTCAATAGGCCTGAACATTTCAAATAGAAAAGCTAGAGTGTGTGCATGTGCATATCTATACCTGTATATTTGTTTATATATATGTACTATATACACACACATACACGCACAAATATATATACATACACACAAATATATAGTATATATGTGTATGTATACACACACACATACAGCATATATATGTAATATATATATATTACAGTAAATATACACACACATATACACACACACACATATACATACACTACACACACATGCATATACATGGCAAAATTCACTGAATTTAAGGACTACTGGATCAGTGCTTTAGTATTTGCTTTGACTTGGCAATTGTTTTCTTTGATGTAGTTCGCTGTGGCATTTTGACAAACAAGGAATGAGCAACTTATCTTATAAAGATTTATAGCCCATAGCTTCAGTAGTCTTGTGAAGAAGACAGCCACTGTGCAAATGGCAAGGTTAAAGTGATTGTGATTGTGTATGAAGTAAATACTAACTCCTGCTAGTATTTCATTCTGAAAACTAGTTTAAACAATGTTTAGATAACTGTAAATGGAAGCTCTTTCAGAAGCTTAACCCCTTACATGAAGTTTTGTCCCATTCAAGGTCAGAAAGAAAGAAAAATGTTCTTTATGTGTTTTTGTCTAACAACCAACTCCAATATGTAGACATATTTCGTCCTCCCATCCTTCTTATATAAGCTTTAAAGCAACCTCCTGTGTTTTAAATACAGCATTTCTGCTATTTGTTTCATCATTGCAGAACATTGTTTAGATAATGTTCTAAGCCAATCTGCAGTGACAAATGCAATATAAGAATCTAAATCTGGTTAGCCTGGTGCTTTGTTTTGTCATCTAAGCAATCAGATGAAGCATCTCTAAAAACATCTGATTGATGGCATCAGGACTGTACTGGTATTAGTGTTCTCCAGCAGATGTTCCAAGTAGGAGCAATAACTTCTGTTATATTTTCACATCTGCAAAATTAATGGACTTGGACTGAAGTTCTCTCGCTTTTTCAAGAGGCGTAACTTGGCCCTGCCTTTCTTCAAACTGCTATAACTTAATTTCCACATGCTGAAAAAAGGAGGGTAGAGTCCTGTGGCAGGCAGATGACATTTATAGTACATCAATTCCCCATCTTCTTCTCTCTCCACGTATAACCTTTTGAGCTATAACCCCTATGTGAAAGTTGCCATGGTTCAGTCTGCAGAGAGATGCTGTGATAATTGTTTCATTATATGTTTCTAACGATGTAGCTTTATCTGTTGCAGTTGCTTCATTTAATCTGTGTGATGCTTATTTTTGCTAGCTGGGGTAGCAACCAGCACAGAATAAGTGACAAATTGTATGTGCCATGAGAGATATGCAGCAAATATCAGCTGCTGAGCTTCCAGTTAAGATTAGAACCCCAGAACACAGAAAGGATAAGTCTTAATTTCTCCCAAATTTTTTTAAAAAGATGTTTGCAAGTCCAAGTAAGAATTTGAAACAGGGCCATATACAATTTGGATGCAACATACAATCTAGGATAGATAGATATAGATAAAATATATTTACTCGTTGCATTTGAAAAAAATCTCCAGTGGCTTCCCCGTCTACAGGCATTAATAACTACTAATATCTGTCATTTTATAAAGGTACATACGGCATTAAACCAAAAGTGTCAGACTCAAATGAATATGGAGGCACACAGTACATACAATGAGCTACTCAGTGGGCTGTATTCCTACACAGGCAAACATGCAGCATCCATTAAAATTGAATACTTATTCATTAATTAAATTAATAATTAAATAAAAACAAGGTATTATTGTACTGTGATTACAAATAATTTAACATGTCATCACTGATGGTTAATAAAAACAAAAGCACATTAAATAGTGTATCACTCTGGTTACAATATCTGTTTGTCTGTTTGCCCACTCATCACCACTGTGTTGCTCTGTGTAAACTCCCTGGTGCCAACTAGCATAGTCAAATGGTAGCACGAGGCAAGGCTGGATGATGAAAGCATAGCTGCAAAACAGCCATGGTGAGATTTGGGGGCCAGTAGATTGTAAATTTTTGAGCCCTTGTGGGTTCTTCGTGCTGGCATATCATCCACAGTGGATCCAAATCTTATGCAGCTTCTGGAATTGGGATTCTGCTAAGTCTGCTGCCTATGGTGGCTGCTTGTCTTGTCTTATGTTTTTGAACCATTATGGGTTAAACACAGTGGTGGGATTCAATTTTTTTTACTACTGGTTCTGTGGGCGTGACCTGGTGGGCGTGGCAGGGGAAAGATACTGNNAAATCTCCAGTCAGAGGGGATATTTGCCAGTTCTCCAAACNCAGAACCTGCTGAATACCACCACTGGTTAACAAAAACACTCAAGTGGGCCACATGTTTCAGACCCCTGCATTAAACCACATTTTTATTATGAAATATCAATATAGTTTTATCTTGTCTTTATGCTGTAAGAGATTGAATTGATCATTAGTTTGGCTATGTTCACCCAAAACACCTCTGCTTGAAGTATAGTATTTCAGATTACAGGTCGGAAGTTTGCATGTTCAAATTGATATTTCAATTTTTCAAGATTAAAAACAATCCCCAAACAGGATGGAAATGCTATTAAAGAAAAAGCAAACACTCACGTGGACAACTAGCATATCAAGGAAAAGAATAGCACTAGCCACCTTCCTTCTTTTTTTTTACATTTAAAATTAGGCATTCCCTAACTTGTACTCTGCAGTTTTTTCATCTCGTTGACTGTTTGTACAAAGTAGGCTGTGATTATATAGAAGTATATAAAGATTCTGGAATTCGACCAGACAGGTAAATTACCTTGGGCTAAAAATATTTATTAAAAATGACAGGTGCTGTGCTATAAAAATGATAGAGAAAATCATTCTGAGAGTTCCCATATTTTATGTTGTAACAGTATAATACTAAGCTTATCTACTTAGAAGTACAGCTCTGAGTAGACCAACCATTCCTTCTCTTCCTGCTCTTTAACTGTATAGCTATGGTAGAATGTAGTCTGGATTCTCTGGTGGGAGAGGCTGCAACAGGAGCAAGAGACAATGAAGTTTAGGCAGTTTGGTTGAGAGAAAGAGGGCAAACATAGCTCCTCCCTAGAACTTTTCAGATTACGCCTTTAATGATGCATCTAACTGCTATAGTTTCACAAGATTTCTGTTTATAGGTGAGGAACAATAAAGAAAACTGCTTAGAAGTAACTTTGTGTGCCTTGGTTTTTGGACTCTCACATCAGTATCTTTTCCAAAATATCCCTTATTACATATTCTTGCTTGCAGACAAAGACTTTCCATAAAGTCTTTACGTGGCAGTGAAAGATGAATCCTCCTTCATCCAGTTGAGAAAAATTTGCATTGCTCCACTCTGCCAAACACTCGGCAGCTTTTGAGGACTTTTATAAGGCCTTATCCTCTCTAGTTATTTCAGCTGAATTATGATTGCTAGGGAAAAGTCAATCTCTCTCTCTCTCTCTCTCTCTTCCCCCCCTCTCCTTCCCCCCCTCCTTCTCTTGCTGTACCTAGTGCTCCCTGTCACTAAATGAGGCCCTTCCATCTTTCATTTCCAGGGCTGACCCAATCCAAGATTATCACTACACCTCTGGGCTCTAGGATTTCATTACTTTTGAGATCTTTATTGCTTGGGCTGATAAGCTTCTGTCTCTGTTCCAGAGAAAAAGTTGGAAATATATTTTTTTCAGGGTTTCTAATTGTAGGAAATGCTGATGTTGCTCTACTGCCCAGAATTCCCTAAATCTTGAAGCTGAGGCACAATATGCATCCCATTGTTGTTGTTTCTAGCTACCATGAGGAGCCTCTCCCTCTGTGAGATTGAATTTCTTCACGAATAGAGAAGCTATCAGCCAGTGTGTAAACAACACTCAGGTGTACATGGAAGAAACAGGTGCTAAAGTGAAATTGTAGGAGAAGGAAATCAAGAAGCAGTGAATTGCTCGTAGGTAGGACTTATATCAGAAAGCAAAAATACTTACCGTATCACAATACTTGTGCTGTTTTTGTTGTTGTTCTGTCAATAAGTCGGGTCTGAATCTTCATAACTCCATGGACCATAGCATGCCAGGCCCTCCTATACTCCCTGTCTCCTGGAGTTTGCTCAAATTCATGTTCATTGCATCGATGTTCCTATCTAACCATAACATCCTCTGCCATCACCACCTTCTTTTGCCTTCAATCTTTGCCAACACAGGGTCTTTTCCAATGAGTTATCTCTTCTCATTAGATGGCCAAAGTATTTGAGCTTCAGCTTCAGGCTTGTGCTGTTACCTAAGAAATTGTACCCACCAAACCCAGAACTCCATGATTGCTCATTTCTAGTCCTGCTTGCTGCTAGAATGTTCTGGTAGTTATGTGCATGGTGGCCATGCTTTGTTGGCTTGCTTTCTTTTCCTCACAGTGAAATCCTAATAGGCAGAAAGAAAAATTAGGACAGGGGACCACTATAGTTGGGCAGTTTTTTTAAGTGTTCCTCCAGTGGCCAGCTAGATGGTATGCTGCTCAGATCAAGGGAAAGTGGAGCCCAGTAACCACTGCAGAGACGCCCCTGAATACTGGTGGGTGCAAAATTGGTACCTTTCCTTAATTCTATTACATCAGCAATCTCATCATGTGAGTTGAGTGTTAGAGGCAAAATTGGCAGCAGGTCAGTAGAGATGAAGTAAAAAGGGTATTTGAGGAACATACAGGTGGTACACATACAGCCACCTTATTCTTGAGGTAGTTCAGGGCTGAATAAAAATGTTCATGATTCAGATTTGTGGCAAGCATATATTTGGGGTGGGGTGGGGGTGTTGTCAGTGGTGACATCTATTGGGGATATGACTTTCTATTTTCCCCTGGGTTTTACTACTAGAGGGTATTTTTTAAACTACTGTATTTTAAAACTGTTGTACTGCTTACTATATTTCAAGCATCTCCTTCATCAATACTTCATCAGAACAATGCAGAGGTGGTATTCAGCAGGTTCTGACCAGTTCTGGATTTTACAGTATCCTTTCCCTGCCACG
>AZIM01000011.1:208752-221903 GCA_000516915.1 Ophiophagus hannah
CAGGTTAGTGGGGTGAGGAGGGAATGGGATTTTGCATTATCCTTCCCTCAGGAGTGGGGAGGGAATAGAGATTTTCCAGTATCCTTCCCCTGGAGTGGGGAGGGAATGGAGATTTTCCAGTATCCTTCCCCTGGAGTGGGGTGGGAACGGAGATTTTCCAGTATCCTTCTCCTGCCACGCCCACCAAGCCATGCCCATCAAGCCACACCACACCCATCAAGCCACACCACACCCACCAAGCCACACCCACAGAACCGGTAGTAAATTGTTTTGAATCCCACCACTGTTCCATAGCAATAGGTTATGATTAGGATGCGATGCAACGTCATTATAGAAGCAGCCTTTTCAGACATTGTTGATTGATTGATTTGCAACTCTTTTAAAAAGCCCATTGAGGACCACGTGTCCTGTGGGACTCAAAGGTACAAACTGTAAAAAGATTAAAGTAGTATTTAGCATTAAAGAACCATGGTGGCACAGTGGTTAGAATACAGTATTGCTGGCTAACTCTGCTCACATTGCTAGGAGTTCAATTCTTTCTGATCCTGAAGGATCAGAAGGCTCAAGGTTGATTCAGCCTTCTGTCCTTATGAAGTCAGTAAAATGAGGACCCAGGTTATTGGGGGGCAATATGCTGGCTCTGTAAACTGCTTAGAGCACTGTGAAATGGTATATAAGTCCAAGTGCTATTAAGGGATTAAAAGATATATAATGTAGGATCAGGATGGCTTGCTGCTGAAAACATCTTCCTTGATGGAGCATACAGAGTTGATCTGAGAGACCCAACTGAATACAGTGTAGGCCTAACCATTCAATTAGCCATGTGCTCCAATGTGGCAGATACTGCTGTGTTTAGCACTCCCTTTTACATTGTACTAACCTGATTGGTAGTTAAACTCACTGATGAAGCCCACCATGAAGAGGAGATGATTATCACTCTATGTATTTATTTTAATTTGTACCATTTAAATGGTTACATTTTTCTGTACAGGCTCCTGGGAGTCATCATCTGTTGCGTGTGCTTAGAATTCTATTAGAGAATGCAATATGAGCCTCGTCCGAATTGCCATTCCCAGAAGCAAACCTTTTAAAATTCTGTAACAAAGATGCAATTATGCATACAACTATGTTGAAAAGTCATTTTTGAGACCGCTTTCGTTTGCCAGGGGTCAGGCAGCCAATAACTTTCAGTGCATCTTGGGCAGTGTAATCCAATCTTGGGCAAAATAGATTTCCAGAGGCTAGCTCAGTTCATTATTTTAAATTGATACACTTAAATTGTCACGCAACCTATTAATCTGCATGTATCGGGACAAAAATCAGGACAAGCATTTTCCATGGATTAAAAAAAAATCTAATATGAAATGTTGAATATTGTCTAGGCAAGAACTGGACCAATCTAAACTTATTATATTATCCAATTGAAGAGAAGAAGAGGATGACCACTAGAAAGATGGATAGATTCAGTTGAAGGACCAGGTTAGAGACAGATCATCACAGACAATATCTATGTGCTCACTAAGAGTCAACAATGATTTAATGGCATATAATCCATTAATCATTGTTTTCCTACAGAAATACACCAATGGTTTCCAAGAAAACTTGGTCTCTTATAATAAAATGATTGGTTCTTGAAAACCTGAATGAACTGTTGAATTGTCTTATATGTAGATACCCGAATTGCAGCTTTATGATGCCTATATTTTTGACCCAATTCACCCTGTTTTGAGGACACCTTCTTCATTTCTCAGTTTCTGCTAACCAATCCGTGTAGTCTTGGTTCATACTGCTGGTATCATCTTCACACTCTTAAATGATCCCCATTCAGAGTCAATGTGCTGTTACTATGCAACATGAATGAACAGATACTAGTGTAAGGTCCTGCTTAAATATTGTGGGAAGAGAATGTTGCATTAGAAAGTCTTTGTCTTAATCATATGGTTCTTCTTATTTATTTTACATATATAAACTGAATCAGTGGCTGATCCAAGACGTAAGTTTTTGTGGCATTTTTTTTGTATCTCTGTAGTGAGAAAAGCCTACAGAAACTTCATATTTCTGTCTAGTGTAAGTTGAGGAAACTTCTGAGTAATTGAAGAACTGCTTTGAGGTGTAACTGGTAAGACTGATTGTTATTATTATCCATGAAAGCCTATGCATGCATGCATGCATGCATGCATGCATACATACATACATACATACAATAAAATTTGTCTGATTGTATCTTTTGACTTCTTTTTTATATGAGATTGCCTTCTTTGATTTCTTCCTATCTCTGTGTATCAAGATAGTTAAAGTACTTATTTGGTATTCAAATTTTACAGCTGGAATGAATCTACATTTTCCCCAAACCCATCCACATGTGTTGGATATCCTTACTGATCTAGAATGAAAAGATAAAAATGGACATTAGTTGGACCCACAGAGATGAAAGCCATTAAGTATCAAGTAAAGAAAAGGATAACCCCAATGTGTTTTGAGAGAACATTCTGCCAGATTCTAGTCAGGGATGGGCTGATACGGGTTTGCCCGGGTTTGGGCGGACCTGTTGCTAACGTTCACCCCTGACTGTCTCTGCCCACCCCTCCCCTCCCCTCCCAGGAGTCTCCACATGGCCCATTTTGGATGTGAGGTAAGTGCAGGGTCTGCACAGAGGTTCGGGAAGGGGGAAAAATGGGCCTCCCGGAGGTTCCGGAAGTCTGGAAACGGAAAAGCCTCCAGGCCCCGGGGAAGGTGAAAACGACCCCCCCCCTTGGTGCAGGAGGCCGACTATGCATGCCCACCATGGCCATACCCACTCAGTGACTGGGCAAAGCTGAAACTTTTGAAGCCCACCCCTGATTCTAGTGCTATTCCTCAAACAATTATGCAACCACTCTGCCTTTTTCTTCTTCAAAGAAGAAAAGATGGGTTCTAAATAGAAATAATTGTGTCTAGATTTAGCCTCTGTAAAATTCTGAGAATATTGGAGGGCACTTATTTGATAAAAGCTTCATCTGGAAACAACCCCATCTCCTGCAAAACTGTGAATCACAATGTTGCTATCAGTACAGAATTAGCACTTATCAATAGCACTTAGGCTTATAAACCGCTTCATAGTGCTTTACATCTCTCTCTTAAGTGGTTTACAGAGTCAGCATATTGGCCCCAACAATGGGTCTTCATTTTACTAACCTTGGAAAGATGGCTGGCTGAATCAAACTTGACCTGGTGAGAATCAAACTGCTGGCAGTCGGCACCATTAGTCTGCAATAACTGCATTCAAACCACTGTGCCACTACAGCTTCCATACAATATTTGACTATGGAACCCAAGAGAGACAAGTTATTATAGGACTGGTAATTTTGCAAAGATATTATCTACTTTTTAGATAAACTGCACCCAATCTATATATGGGCTGCTAAAGGAGAAGACATGGTGGAGCTGATGGATGAGATGGTGGATGAGTTAGTGTGGCAAGGAACAGGAAGGAATTTTGGTTGAGCTTCCTGTTCAGATGCTGCTAAAGCTGCCTTTCCTATGTTGCTAATGTTTTGAATAACCTCCACTCTGTGTAAATATGAACATTTAGGAAGAATGACTGTGTATTCAGAATATTTTGAAACCCATCATGAAGGAATGATTTTCTTTTAAGATTATTTGTTTTGGGTTGTTAGGTTTGGCAAAAAACTTACAAACATGGCTTGGCTAGATTAAAATGTTTACCAGAGACAAGAATGAAGCACTATACAGCAGTTGATTACCTACTGTGATTAAGAAGATGTGAATGTGTGTTGTTGTTTTTTAACAAAGAGGTTCAAACACTTGGCTTCTTCTTGTCACCCTGTTTGAAAGGAAAATATTTGGCCCAGTACTTGGTGGCCTTGAAACAAGCCACTAGTTTTATGATTACATAATTGGTAATTCTGACACCGGAACAGCTGCATTTCAACCAGTGAGAGAATAAAAGATGGAGGGAGTTGACAACATCAAATTAAAAAGCTCAATTCCCAGAATGATAGAACCCACATTTCCTGCTACAATGTAGAACCATTCATTAATGATCCACAGATCAGATGCAGAAAAAAATCCCATCTTTGTCTGAAATGTAAAAGTTTGAGAGTTTGTGGTGTTCCTGGGATGTAAGCTGTAAGTTGTTTGTGGTTGTGTATGCAGTGCCATGAATACAAAGCCACCAATGAACTCACATGGAAAACACATACATTTTTCAAAAGACAAGTAATTGACATTCCCAGCAACTTCTTGGATGATCTATTTCCTCCAGCATTTGAGATGAAGTTATAACATAGAGACAAATGAAATAATAATGTAGAATATAACAGGCTGCACAAGAAGTTGGACATAAATATTTTCTGTTTGGCGAATGTGAAAGAACTCTATATTACAAAACTTCCTGCTAGGCCACAAACACACATCTGTAATGGTTTGTTTTCTACATAAGAAAAATTGCCATTGTCATATTCCAAACTGTGTTTAAATTGTTTTATTATAAACTCTCTGTGGGTCTCTGCTTAACTGGGAAATCATTCACTCTAAATTTATCTTTTCTCTGCATGGCATTGACAACTTCTGGCACTGTCAGCTCTGTCTCTGTTAAGAAAAAAAATTCCCTATAGAAAAAGAGATGATACTCAGTTGATTTAACAATCTCCAGAGCACCTTTGGCAATCTCCGCTCATATTAACTCTTTCTGGTGCCTGTATAATTTTGAGGCTTGTGTTAAGATTTGTGATTTGAATTTAATGAGAAGTGAAAGCTGCATCACCTAAAAATTTATCTGACCAAAATTTTTAAGTGGGGGTGTAGGGAGCACATTCAAAGTTTACTTTATATACCTAGTGTTCATTATTGTTTTTCCTTTCAATTAAGCAACAGTTAGAACAGTTTGTATTATTATGTGTATTATCATGTACTCAGAGACCGAACAGGGAACAAAACAGAGACCATACCTCACTTTTAGTACTGATGATGTTACCTAGTTNGGTAATGAAATGTTTGCAAGAAAACAACCAGGTTCATAGAGCACCAAAGATCTCACAGTTCAACAAATATTCTCTTCTCTAGGTACTCATTGTCTCTATACTATAGCCAAGAGCTTTGTTCTTTTATGTTGCAACCAATGTGTGCTACAGGTTGTTGTATATAGCATGATGTATGAATGACTCTTCACAAAGATTTGAAAAAGCTGGGATACAGAGAGTCTGTACCCTTCAGGAATTCTGCATGCACAGGAGACTTATTAATAGCAGCATAATATGCTTTCTAGAGTGGCACATTAGACAACCCACCCAACATTCTGGAACAACTTATTAGAAAATATGACAAGCTAATATGAATTAATGAGAAGAATGCAAGAGCTCCTGGGATCTGTAATATTTTGGGTGCTGATCAAAGTCTTTATGGTTTACATATTTTGGCTAATTCTTATTTTTATATTGTTCTGGCTTAATTGCTTCAGGAGCCCAGAAACTGCCTTGACTAAGGCAAAGTGGTTATTCCAATCAACTGCATGTCATAAGTAAAGGAGCTTTATCCTTGTTGGGTTTTCATGAACTGTGATGTGCTCCAAAAGTTGATATTATGTTAATTGCATAAAAAAGGATCGACTCTCCCAAATCTTTGTTATTTAGGTTAAATATAGGATGGAACACAGAAAGAAGAAAGGGATTAATGGATTTGATTATGGGTATGTGATTACACTACTTTTGATTTCCCATGCCACACCTTCTAGTTGGCAATACAGAAATCTAAAAGGTAGATTTAGGGTCTCATTTAGCTAACCTTATTAGCCGCTTAATCTGCCATCTGGAATTGTTGGGTGGTCATGTTTTATGAGTTTTCTTGACAATAGTTTGGAAATGATTTGCCACTGTCTTCTGGATTTAAATTTTTTTTTAAGTTTATAGACTATTTGACAGCCCCTGGGGTTTCTTGGTGGTCTCACATATAAATGCTAATTAGAGGATTAGGGAAATGCTGCATATATAATATTTATTTTTTGATTTGACTATTTCATTAGATGTAATGTGTTACATGTTAACTGTAAGGGTGACAACTTACTATGAACATGTTGTATTGTCTTATTCATATCTATTTGTATATTTGTATTAGCTATTCTATTCTATTCCATTCCATTCTATTCTTGTAATGCATCTGTATTTTTGATGTTTGGTCAGCCAAATGCCTTAATATTGTACATACTTACATATATTAAAGTTCCATCTTTAATAAATCTAATAAAAGCAAACAATAACTTCATATATAAGGGTAAAATAGTCATAAGCAACCTTGCTCCCTGCTCTGAGCAGTCTTATTGATGTAACTGAAGAGCTGAACTCCAAAGTTATAACCTAATTGTTTGTGGTGGACAGTCTGTGAGTTGGAACCATACATATGTGGATAAACTAAGGATGCTAGGCTTTTTCTATACTGACTGACTGTTTATAGAGGTCATAGTGCAAAGTAGGGAGAGAAGGAACTGTTGGAGGTATAGGATACAGGTAGCCCTTCATTTAGCAAGTACCTCACCTAGCCACCATTTACAGTTACAATAAGTGATAAAAAAGTAACTTTATCATCAATCCTGGCATATACGGCTTCCACAGCTCTGTAAAGCAAAATAAGGCTGAAGTAACATCAAAAGCACAGTTGTTGTTTCACTTACTGGCCATTTTGCTCAACAACTAAGTTTCTGGTACCAATTCTGGTTGTTAAACAAGAATTATTGTATTCTAAATACAAACACAGTATAGAGCCACAGATTTTTCTCTTCACTAAGCAGGATTTAATTTTCTAAGGCAATGGCCCCATAACCTTTTGGGCACCAGGGACCAATTCCATGGAGAGAGGTTCTGTGGGCTGGAGGGGGTGTTGCTTTGCATGCTGCCTGCATCTCACATATGGGGCTTCACTTGTTTGTGCAGACCAGTTACTGACATGCTGCGGCCTGGTGCCAGTCCATGCACTGGGGGTTGGGTATTCCTGTTCTAAGATAGTAAATGTATAAACCAATATTCACCTACAAGAGATTTGTATCATAATAGACACAAGATTTTATTATAAACTCATTTGTGCTTGGGAGAATCACTTTGCCAATGACACAACATTTAGGGTGATTTAAGCCCTTCTCATTCTTTATAATTCTTACTTGTAGGATGTGAAGGAGAGCATATATATGACATCTAAATATAATACCCATTCTTCTTCTTGTTGACTTCCTGATACTTTGATACAGCATTTCAAAGTGGGAAGTTTCTTCTATCCATAGAGGCTTGCCGTCTTCTGTATCTCACATAAAAGAGGCTTGTCTTAAAAGACCTCTTGATCATATGTTCATTTTGAAAAACAGATGACTGTTGAAAATGGAGACTGAAAGATGAGAGGAAAGTAGTACAGTCATTAGTCCATATAGTTTCAACAGTTGCATAAAGAAGTATCTTAGCAGGTTAGAAAGTTTCTAAGAGCTGGTAAGTACGCACTACAATGAGGAGCATTCCTTTTCATAGATGAATTATTGCTCAACATTAAAAGGTTTTTAAAGGGCACTTAGAAGGAAAACCTCCAACAGGAGCTTCATCCAAAGAGATCCACCATTTGCCCAACACCTACCATTTTATTGGAATTCTCAGGCCTATCCAATTCCATGTTATTCTGTAACACAACCATTCTAAAGGCCAATATATTTGGTAAAAATGGTAAGCCGAGCCCATGTGACAAATTTATTACTGGTTCTCACTTTCTAATATCCTCTTAAATTATCCCCACTTGCTTTTTCCATGTCTTATAACTCAGGTTATGACATTCTAAAATGACATTAAGGCTCAAGTTAGCTGGAATTTCTCTGTTTTGAGGTCTGTGAAATAAGAGCTAAATCTTCTCGTTTGAATCCCAGTACAAAAAAATGGACATTTATAGTGAGAGTGATCATACTTTAATGGACGCCCATGGACATTATGGTTGCATCTACCTTCTCTCAGCTTAAAGCAACTTCTATCTTTTTAAATAGTTAAATTAAACACCCTTATTAGGAGAGGGAGGCCAAGGGCAAGGTGGGGATTTTTGAAGCAGCAACACATTATTGTATTAGTTGATTCGATAACCAATAACAGAGAAAAATGTAATAAAGTGAAAGGTATAGCAACAGAAACCAGCAATTCCATGCCCTTGAATGTCTGTAAGAAGATGTGGTGAATGAATCACTATGATTGTTGGGAATAAGTTTGTGAGCAAAAGGAGAAACCTAAAATTCCTGGACCAAGAAATCTGAATTCTGTGACTACTATAAATTATGAGCATCAAACCAGTATGCATTATGGTGGTTATATTGCATATTCAGTTACACAAAATATTGTTGTTGCAGAACGAGTTATGTTTCTCAGTATTCTGGGACTTGACGAGGAGCAGTGGAGAATTAGTCATTGAATTGCTTGTTTGGCTACATCTAAGCTACTGAAAACTTTATTTAGACTTCAGCTAAACTTAAAAACCTGATTTGAACTCAATGACACTATCTCTAAGTAAATATGTGATTATATGAGAAGATTGTTTTCTCTTATGAATGCACCCTGTGTTTCATTTTGATTTGTTGTTTGCTTCCAATTGCCTGGTTTCTGAGAATGAGAAGCACAGCACACCACATTATGTTTCTTAAAACTTTTCTACACCTACAATGTGTGATGTCAAATCATCCCCTTCTGCCAATGATGTGAGGTCAAGCACTAATACCTGGCTCTGCAGGAGACTGAGACCTACCTGCTCTCATGCTTGTTCTCTAATAAGTTGCACCATAGGAGGTTCATATTGTTGGATCTGGGGAGGCCCAGCATCTTACCAGTGTGAAAATGTCTGGCACAGAGCTGTCATGGCTACAGCTGCCTGCCTACTGTCCCTGTTAGCAGATTTATAACTTTTACTTGTTATTTTTTAATTGTTCTCTTTTATGAGAGATTTGCATTACTTTCATTTGAATGTATAATGTCTCTATCCTATCTACCTACTTACCTACTAATCATCTTGATGTTGCTTAGCTAAAGGTATTAAAAAAAAGGCTTTGCTGATTGCATATAGTAGGTTCCTCCCTCTTTGTGGGCTTGTATCACTGAACAATGGAGTTACAATTGCCCCATGGTGTTGTCTGTGTATAGCTCCCTCTGAATTGGCAGCCAAGGGGTCTCAGCTAGTCCAGCTGTGGCTAATATAAGAAGACACAGGTGCAGTAATAACCAGCCAGCAGGAAGAGTTGAAGCATTGTGGATAGCTTTCTGTGGGGAAGATGTGCAGCTATTGCTAGGCTTTGTGTCAGGATGGCGGGCCATCAATTGGGACAGCCTTCGAGTCAAAGACTCAGGTGCTGATGGCTGAGTCTGGCAGTATTGCAGTTTTGGTCAATTGGAATGCATTTTAATGACTTGGACATTCAATGGCTCACCTCTTTTTTGTCTCTCTGTATTAAGTGCAAGATCCTGGATGCATTGACCATCTTTGGCTTGAACCTTATTCCATTCTCTGTTCGCAGTCTGAAGGGACATTATTACTTATTCAGTTATATGAATCAATGACACAAAAGTCCTTACTCACATATATACCCTTTACATAATTCCTGGATGTCCACTATTTGCTAAACTGGGCTTCTATTATGATGCCTTATTTTAAAGCAGTGGTTTTTAAGATATTTTTTTTAAAAGATTTCTAAGGAGCCAGAGAATCCTTCCTTAAATTTTCTTCAAGGGGAAATTTCCTAATTAGTAAGGTCCTCTACTTTTAATCTTTCCATATTTCCACTGTCACCCTTCTCTTTGCATCCCAGTTCTGCTGTGCTATCTCATTATGGTAGGGATGTTGGTGGGTTCCTGCAGGATTGAGTGAAGAAATTCCAGCAGCATAATTCAAGACGGAAGCCATTCCAACTTCCAGCTAAAGTAACGCACTGATATTGGGCAACAGCAATAACAGGACATGCTGGAGGTGAATAGACACTGTAGTGTGGTGACAATGGCAAAGGCATCGTTTCATATTACATGGGAAAAGGCAACTTCTATATTAAACCACTTCTATATTTACCGAGAAAACCACATGGGTAAACAAAATAAAGTAATAGATGATATAGGGATGGATGAAGGGCCCCTCAGGTTGAACGATTTTCAACATGTTATATGGAAGTAGAGCTACTGATCAATTAGTATCAAGTACTAATAGTGTTAGTGATGTGGCTTGATTAAAGCCTTCCAATCATCTAGTTGCTAATGAGGCCATGCAAGGAAAGAAAATGTGAAAATATAGAGACAGAATTACAGGAAGATCATGGAACATAAGGAGCACGAAAAGTTAGCATAGTGAAGGGTGGAATTAATCAACTTCACATTGATATCTTAGGCATCAATAAATTGAAAGTGGACTGGACATGGATATTTTTAATCAAAAGATATTGTTTAGTACTACTGTATATTCTTTATTACAAAATAAGGAATAATATTGCTTTCACAGGAAGACTATAGTAAAGACAGTATTTGGGCAAATTGCAGCCTGTGATGAAATAATATCAATTAGACTTCATGGATAACACTTTAATATGATTATCCAGGTTTATGCTCAACCACTGATGGAGAAGAAGAGGACACTGAAGAGTTTTATGGTCAAATTAAACCTAAAATCAATAGAACATCATAGCAGGTGTGCTGCTTAGGGAGACTGGAATGTCAAAATTGGAAATATTGAGGAAAACAATTGAACTGTAGGGCCTAAGAAACTGAAATAAAGCAGGATAACTTATCAGTTCTGCCAAACTAATGTTTTTTTTAAAACATTGCTTACACTTCCTTCAAATGACCAAAATGATACATTTATATATAGATATCACCAAACAGGGGATATAGAAATCAGAAATTTCGTATTTCTGGGTCTGATCACTGCTTGAAATACAGTAAGTATCATAATAAGAAAGAATGGCAAGATACTGTTAGCTACCTCTGAGGCCTTCACAATATGCAACTCATAATAAAATAAATAAAATAAAGCAAAACTAACCCTGTGGCTAATCTCCAGGTGCTTATGTCTAGTTGTGAGCCTTCCCAAACCACTTTGCTCAAGCAGCTGGCTCAAAAGTTAAAAAGCAGAGTTGCCTAGGTTTTTCTGTTCATATCCTGTGTTTTAAACCTTTAAATGTAAACTTTTGTACCACAACAGTTAACACCTGTACACAGGGATCTCACTTTTGGAAAGCCTGTCTCCTCCGAAGTTAAGCTGAGATGAATTTGCATCTTGTTTAAGCTGAGACCCAGGGAAGTCAATTGAATGAAACAGTGTAATAGAACCTACCCATTTGCTGAACTGTGGGGTCTGATGCTGATAATGTATATCAGCTGACAGATGTCTTGCTGAGCTTTGTCCTTGCTATTATGGCTTCAGAAGATGCCTGCAATGAGGTGGAGATGACTATCTAAGGCATCTAGGAGAGATTAACTTAATCACACCACATGAGATTGTATAACAGCAGCATTCAGCTGCTGGTCCAGACTGTTATATAGAAGCAAAAAAGAGTTCAAATATACTGAGATATCAACTGTATGCAACAGAGCCATTTAAACTTAACTCACCTCAAATTACTTGGTTTTGTATATTCTGATTTTACGAGCTTGGTCTCTTCTTCTACCGAAGTAGATGACAAGGTGGCATTTTATGATAAATTTGTGAGTGTGGATGGAAGAAGGGATGCATTGCTTTCCAGACTTTGGGAACTCACATCAGATATTCACCAGCAAGAGATTTCAAGAGTAGCCCTGTCTAACATTGCAATGCTTTTCCTTATCTTCAAATCTGATTGTAGATTAAAATGATATAATATTAAATTCTGGGGAAAAAAAACTTTTGAAGTCACGCAGTCCAGTGTGTATTTGTTGGAATCTAAAGATCTCTTATAGAATCTTAGAATTTTAGCTTGGAAAGGCTAAAATCTCTTCTGCTTAAGTAGAACAATTTAGACAAAAGCACCTATTAATCCAGATTTTCCATGTTTGTTTTTCTAATCCCTTAGCATCTGGCTAAATTTTTCTCATTACTGTCAAATCTCAGTTTTGAAATGCAGACAGTTCATTTTCTCCTACTAATTTCTCTCCTCAAAATTGCTTTTGAAAAAAAAAGCCATGAAAGATACTTTCCAATATAGTCAATCCAATGCCATTTCATATGCTGGACCTCCTTAAATAAAACATAATAGTTTCCGACAGATTCTTTTATTTCTTTCTCTGTTGTAGCATGCAAACTTATGCAGGAAGGAAGTAGATGGCAGATTTCATTGTCCTAAAATGATCTGTTTAAACCAAAAAAAGTACCCATTTTAGTATAGAGCATGAGACAATCCATTGGAAAAATATTTTAAAAATCATAAGAAAAAACCCTTTGTATCTGGAATTTGCATATTTCAATTCCGCTCAATTAAATATAGGCATTTTAAAGAGTAATCATATTTAAAACTGGACTGCCTGGCAGATAAATTATGGAGAAATGAACAAACAAATCTAGACAGGTTTATTAACATTTTAGTGCTAGACTCCATGAAGTCCTGAAGTATATTGAATTGAATATTCGTTTAACAGTATGTTTGGATTTCAAGTCTTTCAGAAAGAAATTGGGTTCTGGTGACACTGGAAGGCTCAAGGATTTAGGTATTCATACATGTCAGTAAAATATTTCAGATTCCTACTATCTACCAAGAATAATGAGGCTGTTTTAAAGCTAAAAACCAGTGATTTGTCATCCAGTGAACTTTTGAGTTGAATGGGCTTGAGATATATTTAAATAAGCACTGTTGATCTTATCTGCCTAAACTAATTTTTTAGTGATTAAGTTTTTACATTTCATAAATAGATTTGTTTTTAGATTCTGTTCCTCAGAGTCAGAAATCAAAGATGTTTGACATGGTAGCTGGTGTTGACATATGAATAAAGTATTTTCTTTCCCCAATGAATTCTGTAGATAGAGTTTGGGGGTGAAAGTACCAGAAGTAAGGTAAATGAGAACACCAAGAAAGTCCCATGTTAAACAACTTTGAACAGACAGACAGAAAGGGAAAAAAAAATAGAGGCCTATGTTTGAATGGGAAATAATATTTTGGAGTTTTGGAAAAGTTTAGACTAGACTAGACTAGACTAGACTAG
>AZIM01000011.1:454785-465271 GCA_000516915.1 Ophiophagus hannah
GGAATGGGGATTTTGCAGTATCCTTCCCCATGCCCACCAAGTCACGCCCATAGAACTGGTAGTAAAATTTTTTGAATCCTACCACTGGATGAAGCACAATGTTGGTACAAGTCCAGAGAAAGATAACATTATGATAATGGTTGTATATTGCCACAATCACAGCCTGAGCTGGCAGCTTAGCTGCATTTCACTGATAGATTCAGTATGAATTAATATTGTACTTGTCACTGAATGGCTGCTAAAATAAAGTAGAACAGTGATTTGGATTATCTTATTTCTTTATTTCAAGTGGTATTTTACATCTTACAAAAATGTAAATAACTATTAAAGTTATCATGATTATATGGTTCCCTCACTTCTGCCACATGTCAGGACGGATTCTCTTCAGCCACATTCCCAGCAAGGCACTTCTGACTTGTGCAATGACCAAAGGTGATCAGAAACCCAAAATAGCACCATTAAATGTATCTATCACATTTAATGGGGCTGTTTTTTCTGTCCTCCATCCGTCTATCAATCTACCTACAGTACAAAAAGTCATGTTTCATTTTATAGGATATATTGTACTCTGGTTCCAATTAGATTATTGCACTAGATAAGAAAAAAAAGGGTGGAGGAAGCCCTACACAAATTGAACCTTTTTCTGATAGAAAAGCATTTTTTTTCATTGCCATTTGGCTGTGTATAAGTGAAAGATAAAATGTTACAGCCTCCCCAGTGATTAATTAACTCTTATTCAGATATCAGTGCTAAGGTTATTTCTTTTGGCTTATGGTTGCGTTTTAGAATATATGCTTTTAAAAATGGGTAATTTCTGTTCACTTTCCATATTTTTAAGGGCATGCTGTTTTTTTTTATCTGGGCAAATGCATGCGCACACACACACTCACAAACCCAAAGATGAAATCTGTGGATGGAATTTGACCACTGCAAGGCACTGTATTGAAATGTACTTTGGCTATTAGAAATATGTTAATGTATGCAAGTTTTCTTTATTGATCTTCCTCTTTAGTGGACTTATATATATGAAACCAGGGTAACTTCTTACAGTCCAAAAGATATTAATCTGCTTAAAGATATGACATATATAAATAGCATAAGGCAAAGGTAGACAGGCAAACAAAGTATCACTTAGAAGATCAAGGTAGCCAGGTCTTTTAACTCTTCAATAGATTTTAAAATTGGAAAAACACAATTTTGAATCTATTTCCCCAAATTTAGTATCTGAAACCACAATAGACATCCCACTCTTCATAAGGTATGAAGTAAAAACACTAAAAGACCTTATCAGTGCAAGACTAGAAAAAATATATTCAGTGGAATTATACCATTTCAAACATATTGAACAGAGTAAAATGTGGTTTGTAGTCTTTGCTGGCTTTGAATCTGTTGTTTCTCCTATTAATTATTACCTGATTTTCTGTAATTCTCAGAATGAGAATAGCCATTTTGAACTGTGGACAAATACACAATGTACGGGGATGAATTCAATTTTCACTAAAGACTCAATTTCAGATATTCCCTAATTTCTCTGAAATTTTACTTCAAGCAAAAGCCACCAGCTCCAACACACTACACATAGGTGAAATTTCCCTAACTTTATTGAAATTATTTTAGTTTTCCTTAAATGCCACAGATATTTTCCCTGAAGAGAATCATTTGTGCTTGCTCTTGAATACCGTGTTACACAAAATTCAATGGCAGCTGTAATATACACTGTGTGGTTATTACTCTACCATATAATCTTTAATCAGTGTGCGTGTGTGAGAGAGGGGGGGAAGGGGGGGCTTTTCTCAAATTTATTATATTAATAATGACTGCTGGGACTTTCTCTTCTTTTAAATATATTTGTATAAACTAATCTGTTCTTGATGAGTGCACTCACATAAAACTAATGGGAGTTCAGTCTACTAGACCCTGTGGGATGACTGGATTCCACAAATGGAAGACACGACTCTGCTATTATTTTGTTGCTGTGCTTTCTATAGTCTCATATTTCCTACAGCATTCTAATCTTCTCCAGATGAGTGGAATTGCATCCCTTTTTGCTTGACATCCAGAGAAAAACACCAAGCTGTCCAGAAAATAGAATGCCATTTTATTGCTCCATTGAAAATTCCTGACGAGATGGACAAAACATCAGGAGACTTCCAGAACCTTCTTGTTATTTTTTTTGACATCTTTAAATAGATAGGATAGTTTAAACTGCATTTCCTTCAATTCAGAATGTTTCTTTTAAAAAAAATCCCATACTTAAAAAAAACTCTTAAAGAAAAGTTGTTAATATTCTTTGAGGTAGTCAACTTTTCTTCTAAATGATCCAATGTTACTTAACTATCTCTTTATTTTAAATATCATTTTATCTTTCATGTCTATCAGTAAAAATAAATTTGGCTTGCAAGTTTCAACAATAGTATAAAATAGCATCAGTGCAATCCAACAACCAAAAAATAATACATTACTACATTAGTGTTCCACAAAGACACTTGTGCCAGGAGATAAATACATTAAAATTTATCAGAAAAATACTCTTTTTTATGTTCCTCCAAAGTTATTGAGAAATTTCAGTTGTCATAAATATCAGAAATATTTAAAGAAATTGCCTTTCCAATAGTGTCATTCATGAATTTTGACAAATCTCTACTTAGATTTAATCATTTAATGCTATTTTAGTATCAATAAAGGAAGCAACATATCTATTTTTTTCAGTCCTCCTCTCTTAGTTCATCGTTTAATGTAATGACATTGCCTCTCTATGCATGCACTACACCCAGAAATGGATTGATTCCTACTTGTGTCCTGAAAGATTTCTTTGGTCTCTCCAAGCTTGGTTATTTTCTTGCAGACCTTTCATTACCAAAGTAGGTCATCTCCCATTTGAACTTATTGCAAGGTGCTCTATATGAGGCTACCCCTGAAAAGTATCTGGAAACTTCAGCTAGTGTAAAGTGTGACTGCACATGTTATACTGGCATGTGTAATACCTCTGCTCTGCAAACTACATTAGATGTTAGTTTGCTTCTGGGTCCAATTCAAGGTGTTGGTTAATATTTACAAATTCCTACATGGCATAGGGCCAGACTACCTGTCCCATCCCATCTGGTCAGGCAGTGTAGGTATATTGCAGACCCCATCAGACTCCATCAGTTGAAGAACTTTGACTGGTGGGGTCTAGGAAGAGAGCCTTCTCTACCTTTGAGCCCACCCTATGGAATCTTCTTCCCGTGGAGGTGAGGGTAAACAGCTGTTAAAAACTATTATATAAAAGGTGAATACATTTTTTCCAGACAGGAACTATATTATAAAAATATCCAGTCTTGTCTTAAAAACAGTTGAAGGAAAGCAGTATCCTTCTTTTCTCTAGATTGGCCATACCCAATTCCTTCAACTGTTCTTCATATGTTTTTGTCTCCAGCCTTTTATCATCTTAGTTGCTCTTTGCAGTTTTTCTCAAAATCTTTTTTTGTAAGGTGGTGACCAAAACTGGATGCAGTATTCAAAATAAGGCTTTATAAAGTGGTAATACTTCACATGATTTTGATTCTATGACTCTATTTATATAACCAAGTATACTGTATTAGCTTTTTTGGCTGCTGATTGTCCACTAGGACTCCAAGATCCCTCCCACAGTTACTGCTTTTGAGCCAGGTTTTGCCTACTCTGTACTTGTGCCTTTGGTTTTTCCTGCCTGTGTAAAACCTTGCTTTTCTCCATATTAAATTTCATNCTTTTTGGATCCTGAGCTTGTCTTCTGGGTTGTTGGCTATTCCTGCCAGCTTAGTGTCATCTGCAAATTGGATGAGTTCCCCTTCTATTCCCTCATCTAAGTCATTTATGAAGCTATTGAAGAGTACTGATTCTAAGATGGAACCTTGTGGTACCCCACTGCTTACTTCTGTCCATGTAGATATAGTATTATTAAGGACTAATTGAGTAAGGTTTGTCAGCCAGTTACAAATCCATCTGGTGGTGATCCTGTCTATCTATCTTACTTTTTTTTTGTTGTTTATGAAGAAGTAGGTCTATTTTGTCAATGCCTTGCTGAAGTCCACTTTGTCAAAGAATGAAATAAGATTGGTTTGGCATGACCTGTTTTTAACAAACCTGTGCTGGCATAACTTTATTTGTTTCTAGATGTTCACAGATCTGGTTTTTTGCTTATTTTTTTCGTGAAATTTTCACTCTTAACAGGCACATCTGCATTCCAATTAAACACCCCTATGCACCAGCCTGCTGCTTTACTTGTTATTCTCTGTAATGTATTACCAGGGATATATAGTACTAACAACAAATATATGTTATTATTTCAAGTGTTACTGACTATGAAAGAGCTAGCTAGCTCTTTCTTCACCTTGCATAGAAAGATGAAGCTACTCTGGCTTTAAGTTGCCATTTACATGTTGGGCAGTTCCTCCTATACAGATTCTGCAATCTTTTCAAATATACTATATGAAGCTGTTTTATAAGGAAAGTTGGTTCCCTTCAAAGAGAAACAGTTGTCTGAAGCATCAGTTTCTTAACATGGCACTCAAAATTTAGTAGCCTGCTTCTATTGGAGTGTTGCTCAATTCAAATAATGAAGTCTGATGGGAAATATTGTGAAGTGCCTCAAATCTTAATGCAATCTAGGAACGTGAAACCACCACATTAGTTCACGGATAAGGAAAAAGGATTGTCTGTTTGCTGGGCTAGCTCATCTTTGAACTCTGAAATCTTAGATCTTGCACTATATGAATTCAGGAGTTCTCTTTCTCTGTTGTGGTGATAAATCCTACTATTCTTTTAATTTATGGATCTCTGCTTGGAGTTGTGCAAATTATCTGGAGAATTGTCCACTAATAGAGTGTAGTACTGAAGCACACTCTTCAGGATGCAAGAAGTCGGCATCTGTTGAGGGTGGGTTAGCAAGCTAATTAGGTAGAAATATTCCCTAGTGTAACAAATCGAGAGCAATTTAAAGTTTAGGGAGAACGATGTATGCCTATTCACATGCACGGTGACAAAAAAAATGAATATGTGCGGTACACAGTTTGGAGCCTAATAAGTCCAACTCTCAATGAATTGGTTTTTGACAGTTATGAATGGTGGGACCAGCAACATTAAAACAATGAGGGAGCTAACAGCTGCGATGAATCCGAGTCTGTATAAATCAGCAACCATACACATAATGTCATTGTAACTGTAGGCCAGAACCTCTACAACTATCTGATTGCTTTTACCAATATCTGAAACCCTTGAATTTTAGAAATATTGAAAGAATATAAAGACTGGTGAAAAAAAATCAGAATAGTGCTAAGATGTTTACTGGTCTTTAAAAGAAAAAAAAAAGCTAAAGCAGATCATTGCACTAAGGTTTCCATCTCCAACAATCAACGATGCGCAGAAAGATTAGAAAAAACAATGGCATGCAAACCAGTTTATTCAAATCGATTTGAAATAGGGCTTAAAATGTGCAAAAGGGCTGTATAAATTCACTTAGGAAATAATGTGATAGTAAAAAAAAAGGGCCATTTTGGGGTAGTGGTTAAGGCACAAGGCTAGAAAGTTCTAATCCCATTTTAGGCATGAAGCCAGCTGGATGACTTCGGGCCTGTCACCCTCTCTTTCTCTCAGTCTTAGATTAAGGCATTGACTGACTACTTCTGAAAAATCTTGCCAGAAAAATTGCAGGGACTTGTCCTTGTAGTCATCAGGAATCAAAACTGATTCAAAGGCATGCATAACTCAAAGGTGCACCTACATAGACGCACACCTACAAAGCACAGACAGCAAAAATGGTCTCAAAATTTCCTGATCATTTGAAGAGTGATAATGTTTGGTGCCAGAGAAAGAGTAGATCTGGCAACATACATGTTGCTTGAAATATGGCAAGATTCTGCTGGCCCAAAACTGCTTTCAGTGGTTTATTTATTAATTGCAGTCATTTATTTATTTATTTAGAAAATTTAGAAAATTTATATTGCTGTCTACTCACACATGGTGAGTCAAAGCGGCTTACAAGGACATAAACATATAAAACAGCCTTACAGTTTACAGACCATTATTTTGCCTTGGTCAGTATTACCTACATTGGTAGATGTTATTTCTCCAGTAAGAAGTAATGTCACCTTTACCATGAGATGCCAAAGAATAGAGATACCAAAATGGGACTGCATCAATTTAGACAACCACTGGAGGCTGGATTTTGGCAACTTGAATCTGGTCACTCTATCAAAGAATGAATCTAAGGCCTGCACGTAACTGTCTGCTTCACCATTAAGCAATGGTCCCTTCTCTAGTAGAGAATGCCTGCTTCCTTTCACATAGGGCTTAGCTAAGAAATGTTTCCACTGAAGCTCCTGGAAAATTTAAATAATAACTAGTATGGAAACTGAAGTAAAAAATATTGGGCTGGGCAATCAGAAATAGGGTTCATGTTGATAATTGATCAACATGTTGGCGTTGACTATTATCAACATCAGTGCTGATAATCTTCAACTTTTATTGGTGACAGAAGGGGAAGATATTACTTATTTGCCCTGAAAATCTTGAATCTTTTCAGGGTTTCTGACCTTGGGAATAATCTCAGTTGTATTTCAGGATTCTATAAACTGAGTGTTCTATCAGATTCTGCTCTTTATTCAGAGTTAACATATCACTTCTCTGACAAATGTACTAGAAATTATTGTAGCTGTGGCTCACAAGTATCTTTCTTCCAACATGAGTTGGTGCTAAGTCTCAAGACAATTTTGAAAGGCACTTTTCACCTGAAGGTCCCAATACGGATGGATACTAATGATTGTTTACTAAATGTTCTAGCTTTGCATCCAATGTTTCCAATCTGATGTATTCCTATTTGCTAAAGTTTCCATGCAGCTAAATTCTCCTAAATTCTATATGGTTCACAGAAGGGTTAGAAATAAAAATGAACACAGCACCAATCCAGCCATGTAAGTCTGAAAGGCATGACAGTACCATCCTTTGGGGATGGGCTAAAAATCCACATCCCAAAATACCTTCCTAAAAAGTCTGATCTTTATGGTTCTTTAGCAGCCAAATAAACTAGAGTAGGATAGAGTGTTGGTAATTTAATCCAAAGAAAAAGGGCTTATCCTTGTCATGCCCTCAAACAAGAGATCTTCACCAAAACCTTTCTTCTTGATCTCACTAGATGGGCAGATTTAATCTGGATATGATGACCCAGGGTGTGGCACAAAGGCAACACAGTCAGATAATCAATGAGTCCCTTTATAAAATCTCCAATTTTGCCCCCAATGTCCAGGTTATCTTCTGGCTGGAGAAAAACTCTCCCAGGAACAGCCTTTAACTGCAGAGAATCAAGTCCAAAATGTGGTCAACAAAAACTGTAACTTTAAGTCCAATCAAGCAAAACTGAGGTAATTAGTTTGGCAGGACAGGAGCAAGAATTCCAGACTTGAAGGCACGGCAAAACTCACACGGTTGGGAAGATGCCAGGAACACTGATAAGCAACGTCAACACAAGATAAAGTCACGTTTGCTCCCAGCAGCCTGCAATGCAATGCCAGTTGCCAAGTGCCCCAATATTCATCATGTGACATACATCAACATCTTTTAATGACCCCATAATCCCTTGAGGAGTGGAATCTGGGCAACTGAATGGAGCTGAGTAATTACTGGCCAGATACCCTTCCTGTCTCCAATGCAGAGTTATATTCAGCAGATATAGTCTCATCGTACCCAGAGAGAGAAATATCTGCCTCNNNCTAGGATCGAACTCACAGCCTCCTGATTATGAGGTGAGAGCTCCACCTCTAGGCCACCGCACCACTCGATCATGTGACATACAATGGTCATAAATGTCAAAGCTGGTCATGTCACTTTTTCAGTGCCATTGTAACTTTGAACTGTCACTAAACAAATGGTTGTAAGTTGAGGACTTCCTGTATCACAGTGTTTCATGGTGACTTTCACTGTTACCAGTGGTAGTCACATTTTTTCCCCATCAGATATTTTTGTCTTAGTAGTGTTGGAAGAAATCTTCCTGAGTTCATTCCCTGCTGGGAAGCAGTCACCGATGTTGAGAAGAAATAGAACTGCCAGAAAAGGGGTCCTTTAATTCAGGAAGGCAAGAAAAGTAGTGACACAGCTTGAGCATTCCTGGCTTGCAAGCAGATTGTGTGAAGTGTGAAGTGTGAATCTGAGCCTTTTATGCTTAATTCCCCTTTGAAGCTCCTGCAGCTTGATAGGTTTATTTGTGTGCCTCTAGTTAAAGTAATTGCCCTGGATCCGTCTTCCTGCCTTACTGGGTTAATCCTGTCCCAGGACCTTGTTCTTTCCTATTTTGGGAGTTAATCTTGTCAGGGGGCAGGAAAAAGGGAGTTCTGGTTTTGCCTTGGTGAGTTATTTTTAGCCTGATTCTCCTTATCTTAATGGCTCTACTTAAGTGTTTCTATTGTCAACTCTGTTAGCAGGGCTGCTCTGAGTTTTTTCTTTCAGCTGGTGATTCTTGGTTTTCTTAAAGAGGGAAGGACTGGCTTTAGTTTTTTGGCACTGTTTTCTGAGGTTTCTGGCATGTCCTTTTGGGGTGTACTTCCCACAGTAGCAACAAATTTCACAATGCTCTATGGATCTGAGCCATTTTCGTCAAGTACCTTGAGGAGAATCTGACCATTACATGGAGAAGATCCAACTTATTGTTTTCTAGGAAGGGAGCAGCACTAGAAAAATAAAGGCGCGTGCTAAATGACTTCTGAGAAATTTAGATTTTTCTCAAATTATTTCAGTGGTTTCCCTAAAATAAACAAAGCTGAAATGTTAGGAAGTTTAAGCTAGCAGTGTGTTAGGAACATGTGGTTTCATTACTTTACCTGGAGCTAATTATAGTAATTTCAATCCCTGAGAGAAAGGAGTTGGAAGAATGTGTTAAAAATATAATTGCGGTCATATAATACTATGATTATGACTGCATAGGTGGGTGAAGATATGCCAGAAAATATTATGAAAACCTTTCAAAGTCAGAGGTTTCCAAGTTGAAATCCATGGCACATTTTGACTGATGGCTTCAGGAGATCTCGTGAATGTTGTTGTTAGCATTATTATTATTACCAAATGAATATAGATTGGAGTGTTCCTTTCAATAAGTGTGACTTTTTAATAAAGGAAATGCAGCCCATTGAGACAGTTCGAAAGAACATTTCACTTTTCATGGGAACTGGTTACATCATTAAATAATCATAATCAGAAAAGTACCAGCCTCAGCTTGTGGGAGGGTGAGAGAAGGAAAGAGAGGGAGTGAAGCTAAGGGCATGTGAAGAACAGGGACGATGGTGCAGCAGCAAAACAGTTTCAATTTTCTGGATTATTAATTCAAATTCACATGCACATGCCAGCTAAAATTAAAAGCCTTTTTTACGGCTCTAGTTTAAATTAAAGATTATATTCTGCTCCACAAGTCTGAGTTTAAATAGCTTATTTTGCACACCAAGCTCTCATTTTAAAGCTAATAAAGGAAAAAACATTGCATATACGTGCAGGCTTCAGACAGGAAGGCTCTAAATTACTACACCTGTTTCACTTGGGAGCTACTTTATTAGTGTTACAAAAGTTGGCTTGGGGTTCGGCATTCTGCAATGCATTTACAACAAGCCTTCCTTTGTTTTGACAGAATGGCTGCAGTAAATGAATGACGTTTGAGCTAGGTGTGAAATCTGAAGGTACAAAATTAACTGGTAAGATAATTACTGTTCTAATTCTGCATAAACAAGCATTTTGAAAATCATTAATAGTTCAGGGAAATAATGTTAGTGATTAAAGAAGGCGGTTTGCATCGCTGAGCACAACTAAGCTCCTTTAATTACATTTGAAAGCAAGGGAAAGCAGCTAATTAAAATTAGTGCAGGGTTCCTGAATGACCATCACTGCATTGCTGCCCTAACCTGTTTTATTCTGTTTATTAATATGTCTTCATTTTCTATTTCTCCGTGCATAAATTTATTTTTTTAAGAAATGTAAGCTTCCACAAAGGGACATGGATTATATGTTATTTCACCAGTCATGGCAGCTACAAGAGATTGTGGCTATTAGGTATAATGTTTTTTTTTTTGAAGGGCCAAAACATTCTCTGGCTAAGTCATTGAAATGCATCAATCTTAGAAGTTAATTGGTGGGTCGTAAAGCTGTGCATCCCTCCTGTGCAGTGGGAATATTTTGGCAGATCCTTGTAGTCAAAAGCTCTAACATGGATGCACAAAAGAGATCTGAAGATTTGATTTTGCCAACTATTAGCCATAGCATTATAGGTAGTCCTCAACTTAATGGCCACAATGGAGCCTGAGATTGCTGTTGTTAAGCGAGACATTCGTTAAGTGAGTTTTGCCCTGATTTATGACCTCTCTTGCCTCAGTTGTTAAGTGAGTCACTGCAGTTGATAAGTTAGTAACCCAGTTGTTAAGTGAATCTGGCTTCCCCATTGACTAGTCAAGGACTACCTGTATCTGAACCAGTGGTGGGATTCAACATTTTTTAC
>AZIM01000011.1:492500-504135 GCA_000516915.1 Ophiophagus hannah
AGTACTCCAAGGTCCTTGACAGAGTTTGGATCATCAACAAGGTCTTGATTGGATCTCAACCTGGATACATTGAGACTGAGAGACAAAGAATAAATATGTGAAAAGTCTGCATAAAAGTACTTATTGATTAATGAATCTTGTTTTTCTTTCTAGTTGTTGCATTCAATAGTAGCCACTTCAGAGCACAAGACATTGTTGTACTGAACAAGGTTGAAAGTTTGTCAGTGTCCTTCTTATTGCAATGGTCAACCAAATATTCATAAGTCCATTGAGTGTCCATTCTAATCAATGGAGTGATACTATGGTTTTCCAACCATCATTGACAATAGCCAGGAAGAAAAAAGTGAAGAAAGCAAAACTTAAGACACTGATCTGCCTAGGAAGTGTCCCAAACATAAATACTGGCTGTTTATTTTAGCAATGGTGACTAGCCATCCACCATTGATATACAGTATTTGAATAATGTTTTTTCACTGCTTCCTCCAATCTCTTCCTGACAGAACAGGATAAGACCAGAGGTTTTTTTTTTACAAACAACTTTAAAAAAATTTAAAGTTACAAACATCTTTAAAAAAAATTAAAGTTAGGTGGAGAGATATTGAAAACATCACACAACTTCCATCCTATTTCTATTCAGTCCATATTCAGAGACCATATAAACATTTTGCCTTTTCCTTCATTCTAGTGGTTTGAGTGTAAATTTCTTTCAACATTGTGTGAGAAGAAAAATGAGGTTTTTAATATATATACTTTTGAAAGAGCAGATTGACTACAATTTTCATGTCTCTGCGCTGGCAAAATTCAACAGAGACAGGTATTCCTTATATGAAAAATATTGTATTTTATGTACCTTTATAAAGTATGTATAGTTTCCCATCTGTGTGCTTGAGAGAGTACGTGTGCAGGGGTAAGTCTTGTTTAGAACTTTACAATCAGAAAGGAAGTATTTATAGTAAGTGGGTTGTAGAATGCCTATAAGTAGCCCTGACTTATGACAATTCATTAGCAACTGTTCTGAAGCTATAGTGGTACTGAAAAATATCTTACACCTTGTCTTCACACTTATGACGGTGTGACCCTTAGTCATATGATCAGAATTCAGCCACTTGACAAGTGCATGTACTTATGATGGCTGCAGCATCCCTGGGTCACATGGTCACCATTTGAGAAGTTCCCAACTGGCTTCCAATAAGCAAAGTCAATGAGGGGAGCTAGATTCACTTAATGTAATGGCCTCAGCCAAAAAGATTCTAAAATCAGGTGCAACTCACTTAATGACCACATTGCTTTGCAAAAGAAGCTCTGGTTTTAATTGTGAGTTCAAGTCAAGGACTATCTGTATGTTTTTTTTAAAGGATGGTTTTATTGATGGGGAAAGAATGAGTAAATTTGTATCATCTGGAGATTTCTCCCACCTTAAAAAAAGAAGAAATGCAAGACAGCATTTTTAGAAATGTGGAGTTTCATTACCGAACTAGGTAACCTCATTACCTAGTTTGGTAATGAAATATGTGCAAGAAAACCACCAAGCTCAGAGAACACCAAGGACCGTGGATCTCAACCTGGTCACTAAACGAGTTCAACCCTGAGCTACAAATGGTCTCTTCTATTGGTATTTTTACAAATTTTTGCTTTAAATACCATCTTAGGAAACTATTTACAGGCTGTAGAAAATAGAGAGTGACTGCCACATTTGTAAATGTCTGTATTTTTTGTGGCCTCTGTCTGTAAACATATCTCTTGTCTGTAAACAGATCTACAAAGGCTGTAAAACAGAGGATCTTGACTTGGGGGACAACAATGATATTCCAAACCCATTTTGAAATATAGGCCTCACCACTCACGTTTGAGTATCACAAAGACAATTATGGCGTGATTATCATTTTGGACATGAACAAATGCCTCCCCCCCCTTTTTTTTTAATTTTAAAAAGGTGTTTTCTCGAGAGAGTTGTGAACAGGAGACCACATCTCTTTGAAAACCTGGTTGGGGAGGGGAATAAATATTTTTACAGATATATTATTTACTCTACCGAAATTAATCTCCCCCCCCCTCCAGAAAACATAGACAAATGTGCTCCCTGCAGGAGCGCATAGACCATTCTAGGTCCAACTGTCAGTTGTTTGGTACTTCCTGTCAGACTGACTAAACTTTGTCATCCTTCAACCCAGTTTAAATTAACAGGTAATTTGTAAATGTCACTTTAGGTTAGGCTGCTCATTTTGTTTCTACTCTACCAATGCAAAGTCGAGGACTAATTTTTCTTGTCTTCTTTTAATAGGATTTTCATTTATAAATAGAATTATGTTCTGAAAATAAATTACAGTAAGTGATGCACGCAACTGGGAGCAGCAGCACTTTCATAGAATTTCAGGCACCTACATCAGAAGAGATTAATAAAAACACTTCAAAGGCTAAATTCTATTTAAGCGTAAGACAGCTTTCGGTTAATATTTAATCTGAGTAACAGCACTTCCAGTTGAAAATATGATTTTTTAATATCTAAATTAATTTGCAAAACAAAGCCATTAATTTAGCCTGAGAGCTTTCGCAGTGCAAAAGTTTTGACAATTTATTGGGGTGAAGTGATGTGGGGTTAAAATACAAAACTTTATGCTGAATGGCATAGTTTAATAAGCAACTTTTGTTTGGCCTATGTGTGGCATTTGATCAGCTACACTGCTTCAGGTCTAAACTTTTATGTTACACATTTTTATATTACATTAAGAGAAGAATGAAAGCTTTTATTTTAGCAGAAGTCTCTTTTCGTCCTCGCAATTTCTTAGGTTCTCAGCTAGTGGGTGGTCATGAAATACACCACACCAACCACTAATATTTTTACAGTAGTTTTTAAACCCTAAAATAGCTTATTTTTGTTTTACCAGAACTTTTCTTTCTGACCTTGTTTCTGTTTGCAAAATTCATTTTAAAGAGAACTTCATGGCTGCAGCCTGATGGCAATTTTATTTACTGTTTATCCACTTGAAAAATTTGGATGAATAGTATATATATCTTTTGGAAGGCAAAAAAATGATGTTGGGAGAGTCATCACTGTTTTCTCTATGTGTTTGAACAATTAATGAGAGCTGGTGAGAGGGAATTAAAAGGATGGATTGTAGCTATTTTTATATCTGAAATATGGCACTAGAAGTGGATGAGTTTTTCCCTCATTACTATTTTCTAACTAAAACAGAATGACCTCTATAATAATTAAATAAGATTGCTATAAGTAGGGGGGTTTTTCTTTAAAATTCTCTACATTTCCTGCATAAGAATAACTGGGAAAGATTTAAGCATGCAATTTGCACACAGTAGATCATTGTGTCTGGCCATGCATCTAAAACTCTAGAATTAGTAAGGCTTCTCTTGTTCTCTGTTTTGGATTGACAAAATCAGGGCCTTTTAGAGAAAGTGATATCTCTCAGGTATTTCACCTTGGAACTAGTGAAAGTATTGGAAATCTTTAGGGTTTTTTGTTTTTGGGGGGAGCTTTTGTTATACTTTTATTGTAAAAAAATGGGAAGGGATTTGGCATTTTCTCTTTTCTTAAATTTGGGTGAGTAAGGGTTGTCATTTACTGTTGGGAATCTGGATTAGATCCACCCAAGAATTGCTTTTCAGACATCACAATTACAGTTTGGGATATGTATTTCTGTGATAACAACACAGGCTAGGCAACCTTATTTGGTACCTCAGTGGTAACTAGTGGATCAGAGTTAGAACCAGAATGTATGGAGTTGTGATGAAATAACAAGAAATAAATTAAAAGCATTAAAATCATTTCAGGCTACTGTTCCCTTACTATTCCACAGCAGTACCAGCTGTCGTTATGAAGACAATACAGAAAGTTATTCCAAGTAATTTTGTTAAAGTGGAATAATAAGCTATATTTTTCATTATTTTTTTTCTTTGTACACTCAAGAGCTAAAAGCAGTGCTATGACATTTTGCAGGCTGGGAGGAAGTGGCCTTGGGGGTATCAAAATATGACTTGTGAGAAGAAAAGAAGCAATTGTTCTCTTCACTTTGTACAATTGTCGGATGCCTTGTAATTATGTTGTTCATTTCACAACTTGGATGCATAAATTACTTATAGTTTCATCCTGTCATATAATGCAATAAATTGCTATCCAGGATTTGGATGATAAGTGCTCTCAAATCCATACCATTTGTTGGATGGACACTGATATTACACATTTTCTATGATTATTCTGAAAAGAAAGAATGGTAATGCAACATCCATGGTGAGTGATGTCAGCCTTGCAAGAGGAGGAAGAGGATAATTGTACTATTTGTTACACCTGCTAAGGGAACAGAATTAAAATAAATAGCCAGCCACTAAAATATCATTGTAATATCATGCCTTGTTGTTTCCCATCTGGTCAATTTGGTTGCCTGCCCCCCAAATAAAAATGTGTTTATTATGAGTCATGCTGCATATTAGTATTTATCATTTGGATCCCCCATAGCAACATTTCCTAATTTGACCCCCATAGAAATGTTGAATCAATTTCCATAAATGTTAGGAGATAATATGGCTATTATAGATCAACACATCAGCTATGTTGAGAAAGGATCATTTATCTTTAGCAATTTAATGACTTTCTCCACCTGAGCCAGTTTGGTGTAGTGGTGAAGGCACCAGACTAGAAACTGGGAGAGTGTGAGTTCTAGTTCTGCCTTAGACACAAAGCTGATTGGCAACTTTGGGCCAGCAACTTTCTCTCAACCCCAAGAAGCAAGCAATGGCAAACCAGTTCTGAAATCTCATCAAGAAAATTGCAGGGACTTGTCCAGGCAGTCTCCAACAGTTAACATTGGCTCAAAGAGATCAACTCCTCCCACAAAAAAAATAAAAATAAAAATTCACAGCATTAATAATGAAACACTGGATAATGTAAGGCTTTGCAGTTTGGAACTCTGAAGCTGTGGTACAGACTCTCAAGATGGATAATGTATTCTTGATAAAGTCAAGAATGCACTGGCAGATAAAAGGTCATTCACACGTCCCTGTGTTTTAGTAAATTTTAATTCTGGCTGCAACATAGCTCTCTTGTTATACCTTTATTTTAATTTTGCTTCTGTCTTTTCACTAATATGTTGTCCAAGGTAATGCCTGTCTATGTAAGATGGCATTAAGTACTATTTCCCAGTTTAATGTTGGCTAGGTATAGTATATTTGGGCAGCAAACATTTAGACAATGATTACCTATATAAAAATAACAAGATAAAACTCAATTTTTTTTACCTGCCCTCTAGTGGTATATTTTTATGTCTAGTTGTGATACAGGAATTTTGCCTTTTCTCATCATTTTCCTGTGGCACAGCAGACAATCCATATCCCTTACTCAGAATGATGGTCACTATGTGTACTTACTTACGATCGAATCTGGGTTGGTCACCAGGCCAGAGGTTTTGTTTTCTGGGTTTTCAGATTTGTGCTGGAGCCCATCTTCAGGGAACTTCTCTCCAGCAGAGAGAATACACAAAATACCACACACAGAATAACCCAAAGAACACACTCTGCCAGAGACAAGTTCCCTGAGGAACTTCGTTTCTCCAGCATGAAACCACAGAAGACAAAACCTCTGGTCTCAGAGATTAAATCCCAGATTAGATCTTGCAACATGATCCTGGGACACGTATATTTGCCTTCATTCATGTATTTACTTATTTGTTGGATTGCTATTGTGCTTTTATTTTTGGTCAACAGCATTCATATGTAAGGGTCCTCCCTCCAATTTTCCTGACAACAATCCAGTGAAGTGGATTGGGAGAATACAATTGGCCCAAAGTCACCCAGCTGTTCATGCCTAAATTTGGAATAAAACTTAACAGTCTTCTGGTTCCTAGCCCAGCAACCTGGCCACTGCATAAGACTGGATCTCTATGTTCTGCCTTACATTATTTGTCTCCTGTTTAGGAATGCTTAGAAACTGGCCCTGTATGGAAACCAATTGACATTGCTTCCCAAAGGTTGAACTAATGCTTACTTCTAGAAGAACAGGGATAGGGTGCGGAGCTAATAATTGGAACTGCTGACAAAAGGAATTCAGGGTGAAATAAATGCCTATCTGCTGTCTAAGACCGTCAAAATTAAATCCAGGAAGTAGAAATTTATTACCACCTGTCCTAGAGACAAATATGTAAGATGAATGTGCAGCCTACCATTCAGGATGACATCTGAGGGAGGTTTATTGTCTGTCATCAGAGTTATTGCAAAAAAAGGAACTGAGGCAGTTGCCCTAATTCCCTCCTAGTTATTGAGAAATTGTTTAGGCAGCCTGAAGGGTCAGGATCCTAGATCTTATGGAAATGTTTCTCTTCTATTTAAACTGACACTGACTGTTCTGCAGGGAAAGCCCCTTTCTCTTTTGAAGGGCTTGGAAGAGCCCCAGGAGGTTCAAACACCAGAAGGACTCCTTTAGCCTTAAATGTGGAACTGAAGAGCAAACAATCAAACTGGCTTGCTTTCATCTTGGATGATATGTGATAGCAGTAGCCACCTATTGAAAGAACTGCATCGTATTTTCCAAGGTAACCACATTCTCTCTCGAGATCCAAACCCTGGAACCCCAGACCAGACTTGGAAGGATAAGAAAGTGAAACACAACTTTTCCTTTTATGCCATTGTAAGCCATGCATAGTACCTCTGGGTAGTGAGACGGGTGACATATATATTTAATGAATACATAAATAAATATATTTAGTGGTTATTAATTTTAATTCTTTTAATACTTTTATATGTATGCTTTTATGCCATTGAAAGCTGCCCAGAGTCCTTCTGGATGGTGAGATGAGTGACATATAAATTTAATCAATTAATAAATAATATTTAATTATTGCTAATTATATTGATGCTTTTGTGCCACTGTAAGCTGCCCAGAGTCCCTTTGGTGGTAGGATGAGTGACATCTAAAGGTAAAGGTTTCCCATTTCCAGTCGTGTCTGACTCTAGGGGCCAGTGCTCATCTCTGTTTCTTAACTGAAAGAGCCAGCATTATCCAAAAATCCTACCGTGATGATGCGGCCAGCGTGACTATACCCTGAGGTGCACAGAATGCTGTTACCTTCCCACTGAAGTAGTACCTATTTATCTATTCACATTTGCATGCTTTCAAACAATTGGTGAGCAGGAGCTGAGGCAAGTAATGGGAGCTCACCCAGTTGTGTGGCACTTGGGTCTCAAACCCAGTCTATCAGTTTTCCAGCTGATAAGCTCAGGTCTTAACTGCTGAAGCATTGCACCCCCAAGTGGCATATAAATTTAATAAACAAAAAAATAATTATTACTAATTTAAACACTCCTAATATTTTATATTGATGCTTTTTTGCTACTGTAAGCTGTCCAGAGTCACTCTGGGTAGTGAGTTAGGTGGGATTATAAATTTAATAAATAAATACATTTAATTGTTGTTAATTTAATGTTTGTAATGCTTTTATGTTGATGCTTTTATGCCATTGTAAGCTGTCCAGAATCATTCTGGATAGTGAGATGAGAGACAATAAATATAATAAATAAATTTAATCAATCAATAAATAAATGGAATTGGGTTTAATGAGAAGGAAGCATTGCTTCTTCACTCCTGCTTGAAACTCTTGCTAAAGCTCAGCTCAGAAGAACAAAGCTGAACAAGGTACAAATGGCCTTTCAAAATTCTCTATATTTGTAATAGGGATCTGGATAGAAAATTTCTCTGATTTCCTTCAGAATGGAGAGCTTCTCCAACTATTTCTCAGGGTCAGAATTCCTCTCTAAAGTTTCCAATCGCAAGTTTTGCTATTAAAAACCCTAAATGAGAGAAATCAAACAAGGTTAAAAATAAATCTTCATTAGCCTGAATTTTTTGGGGGAAAAGAGATCCTTTTGCATTTTTTAAACACTCAACTCTAGTCATAATGCTGGTCAGGACTAGATGAATGGTTTTTTGGTGTTGCCCAGATACTAAACACATCAACAAACACTATTTTGAAGAAAAATATAAATATTATATAAATTATAAAGTCAAAACTATGTTCATGCTCACCTGGCAACTAAGAGAGCCTTAAAAACAGAAAGGAAAGACCAGCCAGGGGCAGTAGTCATGCCATCATTTCTGTCTTCTCTTATTCTTCTTCTGCAGTTTGGGTTATGAGTTTGAGTTGTGCTAATTCTAGCACCAAGGAGGCATTTCTGGTCAATGGAGTATGGACACAAAGTGGGTAAAGTGTCCGGAATCACATCTATATCTGCAACATTACCTGCTTTTATTTGAGGTTCCTTCAGTAGTAGTTCAAATCAGAGACAGCAGTCCAGTGTAGAGCTAACCTTGCGTGTGCCTCCTCCATAGTTTACCAAACTTTGGGGGGATTAAAAAGAGAGTAGTCATATTAGGAATATATATTTAACACTGAATTTAATGCCAGATAGGATTAAGCTTAGTTAGTGATAGACCCAATCTTCTATTTCATTTTCATTTTCCTGGCCTCAGTGGGCTAACCTGCTTTTGCAGTTGTGGTACTCCAAACCCAACAATAAGCTTGCTCTGTCATAAATGTTCTTAATAGGTCTGTGCAATCACCTTATTCCAGAATCTTGTAGGGGCCCAATCGTGACTTCATTCATAAAGTTGAATCACTCTACCCTGATGCCTTGAATCAAAGCACTGACTTGCACACCAACTTGAATCAGTCAGCCAATTTGAGGTGGTGGAATTTAGAGTTTCTTTCAGTGTCCACATCAAACCTAGGTGACTGCTCCAATCTGGTACTCTAGAGAGGAGCTCTACTTCAGTTTGGTACCTCAGCAGTGTTTGAAAATAAAATCAAGCATTCTCTGCCTGGAAGAATCAGCAATGGTTGAAAATGTGATTTCTCTCCTTTATAACCAATCACCATTCAAGTGTCTTTTTCTGTCCAGTAGCATCTGGCATTTTCAAGCTATAATATCTGCATCATTTGACCTTGCAGCAAACATTGTCAGTGCTGATGATGTTTCCTAGTTTGGTAATGAAAGGTCTGCAAGAAAACAACCAAGCTCAGAGAGCACCAAGTCCCAAGAACCTCAAGGACCTCACATTTCAACCGTGAGCTATAAACATTCTCTTCTGTCAAAGACAGTGATAGAAGACAAACAAAATGAAGGGAGGGAGGGAGGGAGGGAGAGGGGAAGGAAAGAAGGAAGAAGAAAGAAAAGAAAGAAAGAAAAAGAAAGGAAGGAAGAAAGAAAGAAAGAAAGAAAAAGGAAGAAGAAAGGAACGAAGATATTTTATTTGGTTCATCTGATTATTTGCCAGATTGCTCAGGTCCTCTGAGGTGACCTTTCGATGAGGTTAGGAGATAAGGTTTTTTTGTTTTTCAAAATGGAATTAAGGGGACTCTATGTGACCTGTTTATTCCAAAAGGATTTTAGTTGCTAACTTCAGTGGGCTGCTGTTATTTATTTATGACTGATTATTGTTTTCCATTACTTTTTATGTTTGCTTGGTTTTTTCCCCCCACCGGGTTTGAAATACAACATGCAATTTACTATGACATGCAAAATAGCTTTTAAAAATAAATATATAGAATTAATTGGATGCACTGATTTTTATTGTATTAGGATATCAATCAAGGAATGAAGGCTTTAGGGTATGAAACCTATACCCACTTATGTACTGGTGATCTCTTTGAACATAATAATGCAATGCTAAATTCTGAGACGACGGCTATATAAAATCCTTTGATTCAAATGGCAGAGTTAAGCATGTGCTTAAAACATACCTACTGGAATCAATAAGACACGGAATTACCTAGCCTTAATTGGAAAATACACCTATTTTTTTTTATAAACTGACTTGAGTTGGAATAGAGTATAAAATAGAAGCAGAAGAGGTAAATAATATGGCTAAATGTTCCATAAAGTTTTGGTCTAGGTAGCAAGCTTTTGTCCTAGATAGAAGCATAGTGGCAACTAAATATAACATTTGTTTAGTAGTGCAGTATTAAGCAAAGTGCCACTAGTCAAAGAGACTGAGTGGGAAAATGCATGGATTAAGCATAGGCATCATCTTGTTAGCAGCATGGTTCACTCCATTCCTTTGGATACCACTTAGCATGATGTACAGTGCCTCATACAAAATGACACATCATCTTTCATCAGGATGCTGCATTCTTGGCATGTTGCTTTTAACAGGAAGTGACATGGCAGTTGACATATAATCCATGTTTCCCATGACAAGGTGGAAAGGGATTCACCATACATGCCAAACACATATGAAGGCTGTGTCAGCTTGATTCAGGCAGCAACTCAATTGCAAAAAACTTAGTGCTTTTCCTCAGACTTCAGCAACTTTCTTGGCATCTGATGGGCTTGTCAGATTTCCCAAGATATATATATATATATACAAATTCATACAGTGAGAAATATCTGTCTCAGATCTCACAATTGAAATATAGCTTTCCAAAAGAGAGAGAGAGAGAAAAAACAAAGATAGCAGCTTCAGCACATTCTGTGATTGGATGCTTACAAAACTGTGGGAAGTATAATTGTTGTAACATTAAATTGACTGACGTCTTCTACTTTTCTTTCCTTTCAAGTTTTAAATTGGTTCCAGCTATTAAACCAACAGCAACTTTAGCTGCTAGCTGAATGGTTTATGAAACCCAAAACCAAGCTAAACCTTTCATAAAATTTTCAGCAAACATCCTGGTTAATGAAAGGACTATTTGTGAGGTGCTAAAACATGTATACACATCGGTATTGCCCCATTTATCAGACATGAGAGCTAATTACCTCATACACGGCTGTATTTCTTTCATCCTCTGCATTTCAATTCTCAATATTAGCACATAGGGTGGTCAAGCTGACCATTGAATACGCGGCATGAGCATGAATGCATTAAATAATTTAATGTTCAAAGAGTTTATTAAACTGCCACAATCTAATCAGCATGCGTACCTGCCTTCATTAATCTTGCACCAGTCTATGGTATGTCTCCACAACCAACACAGAGAGTGCTAATGTTAACAAACAGGACCAGTTAATCAAGGCAAATTTACTATGAACCACATGACTGTGCATACTGCAATCTAATTACAATCAGACTTAACCTCTTCATTATCTGGAGGTGTTCCTTCCCACTGCCACAACAGGCTGCACAGAGCTGGAGCACACAGCAGGCTCTGTGGGAGCCCAGGATGTGTGTCTTATAAGTCAACATTTTCAAACTTTGGGGAATTGTTGGCCTACGCAAATTGGTATTGAAAGGGATGTCCATAAATTCCCTGTCCTGCTACTCTTGGGCCCTCTTGTTCTGCAAAGGGGCCTGGGAGAAATAACAATGCAGTAGGAAGAGGGGGCTTATTGGAAAGATGGTTCAAAATGAATGTTTCTCATCATAGTGTGTAAGTCAAAGGAAATTTAGTTCTTGATAAATTGCCAATTACAAGTAGGTTGCCGAAATAGAATGCTATTGAACCTACAATATTCAGGTAATCCAGGAGAACAATAAGCTTGGTAGAGAAACAATTGGTTGGATATCAGTGTGAGCAGACAGTCCATGAATTTTACTGGCAAGGCTATTAATCCACATTGTTGATGCACTCATGTCTTGATATTCTTTTGAAAAACAAATGACAGAACTAATGTGATTAGCAATAGCAATAGCACTTAGACT
>AZIM01000011.1:518416-528917 GCA_000516915.1 Ophiophagus hannah
ATAAATAAATAAATAAATAAATAATAAACATAAGTTTAAATGTAAGAAATAGGAACTAATAATTGGGGACAACAGGACAGGGATGGTAGGCACGATTGTGTGCTTATGCACGCCTCTTACAGACCTCTTAGGAATGCGGTGAGGTCAATAGATGTTAATTTGAGGGTTTGAGCAGGTAACAACAGAATCAGGTAGTGAGTTCCAGACATTGATCCTAAACTCAGCTAAGATCCATCCTTTATATTGCTTAATTTAATCTGTGGCTATTGTAACAATAGCTCTACATTCTTTTTAGCCAATAGCCACAATTCCTATGACAGAATGTGCTTTTTAGCAAACCGTTCTGCGGTAGAACTTCTGGCTGTTTGTCCTTTTCCTTTGTGAGACAAACAACAATTTGGTGAGTCTGCAGTGAGAGGGACAAAGCTGTGAACATGTTGCTGTCAGGACTGCTCCTTTAAATCTTACCTGTATTTAAAAACTTTTTCAAAGCGACACAGGTAACCATCAGATATTAGAACCATTTATATTCTGCCCAACGTTGAGTGATCGTTCCCTTGCCAGTTTGGTGATGAAGATTTCTGTGAAGCTTGAAAATTGACACAGTGCTTTACCACTAGGAATTGGGCCAATACATGCAATAATCTTGCTTCTACCCTGCCTCGTTCTCTGGGGCCTGCATGGCCGTACTAATAGTCTCCAGCCTCTGCCAGGCAGCAGCCAAAATCTCTCCAGCCAAATTTACCCCTTTCATCTTTCAGTAATATAATGGCACTGGTTTGCAACCTGCCTGTAAATAGGTAGAATTCTACTAGGACCTTGGCTCGCCCAAGATCAGATTGCAATACTTATTTATAAGAAATTCTGTCAAGAATCAATAATAGTCTTGGGTCTCAAGTTCCTTCTTTAATAATACTTTGATATGATTTGTCACAAGCTTGCCTAGAGTCTCCACCAGATTTTATTACTTAGCTTGCAGCACAGTGTCTCTCATCTTTGAGTCATGAGATCCGCCATGGGGAGACCTTTAAAAAGCTATATTCTTTCCTCTTTGGTTATTACAGAAAGTCTATATTACTCAATAATATCTTTTATAAGGTGTGCTGTCACATCTTCACATAGATGTTTAACCTCAATGTAGATATAGTGAATGCCTGGGGGCCATTCAGGTGACACAGACATTGTCTTTCGTGATTGGATGCCAGATGGATCAACAACAATAACAACAACAACAGCAACCGCAAAAGTTAGCCCTTATTTTCCCTGGCTTGGCATTTGTGACTGGGGTTTCGTACCAACTGTCAACAGTAACCAAGATTTTATTTAGAGTGCAAGAGTGTAACATTTTTATTACTTGGAAATATGTCAGGCTTCTCTACTGGTAATTTAGACTCATTTCCAGTGCAATACAACTTCCTTAGGTTACTAGCGTATATCTTAATAAACAGAATTCTCCTTCGCCACTAGCATACTTTTTCTTTCTCTCTTTCTCTCTCTCTCTTTCTTTCTCTCCCTCCCTCCCTCTCCCTCTCCCCCTCCCTCCCTTTAGTGTTTTCAAAGATATCTTCCTATTTTTCCTGGGCTATTTCTTGTGTTTCTGACTGTGGAGCATTTATAGAGTGAAATACCCTTCTCCTACTTTCCTTTACTACATTTCAGAGACATGATCTTAGGACACTTTAATGGCCTCTATTTAATGACACTGTTTTACTTCACTGAGATTTGGGAAACCAGGATTCAACCAACTCCACTTTGGGGGAATAAGGAAGGGGAGTGCTTGGTACACCAACTTGAGCTTCTGGAAGAAATCTAAAAAATAAAATAAATTCAATTTCCACATCTGGTGAACTGAGCAAAGAGACACACATTGGAATGTATTTTAGCAAATTTGTCTACAACCTCATTCTCAGAGCACTGAAAGGTTTGTAGGAACAGCTTATGAAACCACAGCTAAGGAGATAACCACAGCTAAGGAGTTGGTACTATAAATCTCTAGAAGTGTATCTGTCTTTCAAAATGAGGGATCCTTATTTTTATTTGTATAGGAGAGCAGCATGTTCTGACAAGACCAGAATATATTTGCAATACACTATTAACAAAGCGATCACTCTACAATATATTCTTTCCCTATCAACAAACATCACGATGGGCCACTCATGTAAACAAAGAAACATTCTTCAGTGCCAGATATGCTTTAAAGCTCTAGAAATTGTATATGTGTGTAATACATTCTTTAAAATCTTTCTTCCACTATTTCCTCTAATGTATTACATTTTCGAATTGTTCTTTGCTCAGAGCCATATGGATTACTGTAGTGTATAGCACTGTTTCATTGTTGGATAATTTTTCATTGATGAAACCCATTCAAAATTGAATAGGTTATCCAATTCAACATACCTACGGTATAATCCAATCACCAAAATTAAATTATTAATTATGATAAGTATGCTATCCATTATATTTTTGTTCAGATTAAATGTTTGGGCTATTGAAGTGGTACATGTCAAAAAGCATACGTATATTTGGCAATTCAGGCATGCATGAAAATGTTTTCCCTGGTTACTAGTGATGATTACATTTAAGATGTAATAATCTAGTGATTATTATGTACATTCAATTTACAGCACAATAATTGAAAGATCATACCTGCTCATACGTTTTTAAATAAAAGGATCATTCAAAATTAAACCAGATGACTTAAAATCTTTTCTCTACAAGATTCAAATACATAACACATTAACAAAAATTCATTTCATTATTTACTATGAATAATGTTTGTTCATTATATGAGAAATTAGTGTGCCTTTTTATTACACAACAGCACAGGAGTTTAACGAGAGCATTGTTCTGTAACTTTTTCATATGTTCTAGAGATGAATTTCAACACAGCACGGTTCAATAGTAGCCTTACTAAAATATATGAAAACTTATTGGCGTAGGCTTTTACATTTAGAGGTATCCCTGTATCAAATTGTCCAACGAGGAATTCTTCAGAAATAAACCAAACAGAAGTCCCCCTAAATAAACAGCAGGCAGGCTCAAAGACAGGAACTGTTACTCTTTAAAATTTCTTCAAAATAGACCAATTGGACAAGGAACCAATCAGAAATCAGCTTTCTTGGATCGACGTGACATGGCTCACTCAGATATCAGCTTGCCAGGTTCAAATGCAAGAACCTCATTATCCCAGTTCAGAGGCCTGTGCTGCTGAAGGATACATACAAAACAGCTGCTTCTGCGGATGCCAGCCACATCAGTATAAAAGTAAACCAGTTCATGGTCATTCAGCCCCAAAGCTCATCAATACAGTGAAAACTTGTTTTAGCAGACTTTGGTGCAACGGACTACTTGCTATAGATCCTAACGTCATTACATAAATAATGTAAATTGATGTAGATAACATACTGGCATCATGTATAATGATCTCAATGCATATGACTCACACTTGTGATGTCCCATGATTCAATTCAATGAATAACTCAACTGAATTCCTAAATAACAGATATACTTCCTCTCACCTAACCTATAAAGCTTAGTTTTTTTTNTGGCATTTAACCATTTAAATGAACAACATTTTGCAATTTAGTGCCTGTTGGAAAAAAATTAGAGCCGTGTCTGACAAAGCTAATAACAGAATCAAGAAAACATTGAGCTTTTTCCATTCCAGAGGCTACAGGTTCATCCCTCTGCTATAAAACTGTTTACACCTAAACCTGTTTCGCAGATGCTTTATGGTTTACAAGTATGCATCTATAGTACTTTTAAACCCATAGATATTTTAGTCCAAGTCTTTGCATGCTCTCTTCAAGGTTCTATGCTTTGTCTTAAATGCTCTGATATGTGTGGAATCAAGCAAAGTTTTCCTTGGGGAAATAACCTACATTTTTCACTTCTCTCACTGGTTAAAAATTTCCTTCACCTATCATTTGCTGCCCCCCTTAATTCTGACAGCTCCCCTTCATGACAGAAGACAAACATTTGGCTGACTTGCGTTTCTGGTGTCCCCTCAGTTTCTGTAGACAAAGCCAGAGCAGATATCTGCTCAGTGAGCTTATGATATAGCATGGTGGATGGACGTATGGATTACTAGTGACTGCCATGGGCGAATTCTAGATCAACACATCCCCCCCTTGCTAAGTTCAATCTCATCTCTACACTCCACAGAGTCTTTGCCTGGCCTGTTTTGACTTTTCCCCCCCATAGTAATATTGAAGTGCCAAATAAATAAATAAATAAATAAAACCTTTTGTGGAAAGAGTTTGTTCTTATGATAGTCTGTTTGATTTAGTGATTAAGGTAGTGGTGTCAAACTCGCGGCATCACATTTCTGTCACGTGACCTATCACGACTTTTTCCTCTTCACTAAAACAGAGGTGGGCGTGGCCAGTGCATGACGCATCTGGCCCGAGGGCCGCTAGTTTGACATCCCTGGGTTAAGGCACTAGGTTAGAAACTGAGAGACTCTGAGTTTTATTCCTGCCTTAAGCATGAAAGCCATCTGGATGCCTTTGGATCAGTTACTCTCTATCAGCCCAAGTCATTTCTTGGACTTCAACAAGGCATATTTTAATAAACTCAGACAATAAGTAGAATCTACCGCTGAGAATGCTAATGAGAAAAGGAAATCAAGATGGTTACAAGTTCCTAAAGAAGAATAATTCCAACTAGGAAACACAAACAAACAAATAGCTGCAGAAGAAGCCTATGTGTTCACCCGAAAAGTTTAATGAAGATCTGAAAATAAAAAGACAAATGCAAGAAATGCAAAAGGGGCCAGATCACAAAAGAGCTGTAGAGAGCCGGAAACTATAAAGTTGATATTAAGAAAGCAAAACCTCTGAAGTAAGGTTAACAAAACAAAAGTAACCAGGATACCAGTTACTCAGTGAAGATGGGAAAATGTTAATGTGTAACAAAGAAGAGACATAGACTTTTCTGACAAAAAAAAAAGTATGTTGCTCCAACCAAGGAGCAAGACTGAAGTTTGAGATTAAAAGAAATCTAATATGGAGCCCCTCTTTGCTTTTGAATGAATTTAAATCTCCAGAACTGCATGCTAGGAGCTAGCTGGCTAAACCCTTATTGCAATTCATTTTGCTAAGGGGGGTCATATGAAAAACTGGGACTGTTGTGGAGAGCTGAACCAACAGGGCTGTGGAGGTGGTAAGCATGCATGCAGGCACATGCATAAATTGAAAAAAAAAATAGCAGCCTCCTTCAAAAGAAAAAGCAATACAGTTGTATTGCATGTATGGCATAGATTTATTTACATTTAATTTCTAATTTCCGATTCACCTCACGCAGGTCCGAAAGGCACAGGCAAAGGGCCAGATATGGCCCAAGGGTCGTAAATTGCCCAGGATTGCCTTATGGTGAAATGCCAAATGGATCCTATTTACAAATGGGAAAAAATAGGAAGGCTCAGCAAACTATAAGCCAATTTCATTGAGTTCGATACTTGGAAAGATCCTAGCATATCACACTGAGTTTAATCTGCAAGTACAATGGAAATAATACAGTGAATTCAGGCTACAGCAGAGATTTATTGTAATTCTTGTCAAATTACATTTACCTCATTTTTAAACTTTATAATAGATAGTTTGAATGTGATAGACATGAAGTATCTTCACTTCACCTACCATATTCATTGCTGGATAAAAAAAATGAGCATGCTAGTGTTTATTTACATAATTATTTCAAAGAAGAGAGGATCCAGGAAGAAGAGAAGATGAAAGGTTTACGCCTGCTTTCAGGATTTCACAAGATTAGGTGTGCTCATCTTGATTCAAGGTCATCATCAAACTTGGTGCACTCCATTAAAAGTGCCTTCTGTAATTTTTGCCTTTTAAAGTTCCCCAAATAAAGCAAAGCTCAAATTTTTAGTTCTATTTTAGAGAAGGGTAGGACTTTGAAAAGAGCAAAAGTAATCATCTATAATTATATTCGGTACTGGATGGGAAAGGGAAAAGGAAGGAAATATATGTAAACCTAATAGCTTATTACCTTAAAAACTGCAAAATAGCAGTGAATGGGGTGTTAATGTGATCGTTCTTTATCTTAAGTCAAATAGTTTTTAAAAGTATATTCTGAATAATCAATTTCAGGAAATGGCATTAAGTTGCAAAATCAAATGATTATTTTTTTCTCCAACTCCAATACAAAGATCATATATGAATTCTTGTTTGCGTTTTAATACAAATACAGTGGGATGTACAACCCAGCAGGCTTCAAAGTAACTTCCCTATCACCAATGAACTGTCTTTATTTTAAATACTGACACTTTCTATTTAGAATACTTTCCTGGCAATTCTTTAAAACTCTAGGTGATTACAAATAGCTTTGGCTGACAAAGCTTTGATCTTAGCATTTTGCCAGGTTCTTCAGGCAACTGAATCAGCAGTTATTTTGCATTAATCAAAAGGTTTATTGAGAAATTCCAACTTTATGTAACAATACTTTTTTTTAAAACCAAGCACTGCAAAGTCATTGTGAAAAGAACAAAGAAATAACTTCCAGTTACAGTATATCCATATTAAGTTTCTATCCTGAGTTTTTCATATCTATTTCAATCCTATAATTGTACTGAACTTCTAAAGGCAAAAAGCCTTAAAGAAACTAAACTAAATACAAATAGTCCTCACTTATGACAATTTGTTCAGCAATCATTTAAAAAAATGGAGAAAGGGAGATCATTTGGCACTAGATGGATAGAAAGTCTATTGCTGCCCAAAGTCACTTGACTGAGTTGGACAGCTACTGAAATTTAATTAATTAATTATCTTTACCTAGCAGTAAAAATATTCTGCGTACCGTAAGTGGTAAAAGAGAGAAGATACAAAAGTCTTTGTGTAAAGAATTAAGATCAGTATGGGTAATGAAGAGCTGAGGTTTCACCTGTGAGGGAGCCACTTAGTCCAGATGTTCCTACATTTTCTCAATTCACAATGCCTGTAGCATCTCAGAAAATTTTCCATGGCACCTCACAGTATCCAAGAAGCAAGTTCACAGAGACTCTGTGGGATATTTTAAATTTTTGAAAGAAGCACATTTTTTGAGAGAAGCAATAGTGAGCTAGTAGTTTGTGCTCTGTTCAGAAGATGTTGGGTACTGTTATGTTTCCATTAAAAATATGAAATATCCCACAGTCTGAGTTCATTGTATCACCATGGCACACAGTTTGGGAACCATGGATCTAAAGCAGGGCTGTCAAACTCACAGCCCGCAGGCCAGATACATCACTTGCTGGCCACACCCATGCCCGGTTTAGCAAAGGGGAAAAGAAGACGTGAGTTTGACACCCCTGATCTAAAGGATTTGGCTAGAGATTAATTGAGGTTTGGAATGCCAAGAGGAGGGGAAGTTGAAGAGAAGCAAACGAGAGGTGTAGTCCATAAGGAGGGAAGAGAGTGAGAGAACTGCTGGATGAAACTGCATGTCAAGGTATTTACAGTGAGCATATTGGCCTAATTAGTGGGGAAAGCTAGATTGTTTAAGGAGGTTCTAGGTATCAGAAATGTAATGCATCTTTAAAAGAAATCATTCAGACTATTGTATGAGAAGCCAATAGCTAACTAAGTTTCACTGGACAGTGTTATATACACATAGTGGAAAACTGGGGAAAACTGTGATGCGTGCACAGCCATTTGGAGATTAGTTGCCAGCTAATGAAAGAGAAAGGGAGTAAACACACAAGGAAGGAAGAAGGAATATGTTACCCATCCTTAACCACTCAGGTCTTTGGTTGGATTAAAGAAGCATGTACATTGGGGCAAGTGACTAACACTTTTCTTCCCTTGTTCATTCTTGTAGAATTTTATGTATGAATGTTTTCGCCCAACTTGATACCTGTTCCTTATCATAAATTAAAGATCTTATATATGAATTGCATAATGTCAGATAGTATCATTCAACCCATTAAGAAAATTAACAAAAGATTTGGAAGATTTGGAATGAAAGTTGAACTCTTTAAGGCTGTTATTAATTGCAAATATGCCAAATTAATGACTAAATTAGAATGAAGGATGAAAACAATTAAAGATTAGGAAAGTAATCAACACCTGTACATTTTGTTTAATAGAAGTATTTTAAACATGAAAAAGCCAGATGAATTATCAACTGTATAAGGAACAAGATATATTACTTTTATTTGATATGTAATCAGACATATTTCCAAAATAATAAAGGAGGTGATTGAGCAGTCTGTTAAACGTTACTCAAGACTATATAGTAACATGATCTGGAGAAATCTGGAATGTATTTGAACACAACCTACTTATGAAATTTATTGGCCTGCCTTAGGCATAAAGCTGGCTAGGTAGCTTTGGGCTAGTCACTCTTTCTCAGCCTAACCAACCTCACAGGGTTGTTTTGTGGGAAAATAGGAGGAGGAAGATATATTACATATGGTTGCTGCCTTGAATAATAAAAGTGGGATAAAAATCTTAAATATTAATATAGTCTATTGGCGATCATCTGTAATAAGCAGCATATTACTATGGGATATATAGAGGAAAGAATTCGGTCCAGACTTGTCCTCTCGTCTCATTATTACATTTTCATTTTTATAATGAGAAAAACCCAAATAAATTTGCTTAATGGAGAACACATTGTATATAATACAAGATTTATGTCAGTAAAATATGAAATAATCTCTTTAGGATGGCCGGAACTACCAAATTGCTTTCACTATCTTTAAAACATTTTTAATATTTTAAAGCATTATACAAAATTACAATTATACCTAAATGGAAGGTAAGGTGGATTAGACCCAGATAAGAGTATCCGATAAGCTTCTTCTGGTGTTTTCTTCAAGTAAACTACCTACAAAAATAAAAATAAACAATTTAATTTAGAAAATACATACTTACAATTGTATAACTCATCATATCAAAATAAAGTCTGAATAGAACTCATTGAGACTTTGATTTCAATTTTTTAATTCCTAGAATTAATGCTTCAGAATCAATGTATGTTGATGCTTCAGAAAATTGTTTTTATTCCAAGTTTAAAATGTGAACTCTCCAAATCACTCTAAACTCCTGGTGACTCCATAGACACAACCAGGAAGTTTACCAGATGATAATATCAAAATGTTTTTATGTTGACTTCCCAGGTTAGCTAACAGCCGTGTTAACTCCTTCTCTCATATTTTTATTGCTTTCACAAGAAAACAAAACAAAAACATTTTTCTGCAGCTAAATGTGTTCTCCATTCTGAATGCAGATAATTGTTTACCTTCTCAAGGGAAAAAATAGGAAGCACTGATCAAAAAAATGATTATGCATTTAAACAAATAAATCCAAATATAGTGTGTGTGTGTGTGTGTGTGTGTGTAAATAAATATGTGTGTATGTATACACACACACACACAGAATTAACAACAGAAATCAACTTGTAGTAATGAATTAACACATTCTAAAAAGTAGCCAAGAGTTTTGTTCTCATTAAAAAAAATAGAAAGATCCTTCTCTAAAAGATTATACAGTATATAAATATACAATTATAGAGAATTTAAACAACAGTATTATTTAGAATCTGCACTTTCAAAATGGTTTGCTTCCATATCATAAACCTGTTCAATAACTATTTTAAAACAGTTCCAATATTTCAGTTATTATAGCCTTACCCTAACCAGTATACCCATAATTCTCTTAAAATAAAAACACTTGCCCACCTCAAAATCAATTACTTTTGCCTTAACAAATTTTGCACTCAAGACTATATGATATGCTTGTAATATTAAGTTGAAAGATTCCTGAATCAAGAATTCTGACAAAATAAGGCATAACAGTGTAAATGCAATTAAAAGATACTGTGTGAATGGGTGGCTTCATTCTCATCACCTGAATTTAATTCCTAATTCCTATATAATATGTACAGACTTTCTTAGAAATATTTTTCCAACCCCTTTTTCATATGTAAACTTCCTAGAATCAGAATATGAGTTTGAAATTCCAAAATAGATTACCTAATCTAACATTTATTGCAGGAATTCCTTGTAGGAAAACCTTCAGTGAGGGAACTTTAGGCAGATTGTTCCATGTTTAATAACTATTCCTGTCAGGAAATTCTTCCTAATATTCAGCTTGTTGCACCTCATTTAGTTTCATCCAATTGGGTCTTGTCCTGCTTAAAGTTTCAACAGAGAAGTGTTTGCTCTGCTTCCTCCAACATAGGACAGTGTCTTAAATATATGGAGACGGTTGTCACCTCAGTCTTTCAGACCTTTATCATTGTAAAACATTCCTCTGAATCCAATCCAACTTTTCCATGTTCCTTTCAAACTGGACATATTTTCAAGAGCAGTCTGATTACACAATGTAACTATTATCTCCCATGATCCTGAAACAATGATTCTCTGAACGCATTGGCCTTTTTACCTGTTATATCTGTGGTGAACAACCTGATATTTGCCACCAGGATTGACCTGTACTTATATATTTTTTCCAGAAGGAACATTCACATATACCATAACTCAGTAGTGGGATTCAATTTTTTTTAC
>AZIM01000011.1:533361-548907 GCA_000516915.1 Ophiophagus hannah
GTCCCTTCCAACTCTGATTATCTGTTTACATCAATAGTTCTTATAAATAAACAGGAGGAAAATCAATATTAATATAGATTTAAATTGCTTTGTTATTATTGCTATCAATGTTTAAATAAAAATACTTAGAATTTTCAACACAAGGATTTAAATTAAAAAAGAGATACAAAATGTCAGTAAAATTACACTGTGTTGTGTTACAGTTTGCAATAGAAAAGCAAGATGCTACTCCCAAGATATGGCCTTGGCCTAGTTTATCTGAAGTGAAAGGGTTTCCTGTAGGAGGACTAGGAAAAATCTGTACCAGAACCCTTAAATAACCTGAATGAAGATTAGATGCTAAAGAGGATAGACAGCTTACTCACACAACACAAGACCAATGACTGAACTATCTTATCTGCCTTTTCATTGTGAATCATTTTCAAGGCAAACATAGTTCTCATACTGTTATTCCTTGCTTTCTTCAATACAAAGATAGAGTAGAACTTTAATTTTATTATTTGCTTGCAGCATGCTTTGCTGCTTCATAATAAGCTCATTTATTTCAATTAACAACATGATTATCTTAAAAGGAAGATGAAAAACATGAGTTATTTATATGAAAAGTTATTCATAATTCCATTTCACTTCATTCAGTCAACACAGAGGCATCATTTTGTAGAACATTTATTTTATTATAAATACAAAGCCAACAGGATATGTATGTTACCTATTTAAATTAACAGCACTGTATATTTATAAAGACCTACATGAATGTTGTAAAACATAACACATAGCCCTTAAATCACAAACTACTAGCTTTTTTTCAAGTTCTACAATTTTGATCCCTCATGTAAAAACACCCCCCAAAGAAAGGTTTCATTTCTCAAAACTACGTTTCTTAATTTTAAAAACGTAGGTAAAACATTTACAAGAAAACAAAAGCCAAAGTTGTGTAAAACAAGAATGAGCCTGCAGACCCCACGGTCCTGAAGCTATAATCTAGCAATAAAACTTCATCAAAATTCAGCAATAATTTGCCACCCTATGTTGATAGCATAATCTTCCTGCTCCCAACTACACCCTTCAAATCTCTCTTGCAACTCTCTAAATGGCTGGGGGGAGGGGGGGATAATAAATGATGGGAATGAATATGGAAGCCCGTGGGAGGCAGATCATGTCCATCCCCTCCCAAGTAGTAATTTAGGCAATACTTTTATGGTTGGGAGCAGCTTAAAAATGCAAATGGAAAGAACTGCTTCTTTCTAGAGCCTTCTTGCTCTGATTCTTAAAATCCTGAAAAAGCAGAGATGCTAGCTTTTGCTGTATCTATTTAGAGACTGAAGTATCAGCAACTTCTCATTAGAAATGCACACAGCTATTGATACTTACTGAGTATGCACCTATTAAAAATGCTGCATTTGCTCTTTTCCGTTGGTCAAAGCTGGTATAATACACAATTTTCTTTCTTGATAGACTGAAAGACTGTTTAAGATACAAATAAATAAACAGATTAGGAGCAGACCACAAAATTATGCCAAATGTCTCAGCTCAGTGACTCATCAGTTTAAGAGACTTCTGGCATGACCTTTAAATCAGGTTATATCCTGATCAAATTTAAACCAGAGTATAAAGAAAGTGCTCCCTAACCCTCCCCCATATAATGGGAATATTTCTTCTTTGCATGCAATTCTTTAATCCCTCTGTTAATCTGAATATTATCTTGAGGTAGGGAATCAAAATATCCACCGTCTCCTATCTCATGAATTCTAAGGCAATTCTTCCTTTAAGAATACTGTGCTTCAGAATTAAATGTCTAAATCATAGGCATCCAAATTTTGGCTTATCTAGGTCAGGGGTCCACAACCACTGGGCCACACCCCACTACTCGGCCGTGGCCTATTCTGAACTGGGCCGCGTGAGTGGCAGACTGCTGCGCGGGCACGCAGCTCCTTGCACGAGTAGTGGGCCGGTGCACATGCACACCTGTGCGCAGCTCAACTTGCAAATGTCGAGCTACGTGCATATGCACACCAGCCCACCGCTCACATAACCCAGTTCCCCTCCACCCCCAGCCGGGCCACCAAACTGCAAAGCTTGGGGACCACTGGTCTGGTCACATCAAGTGAAGATGTGGGTGAGATATTATATATATCTTGTTACATATAAAATTGTTTCACACAACCCCTTATGAAGGAAAATCTTTATATTGCAGATGAGCAAACAACAAGGTAAGAGTTTAATTTAAGTATGATTTTAAAGGTGGACAAGATCTTAACTTTATTAGTAAACATACTGTTCATATCATCATTAAGAGGATCTAATCTCCACATGAAGCAATATATTGAACATTTAGTTAACATGCAGCCAAATCCTATTTACTATTTTTATCTAGAATTCACGGCACAGTCCCAAGATATTTGTGTAGAACTGCACTATAATCCCCAAGGAAACAAAACTTTGTACATCTTTAATATTTCAGTGAGGTAATAAATGTAAATCAGTTCTTGTTTGTACCACAAAAGTCTGTTGCTTTATTTAGAAAAATGAAACTTATCTACTGAGAATATTTATCCTGAATGATCTCAGCTATGGTATTTCATACATCTTTAAATGATTAGATAGGTGGTGAATATTTACGATGGAACATGTTTACTTATCACATGCTTTCACACATGATGCAGGAACTGGTCAGAACATGCATAGTTTGTTTTGCTCCAGCAAGTTCTTCTAACAGTAATTAACCAAGCTCACTTTCCATATAAGAATTAACTGAAGTTATACAGAATTTTTGTCGTATTAGGCAAAATATGCAAACTTTGGGCAGCACTAGAGATGTTTTAAAAGTTTTTATATATTCCTAGAACAGCCTCCCCCACTTTCATTAAATGCTGGAGAAACCACAGCTTCTGTTAGAGTACTATAATATTGGGAAGGCTCCACTAATTACAACACAACATATTGATTGGAGTTTGGTAGACTCTTTACAAAACCATTTTAGCTCACCCACCTTCACAAATATAGCATGCCACCAGTCACTTATTTATTTCTAACGGTGCTTCTTTGATCCATCTGGGTATTATGATACAGAAGCATATTAATTTATACAGGTCTGATACTTAGCGTTTGTGAAAAGACAAATCCTTAACAGGAAAACTTTTAAATACAAGTTTAGGGACTTAATTTTTTTAAATAAAAGGCAAAAAAGGTGATTAAAAATCACAAACGAACTAAGGGTCCAGATGGTTTTGACGTAAGAACCTTCCTGTTGGAAAATACTTGTTTTAAGTTCTTAAAAATAATAGTACAGACTTTGATGGTTGGACACTAGAGGGAACTAGAAGGAACCAATGATTATAATGAAAGGAGAAGAATATTTAAATTTGACTTACAAATATAGAATGAAGCAGAATATTCTAACACTGGATATATTGAAGTTCATTTTTGAAGTTAAGAAGTTAAGTGTGTCTGCTACTCTAGATAGACTGTGTTTAAAATACCTTATGAGAAGCAAGTTTTACCTGACAAGATTAAGGCTGATCTGAAAGTGGATTTAAAAATCACAGGCTATAAAAGTAACATGAAAAACATATTACACTGGACCTACAAAAGAGACCAGCTGATGTCTTTATAATTAAAGGAGATATACAAAGGACCAGCATAGAGAGTGATCTGGACAATATTCTTTTATTTGATTTACAAAAAATATTGTCAGAGGTTCGAATAATTCTGTGAGAAGGAATAAAAAAATATTGGAAAGAAATTAAGATTTGGGGCCCTATTTGAAGGAATTAAAGTTCAATAATTGTTAGAAGGAAGGAGTATAAAATTAGTTTATTTGATTAAGGGTGAGCTTTTCTTGACAGAGAATAGAAAGGCGACCTCAGCGAGCGTGTTAGGACTGCAGTAGCGCTATGACTGAGCTACAATTTCTAACCTGACCAAAGCTTGTTGACTGGAGAATCTCAGTGTTTCTGCCTAAAAATGAGAGCCAATTTTTTTGCTACATCCCTTTAGGGCCAGACTGAGTCGTGAACTGGGAAAGTGACAGTTGACAGAGGGGTGTGGTAAAAAAAAAATGAAGGACTCAGTCCCTGGGCAGAAAGGCATGTATCTACTCACATGTGGATTCTCCAATCAATGTGCTGGAGAAGACGGTGTAGTTACTAAAATTGTTTACCACATTTTTTCATTTTTAAATTTTTTGTTTTTCTTCTTTTCTGCAGCTTCTACTTTTTCTTTTTAGTTTGTATTGGTTTTTATTATTCAGTGTAACTTTTATAAAATTACTATTTAAAAAATCAATTACCAAAGCCAAGCACTCACTTACACCTCTGGCAACTTACAGAGATTAACAAGATCAATAAAAATAATAAAAGGACATTCTTACCTTTAATTTTTTGTTTAATTTGCAGCAGAATCGATACACCAGAGCCAAGTTTAAAGGTCCAAAATCTGCATAAAAACTAAAACATATATATCTACATGAAACACTGTTCAAAGTAATTTTAACAGCTAATCAAATCCTTCTAAATGCAAGTACTCCTTTTATTAGACAGCTACATTGTTATTGACATATTTTATAAGGATATTGGATAGCAAGCAGCATTACAACTAGAAATGTGTCACTCTATCCACTAAATATTTTCTGCTTTATATCACTGATTCTCAACCGCAGCTCTATAAAAAAATCTATTGGGAAATCGAAGTATGCAAAAGATATCTGCACCATATAAATTTCGGCCATCTCTGACTATAATAATGATCAGCTAAGCAACAGGTTACTACAGTTTTATCACAACATTTTTAGGATTTTTATGCATAATGCATAAATATACATAAAATGTATAGATTCTGTACATTCTGTATTGACCTATTATCTTTGTTTGCAATTTATAACCTAGATAACGTGCAATACATATAGTCTGTTCTACAATTAGATGAAAGCTCAAACTCCACCTTGTAATTTTGCTGATTAAAGTCCACCTATTCCACAGTTCAGAAATAAGAAATAAATACATCAGAAATACATCAGAATTAAAATCTTTATATACTTTTCTATTTTGGAAAATGTGACAAATGCCTGACATTGTAATGATGGACAAGCTTTTGTAGAGAGGGACTATGCTTTAACAACTGAAGAAATACAACATAGTCCACTTATGAGCCTAAATGTTACCAGCAATACCGATAAACCATTGGGACATTCTAATTTATGATTTTGCTATACTGTTATAAAGAAAGTGTAATAGCGTCAATGAATATTTGGGCAATTTGCTTAAAGTTATAATAAATATGGATTTGCAGCAATAGCTTTCAACACTACAGATTCATTTTTATTTCTACATTTTCACTTTAAATCAGAGGGACATTCAGGTGTAATACCATTATGGTATAATAGTTTCAAGTTGTTCCACTATAAATACACTTATATACTAATAAATTAATCGAGAACATTTTATTGGTAACAGTCTATAATATATGCTAGCAGTTTGTATTTTTGTGGCTCACTGAAATGCCATGAGAATAAGTAATTTTTAATGGTGGGGCTGTTACCTCAAGGATCTGGGAAGTGCCATGTTCTAGGTACATTGTCACATAGTATGGAACAACTACAAGCAACTAAACAAAACAAAAGCAACCAAAACATTTTCAGAAGGAGTAAATCATATTTTACTGAGGTAAAACAACCTATTTCATATGGAAACAGTTACAGGCCATAAAATATGCTGAGCAAATGAAAGTCTATTGTGAATTAACAACTGAAGTGTGACATGATCATCCTAGATCCCCTTACAAAGAATTGAGTAAGAGCTAACATTCCTCTTAAATAATCCAATTACCAGTTCCTAACTCATTAAATAATTAGAAGGCTGACTAATTCAGCTCTGTATCAACCAATAATGTTTTCCTGTTTTAATTTCAGCCATTCTAATAAAGAAACAGTACCCATGAGTAGGACAAAGAACTACTTTTAGTTACTTGTAAAGCTTTCTTTACAAAACATCTGCCAATTAATTTGATTTTCAACAGGTAGCACTTGAATCCTACAATTGGCTGGTTTGGCTTTTTATTTCAACTAGCAATACACTGGCTCATTCATATTTTTTGGCACAGGTTCTAGTGTTTAATTATGAAGTATTTTAAAAGGCTTGGCATACATGTTGAGAGTTAATGGCATTGTAATAATGACAGCTTGAACTGACATCATCAAAACAATGCTGCTACCAAATAGATGCAATATATTGCTGCAATAACAATAATAAAAATTACAAGTAAACAAACAAGACTTCAATCATCAAATTCTGGTCCGTGGATTTATTTTTCACTTTGTAAAAACAAAAAATTCGAATTATCACTAAAAGCATAGTAGCATAAACTTGACTTGACATTCAATCTTTGAAAATAACCTTAAAGACAAAGGATCTAACTATTTAAATAACACGGTGATAAAAGTGTCTGTAATAATAAAAATAGTATCAGTCTCATATAATCTAGAAAACCAAAGTTTTAGAGTTAAATGTGCACATGTCTGTATTAAAGCAAATCTTGTTCGTAAATTATAACCGTATGGAGGAATGACCTTGAGGGATGAGTTGAAGGGAAGCTGCCTAGGTAATGATAAGGAGGAGCCCACAGATACTTAATGATCAGAGAACTGAAACTACAGTACATTCATAGAATAATTTTGCAATGGAAGTTTGTTGTTTGTGGAACAAATGAACAAACTCCCTAATCTCTACAAGTGAGTTTGCTTGAATAACTTAGGGTATATTAGAAATTCTGACCCAGAAATAATAACTCATAGTTCTACTATATCCAGGACAAAAATTTCGGATGAGTCCGGTATAAAAGTAGACACCTAAAGTACTGAATGTGACCTCACTTTATATTTATAAACTCCAATAAATCCAATAAAATCATAAATCAAAGATACAACATAGATTTACTGTAATATTTATGAAACTAAGAAGCGAAAAGAAAGGTAATAGCAACTACAGATAGCCCTTGTTTAATGACTGGTTGCTTAATGACCATTTGAAGTTATGATGGTCTTCAAAAAAGCTTCTTACAAGTTGTCCTTGAAATTATAACTGCCGCACACCTTCCTATGTGGTCACATGATTGTAGGCACTGGCAACCAGGTCGCAACCAGGTCAGCTGCAGTGTCATAGAGTCATGTCACCAAGATCTGCTATGTTTTTTGCCTTTTTTTTTTAAACAGTAGAATGCAGCCAAAAAGTGCTCATTAGATGTGGCTGGATTTGCTTAACAACCATGTGGTTTGCTTAATGTCACAATTTTCTTAACTACTGGGGTGACTTGATTAATGACTGTAATGACTTACAACCCAAATTCTGGGCTCAATTATCATTGTAAGTCAAGGACTATCTGTGTGTTCCTGAAATGTCCATAGGTTAGGTTAGGGTAAAAAAAGGCAAGATGGCAGCAGCAATGGTGGGATCAAAGCTCCACTTATTTTTTATGTTTGCAACCACTCATTTGTCTCATTCTCTTTTAGTTGCTCTGACAATTGAGAGATGATTCCATTGTTCAAAGGCCTCAGATATCAAGATAATACAAAAGTGTCATGAAGCTTTTGTACAGAGTACTGTGCAACAGATGAAATTGATGATTGTCCTTGAAAGGTCATGTCATAACAATTTTCAGGCATTTCAGCTTTTTATTTTTGTTGCAACAATTTACATGACCAGTCTTCTGGAAATGATACAGTACATATAGACAGTCTCTGATATGCAAAACCTTCCAAGTTCACAGTGGAATGGTGGATTAGGCTAAATCTCTATTCCATTTTAATCCCACTGTGAGCAGAAGTACAGATCAACTGTAATCTCCAATTAGATCAGCGCCTCTAAAGAAGGTGATTTATTCAAACCCAAATCATATATAGGATCTAATCAGGATAGAAACAAATAAATTACTTAGAAACATTAAAAAAGTTCAATAGTATGTTCAGAAAATTGCTGTAATTTAAAATAGAAAATTTTCTTGAATGTGAAATAATTTTAAGTATTAAAAGTATTAAACCAGTAAACCTCAGCACTGAACATAGAGATTTGTAAGTACTGAGTCTTGAAAAAAATCTATACCATGAATTTAAACAATTATAACAAAATGTGATAGAATGGCATGTTTTAAAAGCTGGTTTACAAAGATAGTACTCTGGTAAGGTATTGATAAAGCTAAATAATTATTATAAATAATAATTATAAAGTAAAATCTCTTAAGTGTTACATATATGATATATATTTAAGAGTAACTAATAAAATACTCCTATGTGTAGATACATCAAATTATTCAGCATGGTAAAATCAGAGTGGCAGAAAAAGCCTTGAAGAACTGTTTTCTCTAAAGTTGCCTGCTTGGAAGTGAAATGAAACTGAAATTTCTAGTGACTAGTGCAATGTGATATACATCAAGCAAAAGATAAGCATACTTACAGGCAATCTACACCTGGTAGATTCTTTCAAAAATTATAGTATACTATACCAGGAAGGAAATTTAACACTGCAAAATTAATAATCCCACTCAAACCTAGTTATCATAATGTTTATAATACTGCATGCCATTCTCAAGACAGATTACAGTTTGAAAATATACAGGATATGTGAATATTAAAATTGACTGGGAGGTTGAAGTAGCAATGCTATGATAAATGTTTGAATAACTAGCCATCTTTCATTCAGACAAGTAGTGGTAACCTTATGACTGTTCATTTAATAACCATTCAGTTGCACACTGAGAAATGTGACTTACAACTGTTCCTCAAACTTATGGCTATGGCATCTTTCCCATGGTCACATGATCAAAATTCTGGTGCTTGGCAACTGGCATGTTTTTATGATGATTGCAGAATCCCACTGTCGCCTGATCGCCATTTGTGGCCTTTCCAAGAGGCTTCAGACAAACAAAGTCAATGAGAGATTTGCTAGATGACTGCATGATTTGCTTAATGACCATGACAAAAAAGGTCATAAAATTGGGCACGACTCATATTCCTGTCACAGATGTAGCCATAAATCAAGGATTACCTGTAAAACACGGTGACTAAAAAGAGTGTGAAACATTCACAGAGGGACTAAAAAACTTTTTTCCCCAAGCAGTAGAATTTGAGATTATCTAATGCCATTGGGGACAAAAAAAAATCTTTCCTTGAAATGAAAGCTAGCTGGTGACTTTGGGCCAGTCACTCTCTCTCAGCCCAACTTACTTCTCAGGGTTGCTCTTGTGAGGAAAATTGGAGGAGGAGGAAGTATGATGTATGTTTGCCCCTTTGAGGTATTTATAATGTAACAAGGGTGGGATGAAAATCTAAAAAATAAAAATATAAGAAAAGAATTGAAGGTAGAGGCTTCATTTTCATAATACTGTATGTAGCACTCAAAGATTACTTTAATGAAATATAATAAGAATTCACTGATAACCATGACTAAACTGTTATTTGCTGTAAAAGCTGTAGCAATGTGTCACCAATAAAGGCAGTTTGCTACTGATTACAAGATCCTGGGGGCAGAAAACAAATATCTAATGGTGTATTTTCTTGAAGGGCTCTCAAGAATAGCTAGCTGATTGACTATCCCCTTGAGAGAAGGCAATCAGTCATTTGTAATCGAGCACACAATTTTGGTGTAACACTATCTATGGTTGAATAAATTTTAATCGTACAAGATTGACTTGTCCTCTGACAAAACTAGAAGAATGCCTACCTATGGTAACCTCAGCAGTCTATTATGTATCCATACAAGCATCTTAAACAGACATTGTTCTCTTTCAGTCAACAAAACAAACTTCAGAGTGGAGGAAATAGCACGGTTATCTCCACAGGAAGATTTTGCATAGAAAATAGGGGCTGAGGAGACTGCTGTTGAACTGGTAAAGAAGACAAAGGTTTAAAAAACAAAAGGTCTGTTAGGAAGGGGGACCTGGAAAAGGTTGGAGAGATGGTGGCCCAAGATAATTTAGACAGTATAGACAGTTGTTGATTTTAGTAAAAGAATAAAGATGGCTAGTGAACCTAAAATGGGCAGGGCAAGATAGGAAAGACCAAGTTCTACCAGACAGTGTCTGGTGTGTTTAGCTTCTTACATCCATATCTCTCTGTCTCTGTCTCTCTCTTTCTCCTTCCCTCCCTCCCTCTCTCTCTTAAGGTAAACAACAGTTTGCAAATATTTTCAGTGGAAAAATAATTTGCTTTAAAACAACTCAAGCCACTGTGATAATCAGGCATGTGGGCAGAGGAAAGAAGAAGCAAAGAACGGAATGTAACTATCCAGCTGGAAATAACTCTTGCAAAGGAAGGTGATGAAAAGTTAATGTAAATACTGGTTTAATTGCTTTCCTAATAAGAAGGGAAAACTCACGTGAGTTTTGTGTTATATTTTGCATCAAATTCCACGAACCCATAGAAGGCTCTGTAAAACCACACCACATATCTAACATACTTCAAATGTTCAGTTGGAGCAAATAAGCGATACATCAAGACTGACACTAAGCCACGAATTTATCCATTTTGTGGTACTGGCAGTGATTGAATACTTGTCTCCCCTCAAAATAAACTGTTTATACCACTCTAATTTTGGCATATGTACACCACAACAGTGTGCAAGGATGATCACAAGATCCAAATTCCGACCTTGCTGAAAAACCTGAAGAAAAAAGGAGGGACGAGATAAGAATTGGAAAGAGTTAAAAAGGGCCTGAGAAAACTTCAAATATCACAGAATATATAAACATTTGTTCAACAAAAATCCAGAAATACCAATGGATTTGAGGGTTAATTTCAATAAATAAACTTAAAGAAATATTTCAAATCACATTGAATGTATTTCAGGAAATAAACCTGTATATGTTTGCAACCAAAAGCAGAACAGGCTTACAATATCTGGTTGTCCTTTGGAATAACTTCAATAATTAGCTAAGGCCAAAGACAGCATTCTAAGACAATGATAGAATTTAGAAGCTACTGTATCAAAATTGCAAAAATACAGATTGCCACTAGATTTTTCTGTAAAAAAAAAAACCTAACAATATCATTGTATACTATAACATAAAATCTATGCCAAAGATCATATTGCTTCATCCTGTGAGTATCTCAAGGATGCTTTTTCAAAAGGCAACTGGACTTTGTTTTTTCTTGAAGACATTTTGCTTCTCATCCAAGAAGCTTCTACAGTTTTCAACTGAAGAACTTCTTGGATGAGAAGCGAAATGTCTTCAAGGAAAAACAAAGTCCANNNNCCTTTTGAAAAAGCACCTTTGGGACAAAAATGACCTGAATGATTGAGAATCTCCACAGTTATCCCTTGACTAGTAGAAAATATTGTCTTTTCCAGAAAAGAAAAGTTACACATTTCTAAAAGTCAGTACTTAATATTCGGAATGATGTAGTATCACTTTTCTAATTTCTCAATATAATTCTTTTGGACACCGGCTATGCCCAGTATAACTGCAATTCCTCAAAGACAGTCAGATTACAAAGTTTTAATATATAGGTAATCCTCCACTTACAATAACTGGAACCAGATTTTCCACTGCTAAGCAAGGTGGTTGTTAAACNTTTTTTGCCATGATTGTTAAGTAAATCATTGCAGTTAAGAGAAACATGCAGTCATTAAACAAATCAGGCTTTTCACATTGTCTTTGCTGATTGGAAGCCAGCTGGGAAGGTCAAAATTGTGATCACATGATCCTGGAATGTTGCAACTGTTGTAAATACAGGCCAATTGACAAGTGCCCAAATTTTGATCATGTGACCATNGGGATGCTGCAACAGTTGTAAATATGAGGATCAGTTATCTCACTTTTTCAGTATCACTGTAACTTTGAAAGGTCATTAAATAAATGGGGTAAATAAAGGACTACCTGTACATTCAACATCACATTATCTTTAATATTGAGAGGTTTTCCCATATAATCTACCTGCACACATTAAAAGACTGATTCCAGAAAAGTACGAGATATTACCATACCATATGGATCAATGTTCTTGAAAAGTTTTTTGTATGTCCAAAAGAAAAACTTCTATCCTTTTGAATGCATTCTTAAGGAGTCCAATACATTCTAAATGCAGTTTTTTGATGAAGCAATTTTATTCTCAAATCCATTGATGTCATTTTAACATTATTAAGGACATGCAATCACTGATAACAGCATTAATAGAGAATCCACATCTTTAGAGTAGAACACCATGAAGGGGTAGCAAAGAGATACAGAAATCTGTATTGCTGCTGCCTAATGGCTGTTTGGGTATTTGCAGCCCATATCTCTGTTGAAAATAGCAAGTTGTGAATTGGTAGATAGTCACCATTTATATTTGGCAGGCTCAAAGCAAATAATTAAAAAAAGGCTGTGCATACCTTTTTTAAAGCCAATAAACTTGGTGATAATGTGGTGATAATGGGTTAAAGTATGGCAAAGAAAGGACCACATGAAGAGCAATTAATCCAGGAGAACTAGGTTTGTTACAGAATAAAAATCACAAAAAGTACTATGAAAAATTAAAACTGAAGGCATGTCTAATTGGAGATTTTTTTAAATTACTGTTGTAAATGAAATCAAATAAAGGGCCTGTAAAATAACAGCAGAAGAGGAGAAAACTGAAAAAGAGCAATCACTATAGAAGAAGCAACAGAAGAAAAAGCAAGTTTGCTGTACATTATTCTGGCTGCTAAGAAGCATGCAGATGCAACAACAGAAAAATTACAAAGTAGAGACGTAAGTAAAATCTTCAGTTATAGTAGGAAAAAAAAATCAGTAACTGCTGTTAGAAAGTAGGGTGCCAGGCAGAGCAGTTAACTACAGCTGTTGAAAGAACTGAGTACTACAGAAATGGTAGTGGTGAGAGATTTAAAAAGCAAGGAGGAACTGAAATAATCCTTGGCTTCAACATAACCATTAACTTCAAGCTTCAAATACAATTATTTCTCCAGGAGGTGTTAAGCAATCATATGAAATAGGAAGTAAAGAAAGAAGTGAAGTTGCTGAAAAGAAGGAAGGAAGGAAGGAAGGAAGNAAGAAAAGATGGAAGAGGGTGAAACACTGAAGGATCAGAATAAAGGACACTTTATTTATATGCCACAAAAATGACATTCTTAACAAAAAATACACCAGGCTCAAATTGTTTCATAATATGGCCAGGGAACAACTTTTTTTGTGATGACTGCATGAAATTCAAGAGGCATGGAGGACAGACTAATGATAAAATGATGTCACCTTTTCAGTATTAAAATAGTGCATCAACCTTAGCAAATGCTCAGCTTGCTTGTTTTAGGCTTGACTTCAATAAAGAACAGAAAACCATCTCTCTGTAGTTCAACAATTTGCAATCAAAGTTCAGTGGTGTAGTTCAATGAGAAGATTCAAATACTCTTATTAATTTAAATTAGTAATTATAATAAGTATAAAACATGTAAATGTTTCTATTCTCTCTTTTCTATAAATATTTAATATCACCATGTTTTAATTGCCATACTTGTTAATCATTTGGATAACTTTCTCACAACAACACTATCTGTTCAATAAGAAATCTCAAATATAACAAAGCAATGGAACTCAGATTTAATGTAGACAAAAAAATCTTGAATTTAGAAAGTTGTAGCACCCATACCTAAACATTCTGAAATAGTAACCGATCAAAATTAACATGCTAGGCATGCTTCAGGTGCTTAATCTATAAAAAAAAAGCTCTGAGTTTTCGTTAGCATGTAAAACTTTCATCCAAACCTTTAAACATCTATCAATTAGCAACAAGTACTATTTCTCAGATATATTGAGGGGTTTTGTTTTTATTGATGCTACAGCTTGGTTTTTTCCAGTTTGCCAATGAGTTTTGATATATAGGTGTATGGATGGCACATCCAACCATATTTAGATTAAAATAGACTAAAAATTCTTGTCAAGGGAAATTATATCAGACTTAAATAAACTTTTGAACAAAGAACTTGCTTGATATTATGCTAGCTACTGCACGACGATTTTTAAAAATCATATAGCTAGCTTAGGAGTATATTAAAAAAAGATTCCATGTTTTATCAGAATTAACATCTAAACAGAAATGTGTAAAATTAAATAATTAAATATGTAATTGTATACATTTACTTTTAAACTTCAATGAACAAACCTCCAAGTGTTCACTTTTTAGAACTGCACAGGAAGTCCCAAGGAGTTTTACCTGAACTTGTTTACATCTCGACTAAATCATAATATGGATTAGGCAAAAGCATGCACTGTATCTTTCACAAGCAAGGATATTTAACAAACTAGTCTGTTGTGCAATCTTGGAGCTCTGGCCAATTCTGAGAAATACAAGCCAAAGTCTACAATACATATAAAACACTAAATAACGCAAGGACAAATCTTTCTATAATACTTCATTAATTCATGAGAGTAACCTAAGAGTGCAATCATGTTTGTTTCTAGTTAGGTTGTATTATTTTATATGAATAAACATATCAGTCTAGAAGTAAATCCCATTTAAGTCAATGCAACTTAATTTCATGTAAACAAATGGATTTTAAACTGTACTGAAGATGAATGTTAAACATTTCAGATGATTGAAAGACTATGAGCCTCTGATCATTAAATTCTTTTCCATCCAGTAAGATTTAATATAGTGCTGGTGACCAGTTTTAAGCTATTATTATATTATTAGTAATAACATTACCTCAAATCCTTTCCCTCGTTCCACCTGCTCTATATTTTGCATATTAAGAGAGCTTTCAGTTGGAAAAATGGCCATGGAGCATGGCAGTCTAAATAGTCTTGTAAAAAGAAAGCTAATTTTGTTAAAGCCCTTCATAAATAATCTCAACAGATAATGGCTTTTGTTTTAGGAAGGACTATCACAATTCACAAGTTAAGAAAAAAACCCACCACATTCCTGTCTCTGTCAAATAATCATATTACCAAGAATGTTATAAACTTTCATTCAGCAGAGGTTTCGTTGCCATAAATTCAAATGCAAACATACTTTGCCTTTACTAATGTGAGTTTCACATGCAGTATTTTTTTATCTAAAGTGCACCTAATGCAAACTACTGAGACGTGAAGAATAACTGTATAATACTGTGCAACTATAACATTTTGTTTTTCCTAAACTTCAGGGTAGATGAACTATTGCTTTTTTTTTAAGAAGACAAGCAGATAAATGTCTGAAAAGTATTTTAAATCACAGACCAACGGTTCAAACATAACATAGTGTCCCTTTTGAAAAAAATATAAACTTGGGGCAAAGAAAAGAGAAACATCCACTTTCTAATTAAGAGTTTACAGAGCAATGCAATTAGTCTTAAAAATAGCTCTAGGACTTTATAAACAACACAATGGCAATGCAGTCTTATATGTGATTTAGGATGATTTGAAAGTATCTCTCTCTGCAAAAAAAAAAAGAGAGAGAGAGAGAGACAGACAGATAGACAGACAGAAAAGTCCCCCATGACCTACTTCTTCTAATCACTTGGAGACGACAGGAACTAAAACAAACGTTTCCAATGAGAAAACGAAAGTAAAGCAGGGCTATCGGAAGAAGCATCGGGTGGTGGGTGCGGG
>AZIM01000011.1:561925-576685 GCA_000516915.1 Ophiophagus hannah
ATGAGGACCCAGACTGTTGGGGGCAATATGTTGACTTTGTAAAACCACCCAGAGAGTGCTGTAAAGCATTATGGGGCAGTATATAAGTCTAAGTGCTATTGTTAAAAACATTATATGGATCAGTGGGAGAATTTGTAGTTGAAAGAACTGAAATTTAGAGTAATATTATAGTCTTAAGGAGAATTTTTATAAAATGCTGTATGGTTGGTACATTCACTGGAAAAATTGACTAGAAAGGTTCTTCAAACATATGCTGGAAGTGTAACAAAGATGAAGGGACATTTTATCATGCTTGGTATAAAAAAAGCCAAACAATTTTGGACTCAATTACATACAGTACAGAAGATTTTAAAGACATACAGTATATACAATTGAAAGAGATTTTTTTGGGGGGGGGATTGATGGATAAGCAGTTTGAAAAAATTCTGACACTTTATTTTTATATTCTGTATGTTGACTTCAATAAGATTCTCTCTCTCTCTCTCTCTCCTCCTCCCTCCCTCCCTCTCTCAAGAGGTCACATCCTTTACCAGTAACAGACAAATAGAAAAACATGGCAGAAGAAATGCAGAAGTGGCTCAGGCAGACACCTCTTTAATTCTCATGAGTATAAAAGCAGGTGAGTGGGGAATAAAGCACAGTCAGGCTCTTTTATTGACATAGCCAATCTCAATAAAAACAGTTTTAGCCTTTCTGTGAAGCTAATTTCTTAGTTTAGTCTACATAGTAGGGCTGATAGCGAGCTATCTGGTATGGCTTCTGTGCGGTGGTTCAGATTGAAATGCGTCGTGTGCGCATTGCAGCTGTTTGCAGTTCCTCAAGCCAAATACTTCTTTTCCTGGGATCAAAAAGCAGCTTTGCAATCCTCGGAAAAGATGTAGCTGTTATCAGGGAGCTGCACTCTCCCGCTCCCTTAGAATCCAAAGTGTCATCCTGCCTTACTGTGCATGTTTGGTTCATCACAATGCTTCATAGATATGTGACAGAACTCAACATCAGATATATATGTAGAGTTTGGCAAGTGGCAAAAGTGGAATTGTTGCAAAGTCACTCTTTAAGATTAGTAGATTATGGCCTCTATGATAATCTTTCATCAGGAGCTCATTAACTCTTTCTTTATAGGGATGGATGTTTTTGCCAAAATGGTCAACAACTACTGGTCACTAACAGTGTTTTGGGGGATTGTTGTTAGTGTACATGCTGTTTCTGTATTTTCTACTGTATTTTCCTTTTCCCTTCCCGGACTCGGCAATTAAAAGACATGATGGTTGTTCCACTGATACAGTGGAAATGTGTCTCTTGCACCTCATAATAAACATATAGAACTGGCCCCTCTGTTAAATTTTTGCATATGTAGTTTGGCTTTTGGTATGCTGGTCAAATCTGACATAAATCTGAATTTCAAAACAGAGCTGAATTCCTTTTGTGTCTAATGCATACCTAGCAGACATACAGTCTTCTTAGAAGATCTTGGCATTTTTGAAAATTGTCAATTTTAAGAAAAATAACTCCTCTACGTATGCTGTATTTCTTTGAGACTAATTTCTAAATGTGACTGGAAGCAAGTGTAATTCCTAAGTAGGTGTACATAGAGGATCTTTGGAGACCAGTACAGTAACATAACTCAAAACACTTTTTGTACTAAATAAACATGCAAAGCACAATGCTAACATTACCTGCCAAATGGAGAAAGCGAAAACTAGGTCATAGGCGCTAACTAGGGTATCATCATCCATCATCAAAACAGCTGAATGGAAAAAAATGCATTTTAATGAGTGCCTACATTTACCAAGCAAAATACTTACAACAGATTGACCAATATTCATGGTGACTGGAAAACACAGTTGCCTTTTGGCAGGATTTTGCCAAATTCAAGAGAACCCAAAATATGTCATCAACGGCTAAAACGTTGCTCCCAAAGTGAATAATAATGAGTGAAAAACCTCTGGATCTCATTATACCAACAATCACAGAAGAAGTTCATGTTTTGTTCTGTGCAACATGAATTCAAGTTTTTATATTCAAATGGATTCGGCTTTGTTCAATAGGGCTTAACTCTGTAGTAAGAACGTTTATGATTTCAAGGGTAAGCTGAGTTCATATATTGCTGCAACCTATATTTTTATCATACTCTATGAACATACCATAATTAGAAGGGTTTACCCTTCTCCTCCAAAATTTCTTTTATTAAGAGAGACAGATGTTAAGTGAATCCTGACCAATTTTACCACCTTTCTTGCCACAGTTAAGTGAATCATTGCAGTTGTTAAGTTAGTAAGACAGTTATTAAGTGTATCTGGCTTTCCCACTGACTTCATTTGTCAGAAGGTTGCAAAAGGTGATCACATGACCCCAGGACACTGCAAGCATCATAAATATGAGTCGACTGCCAAGCATCTGAATTTTGATCATGTGACCACGGGGATGCTGCAACAGTCATAAATGTGAAAAAGGGTCATAAGTGACTTTTTTCAGTGCTGTTGTAACTTTGAANNNTCACTAAATGAATTGTTGTAAGTTGAGCACTACCCATACAAATTTCCTGTTGTCTCTTACAGTCTGAGAAGTTTGGAGGGAAGGTTCATTCTTTCTCTGCCTATTATGTAGCTCCAGCATACCTGGTATATCTTATTTAATCATTATCTAGGCCAGGGGTGCCAAACTCAAGGCTCAAGGGGTGTTTAGATCTGGCCTCAGGGCCGCCCTGAAAACAGCAAAGGACCAGCCTGCGGTGCCTCTGCTAGAGAAAACAGAGGTCATGAGGACCACATGCGGCCCTCCCGAGCTCCTCTTTCACTTGCAGAGGATTGCAGGAGACCGTCCCAGCTGAAAATGGAGATTAGGAGCCTGTTTTCACTGGCAGAGCGCTCGNTCACTGGCAGAGCGCTCGGGCCGCCATAGGCGCCCCCGACGGCGCCCCCGACACAAGTGATGTCAAGCTGGCCATGCCCATCCTGTCTACGTCCACACCAGCATTCCGAGGTCAAATTTAATCCTCTATGTGGCCCTCAATAAAATCGAATTTGACACCCCTGATCTGGGCATTCCTTCATCCCTTTTCTCAAGGTCTTTCTCACATACCTTGCTGCATGAATTATTCATTACTAACTCTTCCCTTTCATCAATAACCCCTTTATTGCACTACAAGCTGTAATCATTACTGATGGGGAAGTAGAATGAGATAATAAGAGAGACAATAATTACCTTTTGTTTCCAGCTCCGGGAAAACCTGAAGTCTATTCCTCATGTGATTTACTGTTTGCACTTTGAAGATGACAGGGACAGGATGAGGTCCCAAAGTATTCCATGTTTCTTCAGGTGCTTTCTCCCCAACATTATTCCACACAACTATCACTTTTTGCAGGTGAGGCATGGCTTGATAGTGATTTAAAAGCTTCAAGAGTAAGTCTGTTCTATTGTATGTCTGCATAATAAGAGTAAATGAATCTGAAGCCAGCTGGCTTTGGGATTTTCTCTCCCTTCGCAGAGTGAGCATTTTATCTTCCTTAATATTAGGTAGTAAAGCTGTTAATGCACCTGCCACCAGAAGCAGCAAAAAAATCACTATAGAAGAAAAGTGGAGTAGCCGGATACCCATAATTCTTCCAGGTAGCTTGCAGGTATGGTAAAACCTTAAGTATTTAAAGAGAAGAGGTGAAAGTTAGTCAATCATTCATGATCATATAATGCTATATACAAAATTAACACTAACACAAACTAAGCAGTTTCTTTAAGTTGGCTGCTTGAAATTTAGGAAATGAAAGCAAAGCATTCCCATCTTGCCATATCCAAAATATAATCTAACAACTGCACAATTCTTCAACTGTATAGAAGACCAGGTCTGATTGTACAGCTTGAGTTGGACTGTTTTAGTTGGACCTCGTGACATTAATCATGCTTGTAGATAACCTTCAGCCACCTGGGATGAACGGTTCTCCTTGATCTTTTGGTGGCTTACTAATAGCATACTCACTTCTCACATTTGAGCACATATTGGTCTAGAGTAGTTTACTAAGTCATCAAGACTGAGGTTCCTCCCAACCAAGGTAACTTCAACTTAGTCTGATGACCTGCATACCGTATCCAGTAATAAAACAATAAATCAAGAATAGGTCAATCTGCACATTTATTTATTAAATATATACTGAATCCTTCTCCTTATACACCAATATGCCTTGCAATAACTTGAATGAAAATATAAAAAAATAGAACATGGCACTAAAATCAACTAATATTTTAAAGGATTTGTGAAATTAATACAGCCATGCTATTTTCTAAATATTCAGAGAGTAAGATCATTCCATTATCTGGGAACCACAGGGAAGCCCCTCTCCCATATATCAAGTGTACACACTTTAGTCACTGACATATACTCAAAACTCTCTCTGTTACCGGTCTATGTTATCAGGCACATTAATAGCAGGAGAGGTGTTCACTCTTACGTCTAAGTTGTTTACCAAATACAGATACTCAGAGTTGGAAGGGACCTTGTAGGTCATCTAGTCAGATTTTTAACAATCAACACTAACATCTTCAGTTGTGCCCAACAGATAATGGGTAGATTGGGCACGTGCAGATTCTTTAAGTATATGATACCTGAACTTTTGCATTTTTTACACCTATTTTAATTTCCAGACACTTTTCAAGCTCACTGCAATAGTCACAATAGATTGCAACTTAGAAAGAGCTGTAATTAATGTATCACTTGATAGTTATGTAAACACACTCCTGGCCATAACCATCCCCTACATATTTAATTATAGCTGGGAATGAAACAGTATTCTCAAACAGTAGATAAGCTCCTTCTATGAGACCACAGCTCCACCTAAAGTAGACTTTGCTTCAGTTCCGCAGTTCTACTTTCCTCCTTATTAACAGCATCTTCTTCTTGTCTGAGTTTAATTTCAGCTTGGTTTCTCTTATCACATTGTGCTGAACACACATCCATAATCAAGATCAGATAATGATCCAAAGTAATGACTGCACTGATAAATGTCAACTTCCTGGGCCCTGGATCTGGTCCATAGACCACAGGGTGCAAAAGTTATTACAGACAGAGACAAAAAAATTCTCAAGAATAGTCAGCAAGACATCCAGATCCATCCGGAACATGAATTGGACCATTTTAAGCAATCATTCAATTTTACAGTCTACAACTGACCAAAGATCACCTAGTTAGATTTGGGGACTACTTCATAAATTTATTCCCACCAGTATATTCCTGGAATAGTTCTGAAATGGTGAAGCAGAAATTGCATTAAATCATGGAAATTCAATATAGATGCTGGAAGGACACTATTATTTATGTGGGCTGTTCATCATTATCCAGGTTTGGATTCTATAGATTCCCAGCCCCTTTGTAAGATAAAGCTTACAACTTACAACTCTAACTGGCAACCAGCCTGCATTTACAATTTTGGTCATAAATTGCCAGTCACCATGTACCAGAACCGATTTTACAACCATTTTTGTAGCAGTCATTATGTGAACTTTAAGTGAACCCAATACTCACTATGGCCTGTTTTTTGTCAGAAACCGGAAGTAAATGTCAGTTTTGGGTGGATAAAAATAAATGATTTTTTAAAAAAAACAACAGATTTTTGATTTAAATCAGATTTTTTATTATTTTTATCAAATTTATTTTAATAAAATNNTTTTGGAGTAAAAATCTATCTAAAGATATTTTTCTATTTAAGATATATTAATACTTTAGTTTATTCAGCATGAAATGGAGCTTAGTTATGTAGCATGAGGCTGTATATTCTGCAAAATTTAAAACTCATTCAATGAATCCAAGCTCTGCAAGCTAAATAGGAAACCTTCATTTTGTTTGCAAATAATAATATTAAATTTTTTTAACTACCAGCAAGAATGAGTCCTTACATTTAAAGAGTACCTGTCATTTCAGATCCATCATGGCAGTGTCTGTTAGCGGGCTTCAACTCACCTGCTGCCCGCCACGTCCTTCACCTTGTTGTGTCACTGCCACATCACCAGCCATCCCATTAAAGTGAATGGGACTTTAGAGTCAACAGCGGGTTAGAGGAGAAGCCGCTGCAGGACAGAGATGACAGTTGCTCTTTAAAAATTATGATTTAAATCGAGTTGATTTAAATCAAGCCTTTTTACTAGTGATTTAAATCACAATTTAAATCGTGATTTAAATTGACTTGATTTAAATCAAATCCACCCAGGTCAGTTTCTGGCAAAAATGTCGCAAAGAGCAGTCACATAGCCACAAAGAGGCACTACAAATAAATGTAAATGCAGGCTGGTTGCCAAGCACCCAAAATGAGATAATGTAGCAGGGTATAATTCCCATTTTCTGGGTCCCTTGTAACATTGAATGGTCACTAAGCAACCAATCATAAGTTGACGACTATCTGTATATCATTCAGTCTATTATTTCAGAACAGGCATTCTTGATATCTATGAGGAAATAACACAAAACTGGCAAAGGGCCATTCATTACAGTGCTAGAAAAACTAGCCTTTGGCACATAATACTTTAAGTAATAGGTATACTTTTATGTCCCAAACCATTTGGGTTACTTCATCAAGGACAGCTATTCAATGAAGATTTAAGAATTTAAATTTAGATGGCTTACTGATGAAGGCCCAAGGTGATTCAAGAGTACATAATGGGTGCATATGAATTAACAGATACATAATACTTTCATCTGAACAAATATGTGCTGAGTGAGGAATAGCAGGATGCTATTTTCAGAGCAGGGACAACTTACATAAAATTATATGCAAAAAAGATTTATGCAAAAATACACTGCAACATTTGGGGGGAGGTGTATGCATAATTATAGAATGTCATAATCTAGGACTGACATCAAAAAGTGGCTATTCAGGGTTCAGGTGCTCACTTCAAATCAAAGGAGAAGTTTAAAAGAAAATTTAAGGTAATCTAATGATTAGATTATCAGATTAGGCAGAAAGAGATCTAGATTCAAACCCTCACTTGAGCTATGATGCTTATTTGGTTACTTTTGCTCAAGCCCTATCTCTACCAACACCTCCTGAGATGGAGAGATAATGCATGCTGCTTTGAAACACATCAAGATGGTATATAGATATAATAAATGAAGTCCAATGAATAAAGCAAGGCCTCCATCAAACCGCAAGCCAAGAAAACAGGCTGAGGATAGGACAGTTAAAGACCAAAATCCAGAGAAATGAAAAGCTAAACCAAAAAGAAAATGGAGAGAAAATGCTTGTGTTCATAAGCAGAGATAGACAGTGCTTTTGAGGTAGGAACCACTTAGAATTCTGAAAGCAACCGGTAGGTGTTCTTATAAAATAACTGCCGTGGTTTGCTGATTGCAAAACATCCATTCATCAGATGGTGAACTGCTTTTTACCATCACAGTGGGATCCTTACTGTGGCTAAAGAAGTCTTACAAAAAGAACTGGTGATCTGCACAATGCCAGCTTCTGTACTGTTCTGTGTTAGAAACATGTTTTGCTTTTATCAGTGTAAGGGAGGAAAGGAGGGAAGAAGCCAAAGTTGTTAAAAAGAAAACAAAAGCAATCTAGAAAGAAAGGAAAACAAATATAAAGGTAAAGGTTTTCCCTTTCTGGTCGTAGCCAACTCTAGAGGTGGTGCTCATCTCTGTTACTAATTGGAGTGTTGTCCAAAAACATTTCTATTGTCACATGCCAGCATGACTATATGACGAGGCTGAAGTGGTATCTATTTATCTACTCGCATTTGCATGCTTTTAAACTGCTAGGTGGCCAGGTGAATAAAAATATACAAAGCATATATTCATGGATATTCTATCTCTCTCTCTGCCCACGATGTCAAGCTTGGGCAACAAGCCAATCAGTCAATTCATATCCAAACCAATGAATCAATATTAGGTTGAAAGCCAATTTGGTCTAGTGATTAAGGCACCAGGCTAGAAATCAAGAGATCCTGAGTTCTAGTCATGCCTTAGGTATGAACATTAGCTGGGTGACTTTGGGCCAGTGACTCTCTCTCAAATCACAGTGTTAGATCAGGCAACAATCTAGTTGATGAATTCCTGTCACAACCACTAAATGAATACTCTGTTGTTCTGAAAAAAGCAGGCCCTGTACTTGCAAGAAAATGAAAATTCTACACACACATTTCAATAAATGGTAGCTATATTTCATTATAATAGCTAACCTCTGTTAGTAAGTAATTCATCTGTATATTGCTAATAAAATCTCTACAAAACATAGAGTTGTTTTAGTCTTTTAGCTGTAAGTCGAGCATATAGACAATTCATTTTTTTTCTTCTAGTGTCAACTTTCATACAAAGGAATATCATTCAAAAAAATATAAACATTTGAGAATATTAAATCTTGTTTCACAATTATACTGTATATGTATAATAGCAATTATAAGATATTGGATGAAGCTTTTTTTTAGTAAACAGAACAAAATTCCTAAATAAGATGTTTTGTTTCTAAAAAATAAGACATAATTTAAGATCTATTGAAGAGTTTGATATTCAAATTAACACTTCTTTTCATTGTCTGAGTAAAACGGGAAACTCTAATTTCTTGTTGCATTGCATATCAAATTGAATCATTGCCATTAGTATCAGCAGTGCTAGAGGGTAAGTACTGCAAAATGCCACATGTTGAAAGGCTTTGTACGGTGGGGGCACTGAATCACTATAGACCTTAATCAATAATGATACCATGAGTATCTTCACTGAATCCCCTACTGCACCCACATATGCTTTTGCCCACTTAGTCTGTTCCACCTCCTGTTAGGTTGAAATTTTTGATGATTAGGATCTGTCAAAGATAACAACGGTACAAACCACCATCAACAATCCCCAGGAATCCCTGCAACTCTAATCTTCTCATTATATTTTCAATAAACCTGGGCACAGACTAGCTACATATTCACAATCTGTATATTCATTGGGACAAGATTAGTTTTTTAGTTTTATTCTAGTGGAGAGCTAAGACTTACTGATGAATTCAGGTATGAAGTTTGACAACTGAGAACAATAACAAAAAATAAGGCTCATAACAGTGCAGTACTGTAGGACAATATTGGATGGATTTCAAGCTTACAATGCAAGGCAACAATTTAGACAAAAGGGACACTGTTCACTTAAGGCAAAGGACAGATTCAAGTTCATTTTTACTTCGTATAAAAACTGAAACTGCAGTCTTTTCTCTAAAAGAAAACCAGCTTTGATTCCTTAAGTCTTCTTCTCTAAGCCTCATTTGAAAAAAAAAGGAGAGGATGCTTTTATGTTGGTATTAAAACAATAATTTAGTATAACCCAATCTACTTCTCTTCACCACTGCAATATGAGAACAGACACTTCGTTGATCGATATTTAATACTGGTTTGTACATCACTTTAGTACTGTACCTATAATACACAGGAGGGGGGATCTCAGTTTTGCAACAGCAAATAGTTTGAAAGGCCAAAGCACCACAACTTGTAAGAAAGGCATAGGTTATCATGAAGATGACTCAAAGGCAGTAACACCAACATCACTTACTAACAAAACATGATAAGTATGTATACACTAAGAATAACAACAAGGAGCTGTGGAATCAATAACCCAAACTTTGGGGTAAATTTCTAGAGACATTTGAGAAACACTGGGGGAATCCTCAGACTTTCAACCACTGGATAAAGAAATATGCATTCTTGCAAAAACACAGTGACAAAATAAACAGCAGATCAATCAGTAATCTTCAAATCAGGACCAATGACAAATTTCAAACTAACCTGACATTACAGTGCAATGCAGTGTCCTTAATTATACATTTGTTACTAATAAATGGGAAACTTAATTGGGCACATGTATAACAAAGAATTCTCACAAACCCATGCCCAATGAAAAGCTGTTGTGAGCTACTGAAGATCATATTACTTGTTGTGAGTATACTAGGATGATAAGCAATCTTGGCTTCTAAAGGACAGATGATAACACATCAAAGTTACACATGAAACAAAGATACACTTTCTATCATGTGTGCAAGTTCTTTCTAACCTGGTATACTTTAGATGTGTACAATTACAACTCCCATATGTATTGATTGTTCCAGCTGTTATAATCCTATGATACCTGAAGAATACTGGATTGGGAAGGTTGCCCATAGCAATTGTGGAAACATCTTTTAGAAAATGTTTTAACTTCTGCATAAGTTAATTATTAACTGCTGAGTTCACATAGCATGGTTAATCAGATTAAAAATCTAGCAGTTCTTTGTTTATTTCAACCTTGGCTATATATATATTTTGGTGGCTTAACGTGTTATCTGAACCCAGTCAATTCATTTAGATTATAACTGAAGGGATAATTTAATAACTCAGTTAAGCATCAATTCCCAAATATTAAGAAATAGTACAATATAGTAGTTCAAGCATTTGTCAGGATGTGGAAGCCAATGTTCAACTGATTGGGCCAATGCCATTCTCTCTCATCTACCTATTTCATGATCTCTTTTATCTCTTATGAAGATAAAATAAAGATATATATTGATATAAGACTTTTTCATCTAGCTCTTAAGAGGAAAGACAAGATGTAAAGCTAAGAAATAAATTTAAAACGAAGTACCACCTGCTAAAATAAATGTTCAACTTTGTGATGATTAAAGTGTTTCTGGATTAGGAGTAGAGATACCCAAGTTCTAATACTCTTTAGGCATGAGAGTGGGCTGAGTAACTTTGGGAGAATCACTCTCTCTCAGGCCTAGACTTGGGACATTTAAAAAACATCTGCCTCTGCAGCAGACAAGCATGGTGCATTATTGTCTATAATTTTCAATGAAGAGTTTATGCAGTGGATTGAGTGACTGATAATTAATATATAAATGATGTATATACCGTGGTTCATCAACTCAATCCAAATATCTCTGTATAGGAAGCCAAGTAGCAGTAACATTTCTAAATATTTAAGCATGGACAATGCTCTGTTTTTTCTCTAGGCATTAGAAACAAATAATGTTTTAATTTCTAAAATGCATGAAAAGCAATCTAGAGAGGAATCCCATTTGGTTGAACTCACCTCATTCCTGCAAAGAAGGTTTTCTTCTGTGTTTATCAGGGTTCTTGATGTAGGATAAACTTTACTTCTGTTGGAAAACGAAGTAACTCAAAATTAGGCATTGTCATATTGCTTTAGGAGCTACGCTATCCTTCTCCAGTTTGATGACCTCTCAATGTACTGAGACTGCAACTCCCTGAATTTCTAACTTGCATACAGGAAAAAGATAATAGGATTTAGCAAAGGCATTTGTAGGCAAAACCTTTTCCATCCAAAGTGTGCTTGTTAGATGTTGTTAATATTTCTACAATCACTGCAAAGAGATGAGATCTGACATCTTTGTTTTTGTATACCTTTTTGCCAAAATATACAATCATGTCTTCATTATACGGCAACTTCTATAATGAGAGCCTCTGAATATTAACTCATTCCAAACAGGCCACACATTTAGTAAACAAAAAGCAGACAAACTGAATGTTCTGTCTTGTTCACCAAATGTTTTTTTTTTGCTGACACATCACATCTAGATCAAAGCATTTATCAGTCCTTATTTTAAGAAGGTTACCTATGACTGGTAGCCTCTCTTGCACGAAAAATGACAATATGGTTAGAGAGGGTACAGATAGGAATAGTTTTTTTGCCATTACTTTTCTGAATCATCTTCAAGGAAGGCGGTTGCTTAGGACAAAAGTATTTATTGAAAATTGTACCTTGAGTTTTATGATACTTGTCACCTGTTTAGACCACGAATGTGTATGCTTAATATTTTCTATTTGCAGCTTCATGTTATACAACTCTGGGAGAAAGACCCAATAATCTCAGTAGGTTTCAGTCCCAAAAGTCGGTTTACAAAACTTCAGACTACAAGAGTTGTGTGTTAAACATGACAGCAATACAAAGCAGTATGGTAGAAGGCGCACAATGAACATTGCCTTTCGCTCCTGTACAAAAGGCAGGATACGAATCAATCAAGCATAATATAAATAAATAAGCCAAATTGTGTTTGATGAGTTCTTTTGGAGCAGCTTTCCATAACTGCCTCACTCTGGGTATTGGACTTCAAATCCCAGAATTCCCTGGATGAGTCCAAGATACCTGGAGGGAATCAGCATAGGGAAGGCTTATTTCTGAATAATCATCTATGAGTTTCCCTAAAAGCTAAGGCTATTGTAGGTAAAAAATGTGAAGGAAAGACTGTGGTTGCTGCAGCTAACCCTGCATCAAAGCACCTCTCTTTTTTAGGGGGCCATCCTCCTATTTTTAATACAGCTAGAGCAAAGAATTACCTTATAGACATCTAATCCCGTAAGGAAGCTGTTTAAGATATGTACAGTATGAAAGGGTTGTTAGTGACGCAGAGACCAATATGCAACTCCTTCTCCTGGCATTATGAAATCTCCGCAACACGCTACAGTTATTTATTTTTCTCGTCCCCAGGAGAGTCCATAAAACAAACGCAAAACGACCCCCAAGGAGTGATATCAAAGCAAAAGATCCAGTAGGCTACTGTTTGAATCCAAAAAAAAAATTTTTGGGGGGGGAGCCCCACAGTTTATGTCTCTTGCTCGACCCCTCTGCGGAACCCCAACGTATTTCCTCTTGCCCACCACCCCCGACCCCGGCTATGTATTGTATACGACACTGCACAGCTTCTTAACCACTATCGCGGTTTCCCCTGCTCACCTGCAACCAAGGGGAGGCCGAGGCCCGAGAGCGAGCTCACATATCAGCAGGAGCGATCGCCTCGGGAATTAGGGAGCCGTTATCAAAAGGCGTCGCTTCCGACTCGCAAACCGTCTAGCGCTGCACCGCACGATTCAATCGCAATTAAAAAAACATCCATCGCAACGTGAGAGGAACGCAAAAGGGGGCTGGACCCGGTCCCCGCAGTCCCTTCCTTTTTTGATTCCCTGTGCTTCCTGTTGGGAGAAAGCGCCCCTCCTCTAGGCTCCGGCGGTTGCCTATGCGATGGGGACAAGTCGGTAATAATAATTTTGCAAGTATAGAATAAGGGATTTTCGTCCCTTTTCTCTTTTCCCCAGCTAGACTGATTCCCCCCCCCCCACACACACCTCCAGTCGTGAAGCGTGTTTTGGGCGCCCCCTCCTTATTGCAGCCTCTCCTATTCTGGGAAGGCTGTAGGAGGAGAGCCGTGGGTAAGTCCATGGCAGGCAAAATTCAGGAGGAGTCTGGTAACATCTTTTCAGGCCAACAGATTTTATTAAAAAGAAAGCCCTTTTGATAATAATACAAAGATCTGCATTAATACAAAGATCTACAAATAGAAATAGAACAACTATGGCAAAAGAAAGCAAAGATTTAGTGATAGGCACTGGGTGCCATTCCCAAAAAACTGGAGCAACACCCGAACACTACCAGCATTGACAAAATCACTGTAAATCATTTGCAAAAGGCAGCTTTACTTGGAACAGCTTATATCCTGCAACCTACTTTTAACATCGTCATATAACATCTGCCTATTCCAGGTCCTTGGGAAGGACTTGATAGGTGGATAAAAATGTCAAATCCAACTTAAAACATCTGGCTGACTGTGTGAAAAACTATAATAATAATTTGGCACAAGTCATGAATGCAAAACATCCTCAACCCTCATCCAGCCCACTGCAAAGGCAGCCCCCTACTGTTTTTATCTTGATCTCCTTCAAAAGTAGCACTTTTTAGTTTCCCCCACAAAATCAGTTTGTGGCAATTGTTTCATGGTAAATTTAAGAAGTGAAAACCAGTAGTGGTAAACTTTAAGGTATCAGGCTTGAAATTGAAAGACCATGAGTTGTAGTCCTGCCTTAGAGACAAAGCCTGTTGGGTGATTTTGGGCTCATTCTCACTCAACCCTCTGAACCCTCTGAAGGAGGCAAAATGGCAAATAAAAACTTTGCCAAGAATAATGCAGGGACTAATCAGACAGTCTCTAAAAATCGGATACAACTGAAGGGAAGAAGAAAAAAATTAAGGGCAGGGCCTATGCTGTTGCTCCTGCCTACAACTAATTGCTCTGGACATTCCCCTTGGTTATTTGCCTTTAAGCCTCTGCCATGGTGCTGAAAAGTCACCTCTCCCATGCCTTTGATTAATCTATAAGTGACAGAAGGTGGTAATGTGGAAAAGCAGGGTTTTTTTAGTGCCAGTTCTCCCTACTCCCAAAAGACCTTCTTCGGTCTAGCTGCAGAATTGTTTCCCCTTGTTTCTGTTCCCACAAAAAGGTACTGTAGTTCCGTAGAGGGGAAAGCAAAGTGGGAGCAAGTAATCATCAATCATTCTACAGGAGGATTATTTTGTGTGTGAATGCATAGGCTCTGCAGCCTACACCCTGTGGGAAAGGGTGAGAATCTAGTTTCTCCTCCTTCTCCTTATCATGCCTGCTTCTCATGACAAGAGGCAGGTGGGACAGGTGGCAAGAGAAATGGAGGCAGAGTGGGATGGAAAAGTGAAGGAGAGCAAATGTAGAAAATGGCTCCCTTGGTGCTGGTTACTGGTAGCAGAGGAACTGTGGATAACTTAGCTCAACTGACATCAGAGGAAGTACTGTACTCCTTACACAACTTCTTCTCCTCCCCCAGGATCTCATGGCAGAATAAAACCGTTTCTCCTTTAGTCCCTAAAAGTAAAGGTAAAGGTTCCCCTCGCACATACATGCTAGTCATTTCCGGCTCNAGGGGGCGGTGCTCATCTCTGTTACAAAACTGAAGAGCCAGCACTGTCCGAAGACGTCCCCATGGTCATGTGGCTGGCATGACTAAATG
>AZIM01000011.1:612990-626651 GCA_000516915.1 Ophiophagus hannah
ACACCTCTCCCCCCATAGCTAAAGATTGAAATGGGTTGAGGTGTATTGTCCTGTCACTGAATGGGGGCTGTTTCGAACTTCCTCAAAGCAATTATTTATTTCCTGTTTTTGTTTCTTTCCTGGATTTTTAATTTTAAGTTTCCTTAAGTCCCTTTGATCTGAGGAATGCTCAGCATACGCTGGTGGTTTAAGTTCAATTCAACCTTTTCTACTGATACTGTTACCATCGCCATAATCTGCAGTTGGAAATGGTACCAGTTAGGCACAGATTTAGTCCCTTAGGACATCTCCATCAAGGCAGGAACAGATTTCTTTAAAAAATTGTTTTTGTTTTGTTTTCAAAGTCTAAATTGAAAACAATTAGCCACCCTAGTCAAGTGCTATATTTCATTGTTTGAATGTTCTCTTTTGCCATACTGAGTGTTCTCCCATCACCAGTTGTACAGGTGGAATCAAAACAATACTCTCAATTTTTATTTCACTTCTGCCAAGTAACAAAACTTTTACAAGTTGAACGCAGTGAGCCTGAGCCATAAGGAATCACAGTTGGGCTTGCTAGTTGTCTTCTTTAGCAAGATATGGGTTACTTCTTTGTAGTCTGTTATGAACAAGGAATTTACCAGCTTCTGTTCCAGGTAAGGCACAAAGTGTTTCCAATTCAGTGTTGTTCCAAGATGGATTTATCTACTGCAAATAATTTAAGCATGTCTACTTCCAAGGGATGCAATATTCCTGTTATGATCATAGAGTGCAGAGGATCGCCAAGGGCCACCGTAGTCATATCCTGTAGAGTACCTGATACAATCTTCTGATCCAGTGCACCAACTCTTGCTAAGCCTACACAGACAGTGCTCTCGGTTACTTCTGCAAAAACAAAGAACAATGATTTAGGAAAATCTGCTTTAAAATTTTGACTTCTGCAGCAAATCTAAGAGAAAGTGATTCTCCCTCCTTTCCTTCAAAGTTACATCATCTTACCCTGACGCCAGGAAACCTTCTGAAGGTTTCGGAATCTACAATCATTTCCCTGAACATTGGAGCAATGCCTGTAACATTGCCTTGTAATAGGATGTGGCAAAATTTGTAAAGATCAGGCACAGGAAATATGGTGATCTAGCAGGAATCTGAACTTCTGGTATAATAATTAGGTAGGTTTTTAGTCATGCAGATTTATTTAAGTGAATATAGCCCACCAGAAAGACGATGCTATTTCTGATAACTGAGGAATTTTCAAAAAATAAAAATGAAAAAAAACAAGGAAGCATTTATGAGATATCTGTGGACAGGGTTTCATATCTCCGAAAAAGCTCCTTTAACCAGAAAATATGAAGGAGAATTTGCTGAGAGTCATTTTTACTCCCCCACTCCCTTATTTTTCTTGCTGTTTTGATAGGGGAAGGTTGTCTTCACTAACCATAACTTGCATAACAGAATAAATTGTATTATGTTTTGCTTATGTTATTTGAATCCAAGATGATGAATTAAATTGTAGTTAAAGTTCTCCTTAACCATAATTCTTGTTTTATGTTCCTTTGCTTCATAGGAATGAACTGTGTTTCCAGGTTTGCTTTTGATAAATAGCATATCACTCTGAGCTAGCATTTTGCCTTTATATGGAAAGCAAGTATCCATCTTGTTTGCTATGAATTACTGGCATCAAACACTGAAGAACTGGAAGTTTTACCACAGGATTGTTCAACCATGGCAATTTTTAAGACTTGTGGACTTTAACTNNNGGGCGGGTGGGGGAATTCGGGGAGTTTAAGTCCACAGATCTTAAAGTTGCCAGGGTTGGACACCCCTACTTTATAGTGTTATTTTAAACCTTAAAGCAACGATGAGAAAACTTCAGCCAGTCAGATATTGCTGAATTTCAATTCCTGTCATTTCCACTGAGCATGACTGGATCATGACCAGGATGATGGGAGTCATAGGGCATCCTTGATTTCTCCATCCCTGACCTACAATTTTACAATTAAAATGCTTGAGAATCAAATCAAGATCAAATTACTTAACTTTTGAGGTTTCTTTTTTCTACAACATAGAGATGTTTTACTAACAAGGGAACTACTTTTGGTTATGTTTCCCCACCAAAGTCTGTATTTCTTCATGCAATATCAAATGATTAGTTGAATACAAGATGGCAAGGTATGCGATACATATTTTTCTTTGTGCTGATCAAGGACTGTAATATTCAATTTTTTAAATATTAAAAGTGCCTTCCCACTCTGCATTTTGGACCACATTTTGTGGCAAGTAGAATCTCAAACACCAAATGAAGGAAATGCATAATTTCTTATGAGTGTGGGAAATGATTAAAGTCGATGTGATTCATTCTTGAAATATATCCATATGGAATTTTTAAAAAAAAAAAAACCCTGGGTCATTGAACTTGTGGCTGGGTTGTGAATATGCCAACATTCTGCGGCCTTTAAATATGTACTTCCAGGCCAGTGATGTACACGACATGTTGATGAACCAATGTAAAACGTTGGTTTCCGTGCAAACTGTATCTTGCCAAGTTCAGGATGGCCCATCTCCATATTACCATAAGAGTTCTTGAATTTGGAAGAGATTTCAAGGAATATATATATCTTTTTACCAGAAAGGACAAACAGATTATACCTGGCTTTTGGCCCTGTAGCCGCCGATTCTGGACAACTGCAAGAAGTTGCTCAGCTGCTTGATTCACACTCATGTAGCGTGGTGGCTCAAAGATTTTCTTTCCCCTGACAGAGAAAATTGACAATATCAAAACAAGGAGCTTATACATCCTAGTCATGTCAGATTCATGAGCACAACAAACTGACATTTGTAGTAGTTGGTCTGCACACTGCGTTTTCTTCAACGAATGTTTGTTAAACACAAGAAAGACAGGCTGGGTTTGGTCACCACACTAGCAGCTGAAAAGCAGGAAACAGCACATTCAGCAGATGGAAACATATTGGTGCACTCTTCCCTTGACTTCACTGGCCTAGCTTTAGATGTGCATTAAAAGCTACATCCAACATTTATGTCATTGGAAAGAGAAATCATTCTTAGGCAGTCCTGTGGCTGTTTTGAAGCTTTTAACTGAGGAATTACAGGCTGCATGATTCAGATGAATGTATTCTCCACTTCTAAAAGAGGTGCCATATGTTTACTCTTCCAGTACAATCCCAGCCATGGCTATTCCTCAACCCCCTCCAAAGTGGTGTTATACTTCCCCCTGCATCAGCGACCGTGCTATTCATGCCAAGTTGAAAGGAAAGCCTGTATTTTTCAACCATATATTCTCGAGTTGCATAATTATAGTCCCTCAAATCTAGTGTTTAAGAGTTGTTTTCAGCAAAGTATGCCAACCCTGGACTTGGCCAAGCAGAGTTATGAAGAAGTTCCAAAATAAATCTTCCCCTGAGATTGTCAGTCCATATGAATATGAAGCTAAACCAAAGTAAGGATGTGTCCAGAAACCATCAACTGTTCCACAAGATGAGCTGGCAAAGAGATTAAGGACGCAGACTGATCCACCCAGATTAGAAATACTGAACAACTGGGAGTGGGAAAATATTATACCACAGACAAAGTAACTTGGATCAGAGCTAATATCGCTCTGTTCGCTTTTTTAAAGTGAGAGACAGCTAATACATGCTAAACACACTAAGAATTAAATTTGTTTATGAAGCATCCAGTTTATCTTTAACAGAAAAAGATGACTAAAAGTAAGGTTTGGCCAATGACATTTTATTGCCTGAAGCAGAGGGCAAGTGATACCTCCAATTCCAGTTAGTACAAGACTTTAAAAGTACTTAAAACTACAAGGAGAAAGGTCTGGACTAGTTATGTGGAGGAACACCCTGACTGTGATGAGCAATTTTTCACTAGAGGTATTTAAAAAGAGACTGAACAGTCATCTTGTCAGAAGTGATCTAGTGTATCTTGCACAGTGCAAGAGTTGGACTCAATATTCCTTAAGACCATGTCCAACTTGATGTTATGAAAGCCAACGGTACTGTCTCTTGGACACCAATTCCTGGTGGTGCTTCCTGAGGCACAGTAGATGGTGTTTCATCCTACAATGTGGTCACACTGTTGTGAAGAAGACTAAATTGGCTACTGTTGAAAGCTGTGGCAAGCCTCCTGGGAAATGAATGCAACCAGAAGTCAGGCATTTCAGAAAAGCCAAGAACGGATTGCAGCATTGTTTCTGATTGTGCAAAGGCTTTCAACTGTGTTCAGCTGATGAGAAAAAGAAATATTTGCAAACCGATTTTGGGATCTTTGAAAAAGGTTTGGGTGCGTCTTTATTCCAGATTCCCTTCAAATATTTAAACCTAATACTTGTAGAAATACACTTGAGAGGATTCCAGTGGACTTTAGTTATGATTTAACTTTGCTATTCATCTGTCCCATAACCCAGAGTACGAATGATCGCAATTCCTTTCCATCTCCTGCATTAATTATGTATGTATGTATGTAATCCTATAGATGCCTATAATAGTTATTCTATTTTCAAGTGCTAAACTAGCTACATACACCTCACTGACACATGCTCATAATCAACACATAGCGACATAGCTTACCTCATGAGGTTCTCCACTGACTGCTCTTTCACTTTAATGTCTGCAGAAAAACGTTAAGTGTTATACACTGGAAATCTATTTTTTATAAAAACTAAGACTCAAGATTTTATTTTTCCTTTGCATATGATACAGAAATATGTCCATAGACTGTCCTCTCTAACTTATTTCTACATGCATGATCTTACAATCTCTATTCCAAATTTTTTTTAAAAAAAAAATAGGACTAATTTCAGCTAGCCAGTACCATTACATTCATTGCTCTATTGTATTGTCCAATACATGGCTACCATTTTGTTGCTGTATAGCATATTCTTTGTCTTTGGGCTGCTTTAGACTGTACTGTATGTGTGTGAGGCAGAAAGGAATTTTTTAATAGTCTACATTTATTATTTTTATAAATAACTCAAGTGTTAAGGTTAGGGTTAGGATTAGAGTTATGTAAATAAATATATAAATAAATTAAATAAAACAAACAATTCCAGAGTATCTCTATTGGATATTAGTACATAACAAGCAGTGATTTTCACAAACTGGTTTGTATTCAGGATTCAGACAATTGCTCCAAGGAGTCCTAATCATTTTTCCTCCTTCCCGGTTATCTGTTTAGGGGCTACAACAAACATTCTATAGCTATTGAGCAGATTCTGTCCTTTTGAGATGTTTTTGCTGGACTTTTTTCCTCAGACTTCTTCCACTACTGACACTGACACATCCTTCTTATGTGTTTGGATTGGCTTCATAAGGTCCACTCTTTGAGGATGAATTGCTGCTAGTATCTAACTCAGCGTGTAAGACACAGTCCATTTTTCATAATTAAAAAGATTTCTTTTTGCATTAGACCTAAGTACCAATCTTAATTGAAGTCTGTTAGGTAGACATCAACTTTAATAAGTTCAAGCTGTACCATCTGGAACCAAATGTGTGTTTATAGGATTTAAGGTTGAAGCAATCAATAACATACTTGACGTTTTTCATCTTATCTTCTAGAAGAAAAACATATTGGGTGTCATACTTCCTTCAGATCATTAGTTACTGAATTTGATACCCTATTAAGCCTAAGCAGTATGAATGAGCTTTGAGGAGGAGCCATGGATGCAAATATAAGTGTTGTTTTGTTTCCATCAGCTGCCTGCCTCTTGGCCAGTGAGACCCACTTTAGCAGGATAAAATCTGGAATTGTAGATATTGCATTCACCTCCAATCCTTTATGAATATAATTCAAAGGGCTGGTATTATCAGGAACAAGCAATCAGATCCATTTGTGATCAGCAACTTTATTGTGTTCTATGTATAATCCCTGAGTCTCCACAAACTGCTTGGAACTTAGATGGGGTCAGGCTTATTAGGCCTTTGGGGCTGTGTGAGGACTCAAGACTAGTTCCCTGCTTGACCCCTCCTCCCTGCCTGGCTGGGAGTTTCCAACAACTTCTACAACCCTCTGGACTCAATTCCTAGGTATTTTAGGAATTATCTGAACCTGCCTAACCTGTGCACTCCAATCAGAGAGAGAACACCTCTGGCTCCCCCACTCCAAGTAGGGCAGGGGCAGATTCGCTCAGTGGCCTCATCCCCCCATTCCTTTGGAATGGCTACCCCGGTTTCCACCCCCAAGGTTTAAAGAAGGTAGTCTTTAAAGTAGCATTATGTTGTGTTGGATTACAATGGGCTATTTACGGTAGCTTTATCCAATTGCTTGTGAGTGAGATTACTGGACTTGTTTTATGGATTTTTATTGTGAGTTTCCCAAAATTATGTTATGTGATGGTAAACACATAATGAATTAAACAACGTTCCAGGTTTGTTTGTTTTTTGTAAGAATGGAATTGCCCTCCCTTTATATTTTAGTGCCATTTATTTCCAGTGTTTATTTTATTCTAGTCATTTGAACTCTGGATCGAATTCATTTTCCATATACAGTCAATGACTTCATAATTGCACTTTAATTTTTAACCAGCTATTCATACTTCTTCACATATCAACATTCCTGACATGGAAATTTTGCTATGATAAAGTGAATTAATCAATGACTTCATACACTAAGCTAAGCCAGAATACACTTGGATCTTAATGTGTGGGCCAAGCAGCTGTAATTTGCACACCAGGCTTCCAGCTGAGCACTTTACGTGAACCCAGCCAATTGTGATTGATTTACAAATGGATATCCTAGAATGGCTTGGCATTCTGTGCAAAGATAATAAAATGCTGAAGTAATGTTCCTCAATATTTTAACACAGAGGTGTCTTTCTGTGTTGTGTGTCTGTGTGTGTTTATGAGAAATTAACCAGACTCCATGGGCTGATTCAATCTTCCCTAATCTTTTGCCCTTTGGATGATTGGGAATCGACACACCTGAGGGCACTAAGGAAGAACTCATGTAGTAGAGAAAATGGAAGCAAGTTGAGAATGGAAGTATTAAGAAAGGAGACTGGGAGATGTGCTAGACAGAGCATTGTCCAAAACACAGGCTGATGTGTATACAGAAATAGTGTAACATCTTTTTCATTCAGCATTAATCACAGAGAAGAAACACAATTTTAAATCTCTTTAGCTCTCTGAAAATGCAAATGGCCAACATCTGTGCAGTTTCAATAGTTACATGGCTGCTGCAACATTTCAATAATTGAGGAACAATTCCAATCAATTCCCCAATGTATAAATTATCTCCAGACCAATTTCTGCAGCAGTCATGTTGACTGATTATATGCTGGCAAAATTCAGTTCTTTCCAAAACATGCAGAGAAATTGCTTTTGGACTTAGAGGTTTTGGGATATAATGCTGGAACTCCTGCCTTGTAATCAAGAAAAGCAACCAAGGTCATAAGACCGTTAGCTGCTTTCAAGAACTCAGAACCAACCTACGATCACCAAAAAAATCAACCCTAGTATTTAAAGAACACTGAATGAACTAATTACATCAGTCCAATTTCCATCTGATAACAATTCCATGTGTGTTTGTTTGGCTCTGTAGAATGTCTCTCGCTTACATGTTAAATCCAATTTTGTCTGAAAAGACTGGTGCAATTTTTTTAAAAAAATTGTGCCTAGCTACAAAACCTTTTGGGCTGCTCTCTTTTCTGCAGGCCGTTATTGATTATAGTTTTAAGAAAATAACAGAAATATCAGAAATAATGAGTACTTTTTGTTCTCCCTCTACAGTATATGCAGTGGTGGTATTCTACCGGTTTGGCCCAGTTCGGCCAAACTGGTAGCTCCGACGATCATTTGTGAGCGAACCGGTTTCCCCCGACAATCAGCTGCTGGGCCCTCCCACCTACCTCGCCTCTATACTGACATTTATTTCCTGCTTTTCAACCTCAGCTGCTTCACGTGGCACAGCTGATTGCCGTGCGTCAGCTGTTTTACACACAGGGCTTGCAGCAGAACGTAAGTTGCAAACTCTGCGCGTGTGCAAAGCGCATGCTCACATTGAACCAGTAGGAAAACTTTTTGAAACCCACCATTGAGTAGATGATGCTAATCTCTATATCTATCGTATTACTGTAAAAACTCAGAAGCAGGATCAGTAAGTAGCTTAGCAATCCCAGTAAAGGGATGGCCTTGCTAAAACTTGTATTTTAAACATTTTTAAGACATTCTAGGACGGGGACAGCGAACCTTTTTGTTATGGTGTGCCAAAAACACATGAGTGCCGGCACCCACAATGCAATGTGGCCCACCCCCCTGCGCATGCGTGCGGAACACCCTTGCCCCATCCCCTTATCTGCACTGCACATACACATGCCTCCCAGCTGATTTTTGGCCCGTTTGAGGAAGCCTTGGGAGGCTGAAAACGGGCCCATTTCGGCACTTCCGGAAGGTCTGTTTTTCGGCCTCCCAAGGCTGCAAAGGCTTCCCTCGAGCCTCAGGAGGGCAAAAACAGCCTCAAATGGGCTGAAAATCAGCNNNGAGGCGCACGCATGCGCAGTGCAGGTAAGTTTGACTGGGGCTCACGTGCCTGTGTGGCACCTGTGGCACATGTGCCATAGGTTCGCCATCACGGTTCTAGGATCAGCTCCCTAATAATGGAAGCACATTTGTGTGACCCTCTTAATGGTAATTTAAAACTTCTTACAGTGTAATTCTGGGGCAATTTAAAACTCCTGACTCTGCAATATTCAGTCATTATTCAGACTCAAGTTTCTTTGCAAACTTAGTGCTAGATAAAGGGGTACATTTCTTAAAATTAGGGAATGAGTGGGTGAGGAGACTTAGATTTCTACTTCTTCTAAATGTTAAGAGAACACTGCAATTGATTACTATATGGGCCAATTTATATTATGTAAGTCTAGCAATAATCTTTTCCCATCCCATTGTACTAAGCTTTAGATGAAAATTTCCATAAAGAAACAAAACCTGAAATAAAACTCTACCCTGGGGCAAATATAAGGGGAAGGCTAGGCAAATGCTATTTTTGGCTTATACTATTTTTCAGTGAATAGGAAAGTGTCTTGCTTGCTTAGATAAAAACAACAACTATTAAATATAATACTTTCCTTTTAGTATCACAAAGTGGTACATGCCCCCCCAAATATTGCAGATATATTAAATACATACACACATAAATCAGTGATGGTAACCTAGGAATCACTGACATATGAATTTGGATTTTTTTTTTAGAAAGAGCGTTGGCCAAGGATAGAGTTTCATTTAGACTGGCAATAACATATATAGTTTTGGTACCTTTGTACTAAATTCTATTATGGGGTAAAGAGAGTCAAATTCATATTCCACTATCCTAATACAACTTTCCCAGCCACTGTGTCTAAATGAACATTTCTATGACCAAAGCTATTTGGGATGGACTAACACAGGGTGCTGGACCAGAATGGTTCCAAAACAGATCAGATGATAGAAATTAGGTGGCCCTTTCTTAAGCTACTTCTTACTGCAGCAGAAGCCAGTGGTTATTTTGCCAGCCAGCCCAGTGGCTCAGGTAAAACCAGCCAATTAGAGCTTTTTTTTTTTAATTTTTTTTAATATCAAGGATAAAAATATCTGCCATTATGCTATTGGTTATAGTATGTATAATACTATACTATAATATTATACATATTATAGACAGTAATGTAATATACAGTATAGTATATTGGCTGCATTATATTATTCTAATTTCATGATTATGCCTGCATTTGCATGCTTATTCAGGAATTAAATCAACTATGGTTTATTCAATTAACCCAATTTTCTGGATTTGTACAATATCATGAGCTATACATTAACAAGGACCCCTAGCCCCTGAATTGTTTAAGGCTTGATGCTCTCTCTTTTCCTCTTTAATATTTACATGAAATGGCTGAGGGAGATCACTCATCTGTTTGGGATCTCAACATATGTGGATGATACCCAGATATATATATTTATCCTGAGTCAATCAAGTTGATGTTCTCAAGGGCCTGTCTCAATGTCTGAAAAGTGTGTGAAACTGGATGGAGAGAAGAGACTCAAACTTAATCCTGAGAGGATTGAATGGCTGAAGATACTGGGCCCCATAATCTTGGATTCACAGCTTCTGCTCAAAGAGCAGATGACAGCTGTGGCCAAGAAGGCCTTTACACAAGCACATCTTCTTATTTGATACTTCTTACTTGATCAGAAAGGATGAATTATTGAATTATTCACAAAAGTGTAGTAGTTCGAATTGATGAAGCATGATAATGGACAGCATGTTTATGACAAATGTGTAGTGCAAAAATTCTGGATGGTGTATGAGCCATTAAAAAAGACATCCAACAATTGCTTGAATTCTTAAAATCTCACAATGATATCACATCTAAATAAATAAATACCAGGTGCAAATGTTTCTTACCAAGTAAGCATAGTGTGTGCATTCCATTTTTTCTGTTTTTTATAATTTTGTCAAAAAAACTCTCAGGCTTCCACGTGTCTGTCCAGAATACAATAGAAACTGTTTCTCCAAAGTTATAGAGCTATAAAGGAGAGAGAGAGAGAGAGGAAAGAAACTGGTTATAAACATTCAGTATTATGGCACTTTTCAAATGTACCAGACTCATTGTATTATACTTATTTTTACATGTCAAAGGCAAGGTCTGGAACCAACTGAGATACATTGGCCAGAGATGTTTTTGAAAATTAGTTCTACACATGTCCTGGAAGTGCTCCAATTTCTTCTTTGCCTATGATTGCTATTTTAAAATGGTATAGCTACATAACTACAGAGTCTCAATACAAAGTACGGTAGTAGTTTGGATTAACAACAGAGAGAATTCAGCTCAAATCTATTCTCACACAATGAACCTCTGTGATCACTTTGGGTCAGTCACTATGTCTCAACCTAACCAATCTCACAGGTTTTTCCTACAGAGAAAAAGAAGGGATTGCTATACTAGATGCTATTGGGATTTCAGACCCATCCAAAATTAGTTACTGAGTGGGACTTCCGGAGGAAATATGGTGAATGGAAGACAGCTGTTCAAAAGCGGAATTGGCAACCACGGCAAAGGCCCAGTAACCGATAGGTAGATCTGTTCCTTTGAACTTTCCAGAGAAGAGAGCAACAACATGTGCTCTGAAGGCTGCCTCTCACAAGGAGACTGTAGACAGTGGTTTTCCATTGTTTTAAGCAATGGGAGATGATGGGACTAATCATTTTGCTTGCAATTAGTTTTTTAAATGACACTAAGTTCACAAACTTCTTCTTTTAAAAAAAAATCACTTTCATAAATTGCCTGTTAGCCATCTTAAAACTATTAGAGACCTTCAGAAGGACAAAGTTGAAAAGTTTCCATCAGTTGAGTTTATCTTCCACTCCAAACAAAAGCAAAATTACAAGTTTAAGAATTTACAGAGCCTGAAATAAACAGCAGCAGTTAAGTAAGTTTTTGATCTAAGAATGGATCAAATGGATTAAGTATTCAGATAAATTATAATATTGACTTTTACTGAAAGATGTTGGAATTAACTATTTAAAAAAAACAACTTCTTGTGGGAAATGCTATTCTGGTTATTGCAAGTCGTAATAAAAGATAAGTGATATTTTAGAAACTGGACACTAGAGGGGACTAAAGTTTTTAAGCAGAAGGAAAAAAAAATACAAACTTGATGTCATTTAATACTGAAACTTGCAAAATGACACCAAATGTTATCAGGCATTTTAAAGGAGATTTTTGAAAAATGAAATAAAAGGTTAGTGATTACAATATCAACATGTCGGTAATGAAGTCTGTTTCTATGGATAGACTATCTATAAAAAATGTTAATAAAGGAGTGACCAATGTGGAACAAATTTTATCTGAGAAAATAAAGTAGGGGAGATGGAACTACAAATGACAGTCCAAGATAATGATTTGGAACATTCCAAAGACTTTACTAGATATACAAACTTTGACAAACTTTTAAAAATTAAACATAAATGATAAACCAAGAGAATGACCTGGATAATGTTTTCTTGTTGGATTTACAAAAGAGGCTTTAATCTTTGGAAAATCTATGCAATGAGATAACAAAGAAAATAAAATAAATCAAATCCTATGATAATATTTGATTGAATTAACAATTAAGATAGTGAGAAGTAAAAGGGAAAATATAAAGTTGTTTTATTTGATCAAGGTTAAAATAAGAAGTGGGATATGGGATGAACAAATAAATATCTGATTAGGGATTCTTCATTTTCTTTTTCTTCCTTCTTTTGCTTTTTTCCTGCACTTTTTATTATTTTTTCCACTCCGTTTTCTTTCTCTAAATTTAATGTGTATTAGCTTTTACTATTAAAAGCTAATACAAATTAAATTTAGAGAAAAAATAGAATGGAAAGAAAGAATAAAAAGTTCAGGGAAAAAGCTGAAGGAAAAGTAAGTGATCAACGAAAAAAAAGAAAGGAGATATATAAAGAAGTGACGTGCAACCTTGACCACAAGTAGAAACAAATTTAATAGCTCTTCAGATCCATAAACAGGTATCTCTTTATCTCATATTCCATTCCCTACAATGGGATTACATTAAAATTCTTAATAAAAGAATAAAATTAAAATTCTTAATAACATTATATTTTTAAAAAATAACTAAGTACATTTGAAGGTGGAATAAGTTCTAAAGCAGGCATTGGGTAACTACTAACAGGTTATGCAAGTATACTGCTTTGCATCATAGACTTTGAATTTAATGTAGGGAAATCTGCCTTCCTTGTTTAAGAGTGGATCTCTACCACTCATTGTGCAACTTAAGTTTTTTTTTTAAACTCACTAAGACATTATTAGGAACCAAATCTGCAATCTATACATTGTTATAATACAGTATGTTAGTGATATTCATTGATCTTAATTGTTTATTTAAATAATATTGGCTCCCATATCACAGACACCTTACGAAAAGCATGATAAGAGATATAAACTGCAATAACAACAATATAAACAACTGCATTAGAAATCCAAACATAACACAAACTTTCCAGCCATTAAAATATTAAAAGGATTAACAATGTGGAGGAGACACCGTGAGATGAAGAGATAATTAAGAAGATACTAGACTGTGCAGAAATGGATAGATTGACATTGAAAATTAAGCAGAAAGAAGACACAGAATACTATCAAACATCATGGAATCTAAAGGAGTGGAGATTAAGAATATAATCAGTTCTGTTAAGCAAATTAAATATCCAGATAACACGATGTTTATTAAGCACTAAGAAATGTAATTAATAAAAAAATCAATAAAATTTAACATTTTAAAAAATGTGGAAAAGGGAAGAAGCAGCTGTAAGGATAGAAAAGCAAGGAAAACAAGTCCTATTTCTGAATGGGTATTCAAGAGACAACTTTAGCTATGCAAGCATATATTGTATCATAATGCATGAAGAAGAAACCCTCATTGCAATAGCTAGGTACAAGATGACACTGCTCAAACAGAAAAACCTGGGAAGGGTTTTGGAAGAGGCCAAACTTCTTCTCTACCCAGGAGACAACTTACAACCATTCAAAGTTACAATGGCACTGAAAAAACTAACTGATTCTTGACGCTTACAACTGGTGCAGCTGGGATTCAAAACTTTTTACTACTGGTTCTGTGGGTGTGGCTTGGGGGGCATGGTGTGGCTTGGGGGGGGTGGGTTGGGGGGGGGGTCTTTCAAACTCCCTTCCCCCCCCC
>AZIM01000011.1:630159-642739 GCA_000516915.1 Ophiophagus hannah
AAGGCCTGGAGGAACGTTGTCCATGGGTTCATGATGGGTCAGACACGACTTCACGACTAACAACAACAACAATAGTGTAAGCTGGGAAAACAAGTCAAAGGAAATGGCTGAAAAGAACTGTACATTCTTAAATATTACACTTCAGTAAGAGCTAGCTTGGTGTAGTGGTTAGGCACCAGGCTAGAAATCACAAGACTGTGAGTTTTAAGATTTCTTAGGCATCAAGGCAAGTCAAGGCAAGAAGCAACAGGTGGAAGCAAGTTGAAGAAAGATCCAACCTGGAACTAAGGAGAAATTTCCTGACAGTGAGAGCAATTAACCAATGTAACAGCTTGCCTCCTGGAGTTGAGGATGCTCCATTACTGCAGGTCTTCAAGAAAAGATTGGACAGCCATTCGTCTGGGATGGAATGAGGTCTCCTGCCATGAGTAGGGGGTTAGATTACAAGACCTCCAAAATCCTTTCCAGCTGTATAATTCTAGGATCTTATCAACAAATCTATAGGGACTAGTCTGGGCAGTTGCCAGGAGTCAACACTAATTCAAAGGCACCAAAAAATAATAATGTGATTAAGCAAGAAAAAGGGTGAAAAAATGTAGAACAGTTCTTTTTTGAGCTAGATGTTCTGCTCAAGTATTCTTTACACCTGTAGGGCCAATAACATGCAAGCTAAATTGAGAATGTACCCCATGGCCCTACACCAGAATGACCTGGTGGACTTTTAATTTATCAGAGAGTAACAGGGAAGCAAACCTAACCACAGTCTAGACGTATTTTCAGAGAAGTTCCACTGAACAGGTTGGAATATCTTATTCATATGAATCTCTCTGTTTCTCTCTCTCTGTTTCCTATCTCATGCCCTTGTTCTTGAAATCACCTATGAGAATAAATAATGACCACTGAGTAAATATATGTAGAAAGCAAAGACTACAACCTTGACATAGAGAGGACTGACCTTTTTTTAAAATTAAATTACTTAAACAATTAAATTTATATGCCAACCACTTCACTGATCTGTCAAGCAACTCTTTAACAAGGAGTTAAACATAGCTTGAGTCCAAACCAAGAAGAAGGAATGTGTAAAGAAATCTTGGGTTGACCCACTCCCAACTTGCAGTTCAGAGTGAGTGTAAGAAAGGAACAAGACAAAGCATAATCAGACTTGCAAAATTCTGTTATAATGGCTCATCTTATTTAAGAGTAGATTTAGGTTTTCATGGAGACTGTTCTTGGTCTGGTTTACATCACAGATCTTACACTATATGCTATTGTAGTGGGAACAATTCTTCAGGGATTAAGTTACTCAAGCTCTAGTCTAAGAGGGGAGAAAAAACCCATACTTTATATATAGATAAGAGATGGTGGGTTGAAATACTGCCTCAGCTATGATACTTTCCTGTATGAATTTAATCCTAAAGGACTTCATAGAATAGTTAAAAACTCCTCATATGACTCTTCAAATAGAACTTGACAGTGTAAAGTTTTGCAGCCAACTCTTTGATGGAAATAGATAGTTCAGCACTTGAAATTCCACAGCAGAAGGGCAATTATGAAAAAAGATGAACTAAACACATGGAAAATGTAGATTCCAGCTATAGCTTTGTTCACATAAGGTCACTGATGCCGCACATCTGCATTCAGTTTGAGTAGCATTTATTTAATAATCTGAAATGCTCCCTGATACACTGATATAGATTTTGGGCCTTTAAAACAAGGTACAAGATAATAATTATAACCAAGGCAGCATCTTAACTCTGTAGGAGTTGCCTTTGCTTAGGACTTTCTCATCAAGTTATCACTCCAAGGATGCAAGATCTGTCTTCTTTTGCAACCAGTCATTTTAATTTCCGGGTCAAATAGAGCTCTGCTTTTTATCAGTAGTGTTAAGATGTCCCTAATTTGCAGGTGGTTGTCATGGAGAAATTCTGCCTACATCATAACCCAGAGACGACAATGATTTGACGGCACATAATCACTCAAATTTGCAGGTATATTTGCAGATATCTTCATATCCAAGAAGCTGTCTTGGATATCTTCATATCCAAGAAGTTTAATTCGCAGTTGTTTNTTTAGAGGAACTCCACATATTGCATCTATTGCCACTAAACATTATACAAACCTACAGATTTCCTAGACATGTCCAAGTGCCCCTTATCTACGTTGCATGCATTTGTTACTAGAAACATGCTGTAAAAACAATGTTTCCCACAGTAGCTCTAAAAACTGCCCTTCATTACCGGCTTTTACCATAGGTGGGCACATCTAAACCACAAATTCTGCAACCAAATGAAACTAAAAGGATCCCATTTGTGTCTGTCAAAAGCTATCTAAAAAGTAAAGCCTCATATAGATGTTCTTGGTGACTGCTCAAGCAGAACTCCTCTGGAAAGCTGCCAAACCCACAGTATTTGTTAGAAATAGTGTATGAATTTTTTTTTTTGCCCAGGCAGCTTTGCTGGTAGAAGTTGAAGTAGTGAAAGAGTAGGTTTCAGTACATATTAATTATGAGGTCTGAGTTGAGTTGGGCATTTACGACATGTAAATTGTTTCTATTTTCAGAAAGGAATTCGGCTGTCATTAAATTAAGAAACATCTTGGTGCTACTAATGCAAACTGTAGAATCATCTTCAGATGACAACATCTGAGAAACGATGGATGGAGTGAAGTTAGATAACATTGTGGTAGAATTCAGCCTCGATTTCATCTGCTAAAGTGGGGGTGATTTAAAGCCTATGATATGTTGCCTTAGGCAAGGAGATGGACAGCATATAAATTTAATAAATGAGTAAAGAGAGAACTAAAACAGGTGAGGGGATGTCCTGCTTGCTCGTTGTTCACAGTTTTCTATCTGAAATAACTCTCTTCTATTTTAATATTTCACCACTCAACAAAAATGACCACATATTGCTACTGGCAAGACCACATATTGCTACTATTATTTCTAGCTGTATCCCCAAGCTTAGGATATCAAATACAGTAGAGTACATATGGTGTTACAGATAGTCCTTGACTTATGACTAGTTGTTTAATGAAGTTACAATGGCCTTGGAAAAGGTGCTTTATGGCCCATAAGGCACTTCTGGCCATTGTAAAACATCATGTCTCTCTCACAGAAACACACACACACCTCTCCCACAGTTACATGACTGCATTTTAGATGCTTGGCAATCAGTTCATATTTATGACCAGTTACACGATCCCGCAGTCACATGGCTGCAATTTGGGATGGGTTTTTTTTTGCAGGTTCCAGCAAAATCTTTTATTCGGGAGATTAGATTCAATGAATAACCTTGTGATTCATTTAATGACTGTGTGATTAGGACTTGCAATTCTGCAATTTGAGTTTTCGACTGCAGTAAAAAAAAAAACAGTTGAAAAATCAGGGTCCAGATCCACAGGTGCCTTGACTTACAACTGCAATGACTACAGCTGAAATTCCAGTCTAGCATGCGTGACGATCTCCTGCACATCTCCTTTAAGTCCTTTAGTACAGGCAGTCCTTGACTTAACAACAGTTCATTTAGTGATGGTTCAAAGTTACAACGGCACTGGAAAAAGTGACTTTTGACCATTTTCCACCACATCTGTAGCATCCCCATGATTATGTGATCAAAAGCACCCCAGAAAAATGACTCCCTTAATGACTGTAGATTTGCTTAACGACCATCACCCAAAAAATTGTAAAATTGGGTCAGTCACGTGATGATGTATTTAATGACTGGCAATGACTTACGATTAATTCCTGGCTCAATTACAAGAGTAAATCAAGGATTACCTATATTTTAGATTCGTTTCATTTTTTGATTTTTCGTAAAGGAGGAAACTGGAAAGTTGGTATGTTGGAAAATGCCCGTTATTAAAATCACGTTTCTTACAAAAATACCCTTGAATCCCACACACAGAGATAGACATTGAAAATAAATATGTTAGTTGGTTGGAACAAATATTTCACTTGAAAGTTAGCTGGGATTTCATTCAGGCAGCAACATTGCCAGTTTTCTATCTGGTAAATGGGCTTTTGGGCACTGGCCACATCTTCATGACAGCCCATTTGTGACAAGTGTCCTCAAGAGGCTCCTTGCAATTTATGTATATTCACCAGCTTGGGAAAAAATTGCCTTCTCCTAAACTGAAATAAAGAATAGGGTACAAGTGGAGCAATAGATGCATTTACTCTGATGAAACAACCCTCATATACTATTGTTACACATTCCTGCATCTTTACAAGCAATTTTGATTTCTTCAAGCTGCCCAGTGAGGAATAGAACAAAGGGGGTGATAATACATTGAAAGATAAAAAAGAGGACACAGGGACAGGATAGCAGAAGGAAGTTTTATGCCTGCTATTATGTCATGTGAGTCAATACCACAACCCATTTGTGATGATACAGAACTCTCAAGGGGGAATGAGCATTCCAATTAACTGAGAGAGCCCTGAGCATTAGACCTATTTTTTTTCTCCTAACTTGGCAGTTTTTAAAATATGTGAACTTCAAACTTTCAGAATTCCCCAGCCAGCATGCTCACAGGGGAATTCTGGGAGTTAAGTCCCATTTATCTCAAAGTGGCCAAGGTTGAATAACACTGATATGGACTGTACACCTTTGCAACCAGAAGTTAACGCAGATAAATGTTTCATAGAGGAGAAAAAGAACACCAATATAGGGCTGCCATTGCTAGGATCAGCCACGTGCTAAGGTAACATAGGTTCTCGTGGCAACTGTAGAAATTAAACCATGTTGGGATCTCCTAACCATGATTGTTTAAGCCCAAATCTCACTCCATAACAGCCATAAAAAAAGGTTTTCAGAAATAACCATGCCCTTCTCAGTTCTGTAGACATTTTAAAACAAGAAATGAAAAAAAAAAGGATGCATATTCACAGGCCATAATGCAATAGCTTGAGAGAAATCATGAAGTAACCTTTTCAAAACCAAGTGCCTATTTTTGTGGCATCCTTTCCCAGCATGGTTGCTGCATTTGGCTGTCAGTGCATTTCTCCAGGTCATCTTTAAGCATTCATGGTTCCCATTTTCAGTGAGGGTCAAAAACAGTGTTTCTTAACCTTGGCAACTTCAATTCCCAGAATTCCCATGTTGGGGAACAACAACAATCTTAACTATCTAAACTGTTGTTGTTTCCCAGCATGGGAATTCTATCTAAATTAATCAAACCCCTGATTAGGGGTCACAAAAATAAGACCTTTATCATTCCATAAATAAACAGAAGTTTCCAACAATCTGATTCAGTTTTTAAGTATCTGGGGACAAACACATAAATAATTATCATCTGCTACAGAGAAAGATGGAAGTAGATCCTCCTATCTGCTCTCCAAAGAGATCAGATACTTCCAATTGTGCCTGCCTCTAAATCATCCCCACCCCACTGGATTATTGTAAGATACTGACAACTGAATAGGTACAAGAATTTGGAGTAGAAACTCCATCATCCCCACCTAATCAGATCACTGGGAGCTTGTAACTACTTAAATCAAATAGATGAGTGATTATGTGAAAATGTTGATGGATATTTCAGAAAATGCAAAGCGGAGACTTGAACTTTCAAATGAGATCTCCTATAAAAATAAACAAACATGAACTCACAGTGAAAGAACTACACTAAACTTCTCTTGATCCACTTAAACGAATGAATAGAGAATCAAATGAGAATTACTAGCAAGGTACCATTTCAGCTCTGTATAGCGTGCATAACTTTAACTTGAGTCTTTTAATCCAGGGGCCTCCAACCTTGGCAACTTTAAGCCTGGTGGATTTCAACTCCCAGAATTCTCCAGCCAGTTGGGAAATTCTGGGAGTTGAAGTCCTCCAGGCTTAAAGTTGCCAAGGTTGGAGACCCCTATTTTAATCCACAAAGTGGTACATGTATGAAAGAATTAACACGTGGTTTTAAAACTTTTGCTAGTTCAAAGCTATCAACTCCTTGAGCTCAACTCTACAATACCAAAGTGTTTTTTTAATGTTATATTGCACAAATAATGACAGAAAGTCATGAGATTAAAATCTGTTCACCCCATCTTGTTTGAAAGGACTGTAATTGTCAACCATAAAGATATATACTGCAGCATGTTTTTCAGTATATAAGACACTTTATCATTTCTGTGTACAGGTAGTCTTCAAACTTACAACCGGACCTGAGCCCAGAATTACGCTTGTATGTCAAGACAGTCGTTAAACGGGTCAGCATGTCATCACACGTTGATTTTTACAACCATTTTTGCAGCAATTGTTAAACAAATCCATGTTTTCCAATGGGCTGGAAACAAATGACCCAAAGCAGCAGAAAATGCCAAGCAGGGAGTGTATGACTGTTGGAACTGTGGAATTAGGTCATAAATCCATTTTGAAGGGTCCATCACAACTTCAAATGGTTGGTAAATGACCTGTCATTAAGTGAGGACTACCTGTAATAGCTGCCACTCTCAAGTACTCATGAAGCACAAGGCATGCCTTTTTTCCCCCTACAGCTCCTGTGCAACTGACTTCAAACTGGCTTCCCCCAATCATGCTGGCAAAACTGTTAAATTGGAACTCCAAATGTCATTTGCTTAGACATCTGCTGCTCTCCAACAAGGCAGAATTACATCATAGGCTTCAGTGCACCCTCTGTAAGAATTTTTTTTAAGGCAAAGGTGTTTCCTGTTTTTCATTACTGAAGTATGAGCCTCTGCATCAAGACCAGTCTTTAATACGGGCGCATACAAGCATGAGCTCTTTTTTTGGGAAGTGCAAAAAAGATGGGAGTGAGGAACGCATGGTCCTCCAAGTTTTGTTGGGCTCCTGCTCTCTTAACCCCCAGCCAAAACGATCAAAGGTCTGAAATGATGGGATTTAAATTTACATGCGGCAAAATAAGATTAAGGAGAGCCAGTTGGATCTAGTAGTTAAGGCACCAGGCTAGAAAGCAGGAGATCATGACTAAGTCATTTGGGGGGGGAAGCCAGATTCACACCACTGTGTTGCATGCTTAACTGCAACAATTAGCTTAATAACTGGGTCAAAAGGTCATAAAATCAGGCATAAGACCCTTAAACACTCTTACTTAGCAACAGAAATTCTGATCCCAGTTGTCACCATAAGTCAAGGACTACCTGATATCTTCCTCTTATCAGAGGTATCCATTTATAATTCTGATAAGTCTGTTTAGTCCAGGGGAGAAGGAAGCCTTAGTAGCAAAATCACTGAAAAGTGGTACATAAAATAGAAATAAAACAAGAGGAAAAATACACTGATCCAAAATTAGGATTATGACTTTTAGATTAACGGTTTTATTCTCAAGGTCTATGGGAAAAGCACCATCCATGTTTATCTTATCCATTAGGGCCGTGATGGTGAACCTGTGGCACACAGAGCCATTTGTGCCAGTAGGTGACTACAGGCAAACTTATCTCACTGTGCATGTGCGTGCCTCACAGCTGATTTTCAACGGATTTGAGGCCTTTTTCGTCCTCCCAAAGGCTTGAGGAAGGCTTCTGCAGGCTTCTGCAAACCAAAAACTAGCTCCGTTTCATCATTTCCTATTTTTCCGAAAATACCAGAAGTGACAAAACGGGGCTAGTTTTCGGCCTGCAGAGCCTGCAGAAGCCTTCCTCAAGCCTTTAGGAGGCCAAAAAAGGCCTCAAACCTGCTGAAAATCAGCTGTGAGACGCAGTACAGGTAAGGGGGGGCGCATTGCCTTCTGGGTGCTGGCACACGAGCGCAAGCATGTAAGCGCGCGCCCAATTTTTGGCATAGGAGCCCAAAAAGGTTAGCCACCATTGCATTAGGGAGTAAAAAGGAAGACTTTACTGTTTAGAAGTTCAGTTATACAGCTAGTCCTCAACTTACGACTGTAATGGAGGTTGAAATTTCTGTCATAAACCATGATGATTGTTAAGTCAAAGAACTCACATGACCAGAGCTGATTTTATAACTTTTTTTTGTGGTGGTTGTTAAGTGAATGTTGCAATTGGGAAACGAATGCCACAGCTATCAAGCAAATAATGTATTCCTATGGGTGTTTTTTTGTCAGAAACCAGCTGAAAAGGCCGGAAACTGGAAAAAAAAATGTTAAAAATTATGGTCATGTGATCTTGGAACACTCAACCAACTGTAAAGGTAAACCAGCTGCCAAGTGCCCAAAATGTGGCCGTGTCATTCTATGGGGATGGATGGGTGGGTTATGCAGCCATCCAAAGTCTAGAACCAGGTCTTAAGTAGCTTTTGGGAGGTCTGTTATCACTTTAAACAGTTGCTAAGTAACCAGTTGTAAGGTGAGGACTGCCCAGAGTATGTTATTTTACAGTACTTTGAGAAAAACCCCCCCCCTTTCCTTCTCTTCTTCCCTCGGAGGATCACAACTCATTCTGAAACACAAGCCCAGAAAGTGCACAAATGTCACAGCTATTTCTCATAGGTTAATAGCCTGTTACCACCTGCTTTCTGCAACCTCCCTTATAAAGAAAAGACAAAGCTATGGTTTTCTTAAGAACAGAATGTCTGCACTCAAGAAATGTACCTGTAGACCACAACAGCCAACAGCATTCAATATGGAAGCATTGTGGACCACTCTGTAGGGAATTCCCAACTTCACAGCCCGGAGAACAAGGTCACTATGCGTAGTTGCCCTGCAGTTAAACAAAAAAAGTGAGTTATGAAACATGGCTGCCTACTGGATAATTTTCTATAGCACTGCAATTATGTAATAACAGCAATAACCAAAATGTTGTCTTCCCTAATAACTCTTTCCAAAACATAAAGCTATCTTGTTTCCCAATTCAAATGCAGAATTTTGTATATCTATTGTTTACGCCCATTTCCAAACACCCTCGTTCTGTTCCTGTTCTTCAAGCACCATTGTGTTTGATTGCAATCCGTGGCCTGCTGCAAATCTACACACCTTCAGACCTCATGGCACCTTGTACAATATGGAGATGGGATGATAATTATCCCAAAAGGAAGGTTAACATATGCAGTCAATATGTCTAAGAAATAATTGTTCTCCTGAACTGTATCAGAATACAAAATTACAGAGTTGGAAGGGACCTCATAGGTCATCTAGCCGAACCCCCTCCTCATCAAGCAGGAGACCCTATACCATTTCTGACAAGGGGCTATCCAGTCTCTTCTTGAAAGCTTCCAGTGATGAAGCACTCACAACTTCTGAAGGCAAGCTGTTCCATTGGTTGATGATTCTCACTGTCAGGACATTCAGGGATCATTCAATATCATTAAGGAAATTCATTCAATCTATGTATTCGATGTAATGCAGTTGAAGAAGAAACAAAATCAAGAAGTTTTTTCCTGCCACATTTTCACTCCCCCCCCCCGCAGCCCCAGTTCACGCAGTCACAGACTAAGAAAGTTGCAAAACCATATTGTAACTTTGTGGTTCACATATGTACACTTGAGAAGTATAAGCTTTCGGTGAAGCAGCAGGAGAAGTGAAGCAGCAGGAGAGATGAAAACGCACATCGCACTCAACCATCTAAATCTGAAAAAAATAAATAAAAATCCAAGCAACTCTGTACCAAAGCTAATTGACACACTAGAAAGCTAAAAATTACAGCCGTTTGCATTTTAACTTTAATAAATAATTGCATCTGAAAATTAGGTGTTCCACTTCTTTGTCTCTTTCAGAAAACTGCAAGACATCTGTTAGCTGGCAAGCAGCAACTCGGCACAAAGAGCAACTCTGGCATAACTCCAATGCTCCCTTTTAATTACTGTGCAAACGGAGCTTCATTTAATTGCAGATGAGAAACTTGGTATGCATGCTGTGTAACTTGCAATAGTATGCAAAATGCTTGTTTTCTGATACATTCACATTTGTTATTCAAGAAGACTTCAGGGAAAGTGAATGGTAGCCCCTCACAAGTGCTGGATTTCCACTACATGTGCCAGGCAAACATCTAGCTTAAAGAAAGATCTCTTCTGAGGGATTTAGAAAACAAAAGATTGCAAGAAATCAAGAGAAGTGCAGTAAGGCGTACAGAAAACATGCAAATTAAGGCTGTCAGGGGCTTTAGTTAAAAGAGCAGCAGCTCCCCATAAACACTGATAAATGTACCGCTGAAAAAAAGTTATTCATTAGAATTAATATGGCCTACCACTCGGATACTAAGATGAGTAGGATACAAGTACTTGGCCAACAAGAATTAAGGTGTTTGAATGCAAAACCGGGCATTGATAGAGAGATGTTCCTGGAGCTACTGACTGCTCAGAGCTTTAATTCTGCAGAAGCTCCTAATCAAACATGCATCAATCACATTTAGTGTATTACCCAACCAAATGTAGAAATGAATTTAATAAGACGGCCAAACTACAACAATGGCTTCAGCTGCTCCCATTTCCCCAAGGAATCTTAGTTTAATGCTGCTTATTGGATGGAACAGAAAGAGGGAAAAGAAAGAGCATCTGGCTGAAAAGAGTGATTAAGCAATCCACTTTCTGGCACTGATACTTAATTCCCATTGAAGTACGTCCAAGATTTGCCGGACTAAACCTTCTATCCTTTTTTTTGGGAGGTTCTGTTTGATTGCTGCGACCACACATTGCATAACATAGCATCGTTTGCACTCAGAATAATATATGTGTTACCCAGTTGTTTAGATTTCAGGTTGGTATACATATTCTCATCTACGTAAAAATTAATCATTTTTTGTAACCAGATTTTAGAGAGTGTTAGGAATAATATGACAAATGCAATAGTTACGGAACAGCAAAGGATAGTTGTAATTATAAAATTAACTAGGCACCTGAAAGCAGAAAGACTTTAAGTAGCTTATAGAAATGGAATTTTACCCTTAGCATTCATTCTAAAGAATAAAAAAGGTCACAGTTTTCACGCTAGGAAAACCAAGTTTAATTAGACAATTGATTGGGAACTAGGACAGATAGTAACCACAATAGAGCAGAGCTAAGCTTTCGTGCTCTACTCAACTTCATTCCAAACAGAATAAATTTTAAAATCATTAAAATATTTTAATATCAGCATCTGAGCCAGGCTTAAAAATGCCAATGCAATTGTAACAAGATTGCCAGTTGCATTTTTCAGACTTTTGGATCTGTTAGAATCTAAACATTATGCCTGTTTGTTTTCTAACATAATATTCAGAGGCAACCACAAGTAAAGGGCAGCACTCTACTATGGAGATAATTAGCATATGATTAATCAGAAAATCCATCATTGATAGATAAGATTAACCCAGACTGCATTGTCATTGCCTACTTCATTGGCCCACAAGTCCAAGAATATCTTAAGATTCACAATGAATATTTTTGCAGGAGAGCAGATTCTTTCAGGACTAAATGAAAATTTGTGTGCAGACAGGAAGATCCCCAGATCTTCCAAGTCCTATACTGATTCTTTTTATTGGATTAATACATTTTATCTAGATTAATCTTTAATTGTTAAAGTACCAGATCACCAAAGGCTATAAACATTTTAAAATCTGAGATTTACCCACAGTGAAGTTTGCAAATAATCTTGGTGTGAAATTTGTGTTTGAATGATTTATATGGAAACATTTGGATGATCAAACAGGGCTCTTTTCATTGTGTTTCAGCACAATGATTCAAATAAGTCACCTTTATTAATGTCACCTCTTTGAGTAGAGTAATTATATTAATTCTCCATGGTTGGTATCATCTGTAAGTGCCATTTGTTTAAAAAGGCAGGAAGAAAGCAAGAAAATATCCCTTTCATGTTGTTAAGGATGTACATCAATCCCTGTTTATGTATATGTATATATTTCTTTCCCAGCAGGGATCTCTCAGATGATATCCGTGACAATTACATTTTCCCAACATTCTCATCAAAAGGGCAATATTAATTTTAAAGCCCCAGCTGGAAACAAAAGCTGTTTTCCTTTCTACACTGTAGATTGATGAGGCTCGACTTGCTAGGGCAGAATGAAGTGTTCTGGGGAAAGGAAGGAGTGCAACTAGAAATGGAGCCAGAACACTTAATAAGTTAAATTGATTTGTAATGACCCAGATGTCTACAGTATAGATAGATTGTGCAACTTGTACTGCAGCATTAAGTTTAAAAACCACCATCTGGGTTGTAGATGCAACATGAAAATTAACCAAATAACTCTGAACAAGCCTTGCTGAATGTCTTGAGAAACCAGTAAGGAATAGCCTGTGCAAAAAAACACTGTTTTTTTAAAAAGGAGACAAGACATCGACAATCAATTTACCTCACCACTGATGAGCAAGGTATTAAAATACATCATGCACATTAATCTGTATTCCTATTTAAAGATGCAACACAGGTGGTCATCTTGGAAGGTCTGATTGCACCAGGGCTAAGAAATTGGGAGCGTGCTTTTCCTATAATTTCTCTTCACTTCTTCATGAATTTCTTTTAGAAAAGACTGACAGTGTTGGAAGGAACCTCGGAGGTCTTCTAATTCAACCCCCTGCCTAGGCAGGAAACCCTANACCACTTCAGACAAATGGTTATCCAATCTCTTCCTAAAAAACTCCAGAGTTGGAGCATTTACAACTTCTAGAGGCAAGTCGTTCCACTGGTTAATTGTTCTATGACAGTTCCTTTAAAGAGGAATCAAGATTCAACG